>JAMALH010000019.1:0-19533 GCA_023628075.1 Naganishia sp. PG3902-1
GGAGTACCTTTACTGCCGAGCTTACGCGGACGCCATCAACGAGCAGCTTCGACAGGAAGAGAGCGAACGACGTGAGTACAGCGATGACGAGGTGAATGCAGCTGACATATCTGCTTCTGTATAGGAGAGGAACACGCGTTTGAAGAGTACCGGGGCGAATTGCAACACAAGATACTCGAGACGGGTGAGCGCTTCGTGATACAGAACGCAGACAAGCTGGCTGATCACCGTCTTTGCAATCTCCAGAGATGAATAACTGGGAAGCCGAATTCACCGCCCAAGCCGAAGGTGGGTTGTGTGCGATATCTTGATGCCGACCTAGCGCTCATACACCTACAACACAGCCTCCGAAGCAGCTGGCGACGAGTCCGGCTGGAACTTGTGCCTCTACGGCGACAACGAACTGTTACTCGATGAGCCCTGCCCCGTGTCCGAGCCATTGAGCGAGGCTTTCTACAACGACATTCTACGCGCTGACGAGGAGCAGGAGAGGGAGATCAGTGAGTGAACTGTCGGGCAAGAGGGAGATCCAAAGCTTACCTTGCTTCCAGCTGAACAGCGCGAGCGAGAGGAAGAGGCTGCGCAGACCGTGGCACTCTGCCTGGAGAACGGTGAGCGGCGTGGCGACGCTCGTGGAAGCATACATTCTGACTTTCGATACCACAAGTGCTGTCCAACTACGCCGCCAAGGTTGAAGAAGAGGAGAATGGTAAGCACCTGAGCACTTCGTCTAGCACATCCTCTGATCCATTTGCAGCGCTCACCACTTCGGATTCCGGCTGGAACATTATGCAGTTCGACGGATACAACCCTTCCATCCTCGACGAACCCATGCCGTTCGCCATGCCCGTTGCCCATCCCGACACCAGCCTGGAGCTCGGCGACATCTCCGGCCTCATCGACTACGACCTGCCCATGTTGACCGCACCGATGCGCGAGCCTCGCTGCTGCAAGGTGTTGGAGCACATTCCCGAGCTTTACGTGCCTGGTGTTACGGAAGACGACGTCAACCTCCACAAGCAAGAAATGATGGACAGGATGCGTGACGGTATCTTGCCTTCCGAAACCGACGAGGACATCTGGGCCCGCTTGAAGGAAGGCCAGACACCTTACCTGTCGTCCAAAGAGGAACTGTTCTTCGAAGTTCCCGAACAGCTTCCCTTCATCCGGCGGTTCGAGACCGAGTTCGCCGACGAGTCTATGTTGACCGACACCAAGCCGGTGGGGTTCTTGGCGCTCATCAACCCGATTCTCGACACCGCCAGCGCTGACAACTCTATTCACGACTTTGACGACAACGACACCCGGTTCTGGAGTGACGAACGACTTCGAGCGGCCGTTGCCAAATTGACGGACCCGACACTGCGACGTCTGGCATTCGACAGCACACAAGAGTTTGAAGCAAACGAGTCTTTCTTCTGAGCGGTGGCGAGGAGGTTGACGGGGATCGGGTTCGGTGCAATGACGTGGTGCGTGCAATGATGGCAGAGAATGGATACTGATCACTTGTCATGACAGAATACAACAGCTAACGGTTTGCAACGGTAAGCATCATCCTTCGTTGACGACGTGTATCACACTGACTTGCTATATCCGCTCTGAACATCTTGCGCACTACCTTTCCTATCGACCTCGCCCCATCAATTCGGCATGACAGCTCACCAAGATATGTGGTTCCGCGGAAGTGGGTAAGTGGTCCGATGACTGGGACCCTATGTAGTGTCGTGTAAACCCGGGACAAAGCAGCTAATCGACGATCGTCACACTGAGGGTCATCATCAGCTTCATCCGAGTATATAGGGTCGCGGCTGCATACCGTCCATCGTATATAGGGTCGTAGGCGCCTTGTGGTTTCCTTGAGCGGCTGGACCCGGCCTTCAGTGTCCATGCGGTGCGAGAGAAAGCTAACCCCGCGGCCATCACCAGCTTCATCCCGTGTCCCGCTGTGGCTGTCCATACCTCTCCTATAGTTCCGGTCCAAACAATACCCCACCCCCACCCCCACCTCTCCCGGTCCATGCTAACGGCGCTGCCCGCCGGATCGTCCCCACCTGAGAAACCTGAGAATGGGGCGATCCGTGCGGAAAGCGCGTTTTCTGGTTGGACAGCTTATACGTGGGTTTCGAGCCTAGTGCGTGGTACGGTCAGCGAGGGGCATGTTCATAGGCTGCCGGCGTACCTTCATAGGGTCTAGCGCCAATAGACGACGAAGGAAACGCATTCGCGCGCTGTCTGTACGTCTCGCGTTGCGTCCCTCGTTGATTACGATTTGGACCAGTAATGGGGTATCATGACGGGGACTGTGCGCAGTGAATGATGACACAGCTTGTTGTCGTATGGTGCGTATGCCAATTTAACGTTTTCACGGTAGGCTGCCGGAGCACGCTTGTACGTCGCTGGAGAACAGAACTTTGCGGTGCACGCTGTAGCGAGGCCTGGTAACAGAGCGACGGGGGTCAGCGGCCGTTCTTGGATCCCTTTGCCATTGTTTCCAAGTACCAAATTGGCCCACGCGGTCTCGACCAGCAGGACCATGGCGAAGGACTCTCCACTGCAAACGATCGGTGACCGCTCCGGCGTAACCTTCACGCAGCGGCCTCATGCGCTGTCTGATCCGTGTTGAGTCGATCCCGGATGTAGCTTTTTTATCCATCCGTGAGATATCTGTGTGACGAGACATCCATAAGCTCACCGCATCAGAGCGGAAAGCCGTCATTCACTTACCCGCTACGCGGATTCGAAGGGAATCACATTCATGAACGTTCTTCAGCTCGTCAAGCTGCGGGATTACCCTTCTTGCGTAGATTCATCCGAGTTGAATGATCGATTTGAACACTGATGCAATCCGTAGATACCGCAGTACTCGCCACATCGACCAGACCTTTGACCACGCGCGTGCTCAACCTGAAACAAGATAGGAGCAATCGAGCGGACGCGCCTGACAACTGCACGACTGATAGGAACCCAGCTAGCAACCCTTGGACTAGCTTTTGGCCTAGGCAGGTTCTTTGCCCTGCATTGCTCCGACCCAGGTCGTCGTCCGTCACAGGGCTTGCAGCATCTTCTCAAGCCTTGATTTCAAGTGCACCAGCAAGCCGGGGACTCGAACCTCGCTGACGCCGATCTGTGTCCATCCGCCCACGAAGCGCTGGGGCTGTTGTTTCTGAGTCGCCTACGAAACGATGCTTTGTACTTGGGCTCCCATGATCTGCATGGTCAGGGACAAGATGCACCTGAAAGAGGCAATTTGGCGCTCCTTTTCACGAGCACTGTTCAGCGCCAGTGAACCCCACTTCCGGACGTAATTATTCGGCACCTTTCATCTTCGCAGTAAGGATTTCTATACGATGCCTATCATAACCCATACAACGATTCTCACCACTGCCCGCACCTTTCCCACCGCTCCATGATCATCGCCACTCCCTGGCCTACCCAGCAACCTTGCGCAACTCGTCGACCCTGACCAATCCACCCGTAACAGGACACCTGCCATCCCTCTCCACAACCCGATACAAGCAAAGGTAACAGCCCGTATACCCCGTCGGCGTTATCGTCGGATTCGCCCAGGGGGTGATGCAAATAGGACAAGTCCCATACGGCACGTCCTCTGGCGTGCCCGGTACGACCGATCCCTCCTCATCATCAGACTCGGACCCGTCCCCCGCCTCCTCCGCCTCTCGCTCCCGCTCGGGATTCAACCCGCTCTTCCCCCTCTGCGCCGGTCTCACCATCTTTGGCGGGCCCACCACCACTCGCGCGCGTTCTTCGGCGGCTTTACGCGCCGTGAGACGCGGTGAGGCGGGAGAATACCACCATTGGAGGAATTTGAGGAGGAGGAGGGTCGTTGCGAGGGGGTGAATGGTGGGGAGGCTGTTGAGCAGGGTTCGTAGCCGGCGGAGGATCGGGTTGGTGGATTTAGACTGGTGACGAGGGGCTTATTGAGCGTGTTTTTCTTTGCATGAAGGAAGACGGGGGAGAACGTACAAGTATATCCGGACGGCTCGTCCCATCAACGGACACCCGCACAACTTCAATCCCGATCAACCGCATCCACCACCTCCAGCCCCATCCCTTCCCGAACGCGAACCCGATATCGTACCCGACGGTCCCGAGTTCGTATGCGAGGTTCAGCCAGGGGTATGTTCGTCGGAAGACACGCGCGAGGAGGCGCGTGAGGCGGTGGGTAGGGGTTATCTAGCAGGTCCGTTCAGTATGGGTTGTGTATCGGGGAGGAAAGAACGTACGCGGAAGGAATTATCCGTGTCGGCGTCTGGGTCGACGGTGCCGAGACGTTCGTACAGATCCTGCGCTTTGGACCTGATGTATGGGATTCCGACCTGTGTGATCCTGTAAGATGAGTCCACGCGAGGAAGAACAGAGCTGGAGGAACGTACGATGCATGCCAAGGCGGAGAGTTTCTGCCGACGGGAGAGACGTGATGTTGTCGGGATTGCGTCCGGCGCGAGCTTTGACGGCGGTAGCGGATTTGGGGTCACGGATCTGAACTCCAGTCCGTAAAAGTGATCCGTGAACGTCGAATCTGCCGGGACATGAGCTTGGCAAGAGGGTAAGGAGCCGAGAGACGTACCGTAGGCGTGCAGATGGAACGCCTCGATCGCGGCGAGGAATCCCGCGTATACTTCCTCATGGCTGTTGATCAACCGTAACAGATACCTCGGATATCGTTGTGCAAAGAACTTCAACAAAAAGGTCAATCACGGCATACCATGCGAGGAGGGGAAAGGGACGCACGGCAAGCACGTAGCGAAACGCCGGCTGAATGAGGTCCCGTAGTTCGTCTGATGCGAGGGTCTCGAACACGGATGGCACATCCGAGGGGGCTGTGGCGGGGGTTGCTGCGGAGTTGAGGTGCTCGAGTACTGGTCTCGTGGGCGCGGGCGTCGGGGCGGACATGGTGGTGCGGCGTGCGGAGGGAGGACTGCGACAGATCAAGAGGCCGTCCCTCTGCTCTATTCTCCCGGTCGGCCAGTATCCGAGACCCGGTGGAGGCCCTGGTGCGCCCGAGCGGTGGGGTGCGCCCGTAGACAGCGCGGGATGACGTCCGCCCGATCGCCGAGGCAGCTGCCGAGGCTGGGCAGGCATGGCGAGGCGATGCGCGACTGCGGGTCAGCGTGCATATAAGGTATGCTCTGTGCGCCATTGTGTTGGTGGTCGTGGTTGACGCATAGGACATACATTGACCATGGTTGCTGTCAAGAACCTCTTCATCGCTCTCGCCGGTCTCACCGCCGCCAACGCGCAACTCGGCGGGCTTTCGAGGTGCGTTCTTTTATCGTCTTGAAAACGTGCAATACTGACCGTTGATTCGATAACAGCTCCTGCTTGGGAACGTTGACGCCGTATATTCTCCCCGGAAATGACTTGAACTCTTGCCTGAGTCTGTCGTCTCTCATTAGCGTATTCACCGTACGTTCGTTTCTCGTTTCCGCGTCACGTCCGCTGATCGCCTCACTGTTCCTCTTCCGTCATTCTATACTTCAACCCTCATCGCCTTCACTCGCTCGCTCATCCACCGCAGGCTCAAGGCTCAATCGTCGCCCCCCTCGACTCATACCTCAACACCCTTTGCGGCACCACAGAATGCAGCAACTCGACCCTGCAATCCGCCGCGTCCTCTATCGAGAGCTCATGCCAAAGCGACGTCGGCGGCGGGAACGCGCTCGTGACGGGCCTGCAAGAGGTCGTGAGCTTGTACCCGACCATCCGGAGCGTGGTTTGTCTCGAGAACAAACAGTACGTCCTCCCTCTCTCCCTTTTCGGATTCACTTGCTGCGAATGCTGATAGCCTGGCAAGGAACAACACTCGTTGCATAACCGAAACCCTATACGCGATCCAAAACGCTACTCAAACCCCTCTCTCCGTCGATTCCCTCACGGGACTCTTGACGGGCTCCAATACGACCCTGCTCAACGAGATTGGCAACCTGAACAGCAGCATCCTCTGCACGGACTGCACGCAGGCGATGTATGCCGAGGTGAAGCAGAGGAACGCGAGCGTTGCAGATGGAACCATCGGCAGGGCGATCGGAAGCAAATGCGGTGCCAACTTTACCTGTGAGTTTTCCCCTCATGTTTTTTTTTTTTTTTGGATGAGTGGCGCTGAAACCTCGGCGTAGCGGGCACGGTTCCCTCCGGCATCTCGGGCGGTGATGCATCGGCGTCGACTGCCGCATCAAGCAGCGCTGCCGCGTCCTCGGCCGGCACTTCGGGTGCTGTCGCTTTGGGCGGAAAGGGTGCTTGGGTCGGATTGATGGCGGGCGCTGTGGGCGTGTTGGGAGGTGGTTTGGCCGTGTTGCTCTAAACCCACTCACACCGACTTTCGCTTCCAATACCCGTATGGACGTTATCCGCCCCTCCGCATTCACCGTAGACGACTACCCACCGGAATCCGGTACCGCAAAAAATCAACGATCAACCTGCGTCTGGATAAATGTATCGTGTATTCCCCCCGCTTTGTTTGAACGTCTTTTCTATACCGCCGGTCCCGCCTGGGTCGGTGTAGATGGTTATCTGTAGCGATTATCTGTTCTAGAGTCTGATATTATACATGGAGGTTACACGAATGGCGCAAGTTCCCCGTGGGGACTTGTTGCTCTGCTAAGCGTCACATCCATTCTTTCTGCTACAGCGATTCTGTATGTGCGAAAAAAAAAAACGTCACGACAGATAGCCGCCTGCCATCATGCCCCTCTCACGCTCCGCTCTTTTCATACATAATGCATTCCTTTTGAAAATGCCCCGACAAGGTTCAATCTACAATTTCTTGCTCTCCATTGTCCGCCCCGGACATATCTTCTGCCGATTCTACATTGGTCTATATCGTGTGCGACCGAGTTCGGAAACGGTAAGGATACGGAGGGGTTTAATCGCGGTGACATCCGTTGACGGCTAGAACGATGTGCTCTCGTCTCTGAAAATGTAAGGGGGAGCTTCGGCAAGTTGACGAAGCTCTCGAGTTGTCATCGCAGCGGATCGTGAGTCCCATGTTTGAGCATGACTCGGCGGGCTGAAGCCAAGACTGCCAACGGACAGAAGGAAGTGCGAGCGTATGGGCTGCTTCCACATCAGCGAAATCTCTCTCTTTCTTCCTTGGACCAGCGATTGCTTGCGAGCGAGTACCGCTGGCCTTTTCTTGTGTCGCCGTTCCTGTTCCTGCATCAGCCGGAGGCGGCAGGTTTGCCATTGCGGGAGAATCGAGACTAGATACGCTGATTTGTGCGGGAGATGACTAAGCAAATGTTACACCCAGCATAGCCACGTAAAGGCACCTGCTGAATGCCTTGACAAAAGTTGTGGTATCTCTTGATTGCGTCGAACATGGAAGACCCGTTGAATCCCGCCAGAATGTAGCAAACCCACCCACTCGACCCCCGGCCAGACGCGTTCTCGGTCGCACCCTGTGCGCGCTAGTCGAGACGCGCCGTTCCATGCCATTCACCGCCGGCACATGTCTCAGATGAGCGAGACGGCCTGCCCTACTCAAGCATACCCGTCGAGCCTGTACCGGCCACAAGTCAGTCCACACACCTCTTCCCCGTCTGTCCCTTCCTGCGGACATCCTCTCCCATGGCGCATCAGCGGAACTCGTCCGCGTCCGCGCGGGAATCACCATTCCACGGCGCGTCCTCCGCGTTCACGGCCCTCCTTCCGCCCATCTTTGACGCACAGCCCGAGGAACTGGTCGTCGCGCTTTACGACTTTACGCCCGCGGCGACGAGCACGAAGAGTTATCTCTGCCTTGCGTTCGAGGCTGGGGATCGGATTAGGGTGCATTCGAAGGATGCGAGTGGGTGGTGGGATGGGGAATTGTTGATCGGGGATTCGGTTGCGGTCAAGCGGGGATGGTTTCCGAGTAACTTTGTCAAGGAGTATGATGAAGGGATGTCGCCAACTGAGACGGTGAGTACGTTGATGGTTTTGCTGGCTATCGCTGAAAGGAGGGTAGGATGAGAATGACGAGGTCAAGGAGAAACGCTATTCATCAACGACGACGGACCGAAGTTCGTATCAATCCGCAACATCACAGTCGTCGTCCTCGTACGCTTCCTCTAGCCATCATGCAGGGCCGTCATTGTCTTCTCGCTGTTCTGCCGATCAAGGGAATACAGAAAGGAACCGGCTTTCAATGTCAAGCATCAGCTATTCGCTTTCGGAAATGCCTCACTCATCGCTTCGAAATTCGCAAGGTCACCATCAGTCGCGCATACACGAAACCATGTCTCCCATCGTCCAAGCCCTGGCCCTGGTGAAGAGCGCCATCGCCGCACACAAATACGCTCACATTCAACCCTCGATCGCATGCGTCATCTCCGCCATTCGATCCCTCCTCAATGTCACCAATTGCCTGCAACGCGAATCCCCTCTCCTCATGGAGTTCCCAATGCTCGGCAAGATGCGCAAGGCGATCATGGCGGATCTGGCAAAGCTCGTAGCGTTGGCCCGAACAACGGCGAACTCGGTGCAAGAGGCCGAGTATCAAGCGGGCCTTGTGGGTACGGAGGCACAGGAAACCGTGGGCGTGGCACATGGCGGGCCGAGTGAATACGAGTTGATGGCGATTTTGGATGCTGGCCAGGTGATATTTGCCGATGTGCAGAATTTCATTGGGGCGCTGGTGGGGTGTGGGATTCCGTTGCCGCAGCCAAAGGATGGGTTGGCCGCGGGATCGGGCGGGGGCTCGGTGGAAGAAGTAAGGACTGGGACGGCGGGACGGCGAAGAGGGCTCTCGCTCGAGGATCAGATCAATTCGGCCTCGGTGGAATCGCAGCATGGGCAACTGGATCGTTCCGTCAGGCAGGGAGACTACGAGGTGCCGAAACGGGATCGCAAGGCTTCCTCGATGAAAAGGAGGACGGCTTCCGGCGAGGAACAAGAGAATTCGTATGACGCTGGAGAACAGCACTACGCTGGATCCCTCGGCGCTCCACTTTCCGCCTCGATGGTTCGCGCATCCGATAGGAGGTCGGGCGAGCTGACATGGAAGTATCCCGTCGTTCATGATTCGGCAACGGAAATGGCGAGAACGGCATCAGCAAATTCGACACTCAGCGAGCATTATTCCGAGTTGACGCGCGAACATCGTGGATCCATGTCGTCGGTTTCGTCGATAACGTCCGGCAGATCCTGGACAAGCTCGACGGGATATACATCGGCCATTATAACGCCCTCGGGGGGAGCGACTGGCGTGCCTTCGCATCCGAACGGACGGATCAATGTCGCCGCGGCCGTTCATGCCACTCAAGATGCCTTCAGCTCTACGATGGCAGCATTAATCGGTCACGTTCAGGCACACACCGTCGCCTCGCATCCGAGCTCCCATGCGCATATAATCGATCTCACGCGCGAAGCTATCGATCGGATTAGGGACCTGTTGACAATGATGGAAGGCACCATGCGGCAGACGATGGAGGCGACCTCTCCCCTTGTAGCCAACTTTGCGTCTGCGGACCCGCGGCGTCATGAGCAGATCATGGCGATGGATAAGGAACGGAATGTGTTGTACGAGACGACGGGGTCTTTGGTAGAGGCTGCAGAGGTTGTCGCCTCGGCTCCGCATAGGGATGCAGCGACATCGGTGGACGAGGCAAACAAGCAGGCGCTATTATCGGCGATTTCGACGGCGCTCAGGGTCGCGCGAGAGTGCTGTCGACTCTGCAAGGTGTGCGCGGTTGCGACGGGTGACTGGTATACCGGCGACTCTATGGCCCACGGCGGTGGCCATGGGAAAGATGTCAGTCACTCGGATTCGACAATGTCTCGGGATACTGTCAGGCAATGGAAACACGGCAGGAGCGGCAGTTCGACGAGTGCGCACGAAAGGACAAAGTTCGGATGGGAAACAACTGATGACGAGGATGAGGAGGAATTGATCAATACTCTGGACGAGGATGATTATACGTTGCATGCCGGTCAACTGGTCCCAAGGCAAAAGGTAAGCCTTGTTTAGGAGATCGTTTGGTTGGTTCTGATGCTGTCTTCAGCGACGGCCGTCATTGAACTCTTCACGTACCACACCACTCTTCCCAGGGAGCGATAATCACCTGGTTCCGACGAGCCAAGATGGGTCCCAATCTGCTTCGATGCAGCGCTCTAACAGCTTCGCATCACCAACATCGACACCGCGTATACCTCTACGTCACTCGCCTTCTCGGTCAGTGGATACACGTCTTCTAGCGAGTGAATCATCCTTTGCAAGGACTCCTCGGCCGGGGATCAGCAGACAAGGCACCGAGAACGAAAGCGTTTCCTCACAAACCACGGAGCGTTTTGCCACACCGAAGGCGAGATCGACAGCAACTTTCCATGCACAGACTGGATCCCTCGATAGTCATATTTCGGCGGGAACCATCAAGAGAGAGAGGCCAGCGCTAACTCCCGCGGCTCAAGCGGATGAATATGGTCAAGTCGTGGGTGGTGACATGTCGATCTGGCTCGCCGTACCAGATCATCAACCGAAAGAGGTCGTGTACCATCACGATGGTACTGTCTCTGCTGCGACTTTGACGGTCCTTGTGGAGAAGTTGACGCCGCATAACGCCATGGTCAATGCCGATTTTCTGGAGACATTCTTTGCCACGTTTCGGTTCTTTTCGTCACCTGGGGACTTTCTGGAAGCCCTCGAGCTGCGATTCGATACCCCTCCGCCAGCAAGGATGGAGATGACGCCTGGCAATATTTCGCTCTGGAATACGCACAAGGGGGATCAAATCCGGCTTCGTGTCCTGAATGTGATCCGCATTTGGCTCGAGTCACATTGGAAGGTGGATACAGATAATCCGGTCCTTCCTGCTCTCCAGCTATTTCTCGAGGAGCGTTTAGGACGTGCTTTCCCCGGGGAAGTGACGAGGCTGATGGAAATGGTCAAAGGGTATAGATCCGAAAGGGACAAGTATCAGTCGCCTAGTGCTCGACGCTTCAGCCGCGCAAGTAGCCTGAGCCGATTCAGTCAGGGCTCATTCTCACCTATGGTTCCCATCAATATGGATTCTCTGCCGCCAACTCCGCCACTTCCGCTTGTCGATAAACGCGTGTCTAACACGCTTAAAAAGGGCGCGAAGAATATTCACGTTACGGACTTCAACGCTCTGGAGTTGGCTAGGCAGCTTACACTGCTAGAATCAAAGCTATTCGCCGACATCAAACCCGACCAGTTGTTGATAGTTGGACAGAAAAAGTCAGACAGCTTGACTGCTGCCAGCACGTTGTCGAACCAGATCACTGGTTGGGTTGCAGAGAGTATATTAGGCGAACAGGATCTGAAGAAGCGGACAATGCTGTTGAAGTACTTTATCAAGGTCGCCGATGTGAGTGCAGCAGCAATTATGGCAAACCTATACTGACCCTACGCAGCGCTGCCTTGATCTGCAAAATTTTTCAACCTTGTTTTCGGTGCTGGCTGGCCTGAACGGTAGTACAGTCACCCGACTTCGACGGACATGGGAGGTGAGGGCTTCGTAAGCGACTTTGACCCTGGCTGATCCGCCTGCGTTCAGGGCTTGCCAACCAAGTATAAACAGCTCATGGAAAAGCTTCGCCATATCATTGAGCATACCAAAGTGAGTGTCAGCAACGGAATCCTGCGGCTGCGCTTACAAGCGCGCCTTCAAGAATCACAGCAATTATCGAAACAAGCTCAGATCGGTGCAGCCGCCCGCACTGCCGTTTCTTGGCCTTATTCTTACCGAGTTAGTTGCAACCTTACCCCACTGAACCCTGCTAACGCCCTTGCAGTATCACCTTTACTAATGAAGGCAATCACAAATACAAGCCGTCTCCGCGTGATCCTTCGCTCAAGCTTATCAATTTCGACAAGTATACCAAGCTAGGCAAGATCGCGGTAGATTTCCAGAGATACCAAACAGTGAGTCTTTAGCATGAATGCACGAACTTGGCTAACCCATTTGCTCAGCCGTATAACCTGGTCTTGGTGAACGACATGCAACTTTGGTTGTCAAACGTGCTGATCGAAAAGGGCAGTACTTCCATTGATGCTCTGTATCGGAGAAGTCGTGAGTGTCCCTTCCGTTACTTGAGATCCCAAAGAAGTCGCTCATCGTGATCAAACAGTCCTGCTAGAGCCTCGTCAAGGTACAGAGTCCATCTCAAGTGCACTTGACAAGCCGTCTTGGCTAGTCGGCAGAATATAGGTGCATCCGCACATCTTTTCTGTCTTCATACATGTATAAATACAGTCATCTACATACCAACAACCGTTGTACAAGGGATCATATTTTGCATTACAACTTGGAAGCATTCGAACTTTGTTGACGGAAGAGAGCACCCTCAAAGTACTTGTCGAGAGCCTTGAAGCCGGCCTGCTCGAATGGCACAACGATACCGACGTATCCGTCCGGCCTGCACACGATAATACCGCCGTTCGGCAGTCCATACTTGTTGTGCGCACCGCCCACTCGCGCCTCCGAAAAGTGCTCGCCAGTCTTGTCGCCTGAAACTTCCTGGTCGTCGGCGTACAGCATCGAGTTGACACCGCGGAACTCCTTGTAGTGCTCAATCTCAAAGTTGTACCGCGAGTCCTTGATGAGGGTCAGGAAGGTGAAGAAGGGGTTGATCTCCTCGAATCCGGTCAGACCCGTGTTCTGAGCGGCATGCAGGACTTTTCGGTTCTTGGGTAGCTGGGCGGTGTAGCGGTTGACAAAGCTATCCGCCGAGGTGAGATGTTTAGAGAAAGCCGCCAGGCGGGACTTGCTCTCGGCAACGGTACCAGCGAGGACGTAGATTCGGAAGCTTCCCGGTGCATCGAACTGGACTTCGTGGATGAGTCGGACGGGCTGGCTGTTCATGCATCGTGTAACACTAAGGGGGAGTCAGCGGATGAAAGGATGTTAGAGGGTGAAATACGTACGTAGCCGGCTGCAGACGTTGACCTGAAATCAACTTGAGACCGTCGATTGGCTTCAAGCCGAATTGGCCGAGGTCCTCGTTCATGACCACCAGCGGGCTCGAGTGGTAGTTGACACCAGCACCGGTTGTGAATCCAGCATTCCTGAATAAAGTCTAAGCGCATGCAGACTAGTATCTTGGACAAAAGGCTTACCTTCGCTGCACCTGGATAAAGTGCTGCTTGAACTCCTCTTTGGTCATATTGGCGACGTGCGGTGTGCTCTTGGGCACTTCACCCGAAAAGAGCGCCGCATACTCCTCGTCAAAGTCGATCAACTGCTTGCCAATCTTCCATCGTTCGTCATTGTACGTCTTGAGCAAGTCGGGGTGAGCAAGGCCGCGCAGGACCATGTTGAGCTTGTACGACAGGTTGTGCGAGTCGATCAAGGCCGTGTTCATGCCCTGTCCGGCCTTGGGTGAATGCGTGTGACAGGCGTCGCCGGCCATGAAGACGCGGTTACCGACGTCGTATCGGCTGATCAAACGCTGACCGATCGGGTAGGCGCTCCACCATTCCGTCTTGACGAATTCGAGCTTGTAGGGATGAAAGATTCGCTTGTCGGCGTCCATGATGTCTTGCGCGGTCACCTTCCATCGGGCCTCTTGCGGGTGCATCGTTGATTTCTCGCCGTTGATGACGTTGACTTGGGTGTAGAGTCGGATCATGGGCTGGTTGTCGACGTTATTCTCACGCGGGAAGACGTAGGCGCTGCCTTGGTTGGCGCTGTGGATGGCGGCGATCTTTCGAATGTCGGGGAAGTCGGTCTTGACGACGAAATCACCGGCGCCCCAGAGCGTGCTAAGCAGGTCACCGGCCATGGTGAGACCGTGGTGTTTTTCACCAAAGATTCGGACGGCACTTCGGCCTCCATCGCATCCGATAAGGTACTTGGTCTGAACGGTTGTGACCTCTCCCTCATGTGTTCCATCCTGGCTGATCGTACCCTTGACGAGCTCGACAGTGACCGGGTGCGCTGAAGTGTCCGAAGTCTTGGATTCGTCAATCTTGTATGACTTGAACGAGTATGGGCGCGTCACACGAAGACCGTTGCGTTCCATGTCTCGCAAGAAGGCCTCTTCAATCATACCCTGTTGCAGACCGAGTGTGCCTGAGACGAGTTCAGCTTGAGTTTGTGCCAAAGGCGGTACGACTCACATCCATCCTCGATCTCCATCGTCTCCGGGAAACTCTGGACTCGCCTGTCCCGCACAATGGTCTCCTCGCCCTTTTCGTTCTTTCCCGGAACCCAGAAAGTTCGCTCATACGAGGCAGCCGACATGTTGAACAGTTCCGTGCCGAGGGGTTCCATGTTTCTGCAAGGGCGTTAGCACATGTTTGCATCTGGCGAGAGTGACGACTCACTTCAGGACCTCAATCGTTCGAGGCTGAATACCATCGGCCCTTCCCGCCGTTGTGGGCTCGTCCCGGAAATCCACACAGAGAACAGAGTGACCGCCGAATCGGGCGAGGGCGGTACAGAGCATGAGTCCGGCGGGACCTGCACCGATGACGACAACATCGTATTCCGACTTTTTGATGGTTTCGTGATGAGGAGGGTAGTTGTGCTCGTCTGGACAGAGGGTCAGCCATTGCGTATGGGGTGATGAGGAGCGGGCTTACAAGCGAGTCGGTTGGCTTCTTCGCGGTCTTCAAGGTCAGACATTGTGGATGGTGCTGTGTATGAGACTTGTGATTGTCCTTCTGACGACGGCAGCATGTCCAGATGGACTATATACCCTGCGCGTGCCATCTTGCCCTCGAATTCGCACGACGCCGCCCAGCTGATCTTTCGCCGGACGGGCGATTTCCGCAAGACGCACCTGCTTCGTCCACGGCCGGCCGGAGTTGTGATTCCCGTCATCTGTCTCGGTAGGTCTCGGGCGCACCATAGCTTTCCTCCACAGTCTGAAACAGCTTTTTGGGAAACGTCGCGTGGCCCTGTCGCTTGCTGCATCGGCTCCGACCCATACAGCTGGTCTTGTCGATTTCTGCGAAGCATTCGCTCCCGGGATACTCGGATCTCATCCTCCTTCAATCTCTTGGGATCAAGCGAGCAATAGCAGCACAATACCAACGAGCAGAAACAATGTAGCAAGGTGCGTGTTACAAGTTAAAGGACTGTCCACGAACCAGGTATCCATCGCCATGACACGGATCGTGCGTTCACTGGTCCACTTGTCGATTTCTCGAGAGGATGGGATCTAAGTATCTAGGTGGAGGCGGTTTTTCGTATGGTCATTGAATGGAATTGTGGACATGGGGTTTGAACCATTCTTCAGAAGTACGTCTTCTGTACCAAGAGCCGTAATAACAAGATTGTTGTCCCAATCTAGATAACAAGCAAGATCATTGTCTATAGATTGCGCTGCGGTATCTTCGTCTATGCTTATACCGAGGATCTCATCAGAATCCATGCAATGTCGAAGTTACAGACGCAAAAAAATCATCGATCTGAGGCTCGACCAGAGCCCACTGATCTGTTGATCGCTTCGCAGAGATAACAGTGCACCTGCCGCCTCTCAATTGGTCATCGAAGACTGTGGGGCCGATGTTCCAGTATTCGACTGTGCAGTTCCGCCGAACATTGATAGCAGGATACTGGCCGCCTCCAACGGCGAGGGCAGTGGTGTATTTGTTTCTGTATGCGAGGTTGCATCGCTGGGCGTCCCATCTTGCCTCGAGAAAATAGAGTCCACTGATTTCTTACTTTGTCCGCTCTCACTGTGTCCGCTATCGCTTTCGCTATCCGCGATGTAAGCGGCTTCTCAATGCTGGTCGCCGGTCGGTATCTGCCGTACTCATCGCGCCCGTATATCCGGTTTATCACCGCCAAGTAATCGGGGGTACTGGAAGCGACGTGAGCCTTCCATTTCCATCGTACAGGGTAGAGGAATACGTTACATATTACCATTACCGGCATCGCCAGCAGCAGGGGTTTGAGACGCAGACATCGTGAGGAGATTTCGGAAAGGTTGAGGTGAAGAAAGACGAGGTGATTATTTGCTGAGGGGGTTGGGTGAATGCTGAAGAGTGCTCGACGAGACGAGAACGACAATGATTCTTGAGGTCAGGTCCGATGCAGACGTGGCGACGATCGCAGGCCATCGCTGGCCCATCGTCCGCATTTTGTAGCTCTCCGAATGCACGCGTCCGCCTTGCACTGCCATCTTTCCAAATAAGACGAGGGGGAGGCGCTCCGTTATGAAGGCAGTGCAATGGGTCGTACACCTCCGCATACCCAAAGGAGTGAAGGAGAGATGGGGCGTTACGGCATAAAAGGAGTAAGAGCGGCAAGGGATTCGTCTTCCGCAGGGCTTTTGCCCTCTTAAGGCGGAGCCTGGCACGGGATTGAAAGGCGGAAATCTGAATGTGTGGTACATGATACATACAACGCTGGTGCTGTGCTCTCCACGGGTGTCACAACGTTTATTGCCTCTGAGATGTTGCTAGCCCAGTCATGGGGGATACGACGGAGCGGGAGGTGTTGCCCCATCGTCGTCGTCGTCTTGTGAATGGTGTATGATGCGGATCAAGATGAATCGCAGCGAAATGATGGCAAGTCAATGTCCCGTGCTGTTGATGATCCCAAAGATGCGATTTTCGGGGGCTCGGTGAGGTGGTACTGACGTGTCCTTGTGGATCATGCCGAGTTGTCATGAAACTGAAGAAAAGACGAGCCCGGACCTATACTGGATCTCGCCAAGATGGGCATTCTTTAGAGCGCTCTATTCGTCGTCTGCCGGTTTGGGCGGTGGTCTGGCAAAAGGAGGATGAGCCATGACACCTTTTTACGGGAAAGAGTCGCGCCAAACGTACCCGCACGGTTGAAGCATCCGCTACATGCGCACAACGAAACTCATCAGCACCCCTCGGAAGATAGCTCGGGAAGGGAGACCAACGCACCTCGGTCATCTCGAACCGCGTTCGCGCGATGCATTCGTTGTCTGCGAGGGAGAGGTACGCGAGGAGCTGGGGATGGCCTATTATTGAGCTGTGTAGGCGTCACGCAGAGGGGAAGAGATGCGTTGCGAAGGGGCCGGAGGAGGCGTTACGAAGAAGAAAAGAGGTGCAACGAAGCAAGGATCAGCAACTTGTTTCAGCATTCTTGAGCCGTGGAAAGACATACGCATAGGTGTCCCGTCCCTGATGCGTTGCCCATTCCCACTTGTTCGTATCAGCATGTCCAGTACCGGTATACCGTGCATGGACTGTGGGGTGGGATTAGCGATCGTGGGTTTCGAGGAAATGGCACGCAGACGTACGCTGTTCGAGTTGCGTGTTTGCTGTGTAGCGGAGTTCTGACTGGATAGCGTGTCAGAGGGGACCGTGGAGTGGGAGGGAGTGGACGTACCATGTTGCTTGCGTATGAAGAGCACAGCGACGACCTGCCCCCTCTCCCCCGAGGCCGCCCACTTGACCTCGCTGGCCCGCTCGATCGCCCAGCGTGAGAAAGGCGCGCGTTAGTGTACTGCACCGCTCGCACACACCACCTAGTTGACGCTCGACACTGATAGCGGCACGGACGATGACAGCGGTAGAGCAACGGTTCCCTATCCCGACGAGTCCAGTGCGCGATGAGACCTGCCACAAGTAGTAGTGCTGTTGGGTATGGCGCCGCGGTCGGCGCGGGCGCAAGGCGGAATGGTGAGTCTGGGTGATGCAATGTGGGGAGTGACCCGTGACGAGATGGCGTGAGGCCGAGAGGAGAAGCGATGCTGCGGCGTGGGAGGGGGAGAGCATGGGGCGAGGTCAAGGATGAACGTTGAGCAGATGGCGGAGAGGGAGATCAGCAACGCGACACCGCACCGAAACTCGGAAACTCGGAATCACGCCTCTGCACAAACACCTTGTTCAATCTACACGACGCTGAACCGCACCCCTTTCCTAGATACATCCGACTTTCCAGCACTCATGAGCCCACACCAACAACCACCACACCAAGCCTTCTACGCACAGCCTCAACAGCATCAGTCCCAGCAAACCGAGAGAGGAGTCGGCGCGATCGCACCCCCGAATCCGTCAAATCCATTACAACCCCCTCTGCCACCACCAGGCCTTGAATCCCACGACGCACAGCATCAGGTGAACGGTGGGCCGCGCGCGGCGGGTGATACGGACGCGGATTTCCCGGCGTTAGGGGGACAGGCCGGCGGGGTGATTGGAGCCGGCGCGGGAGCGGGAGCGGTCGGTGGAACGCGGACGATGGGCGGTGGAGTCGGGAAGGGGACGATACGGACGGTGAATGGATCGAGGGTTGGGCAGCAGGAGGCGATGACGGGGTCCGGGACGATACCACCGCCGCCGCCACCGCCGCCGGGTGTTGTGGGGAATGCATCACATCCGCATACCGTGCCGCCGCCAACGGCGACAACGGCAGCGACAACGACATCGACATCGACAACGACGACAAGTAATCCTGGGCCGACGCCGCCGGGGATTCCGCTGCTGAAACCCGTGCATCAGATCGTCTCGAGTCCGGTAGACAAGTGGGGGCTAGAGGCACTGCTGACGTTGATCAAGAGTGGCGGCAAGGATGATCAGCTTGGGCTGCAGTTGGGTGATGACCTGATGGGGATCGGATTGGACATGCAGGCGCCGACGTGAGTTCCCCAGCTATCTTGCGCGTCACGCATCGTGACCCTGACCCGTATCCTCACAGCCCACTATACCCAACATTCACATCGCCATGGCAAGAGCCCGACTCGGCGCGGAACCTGGTCGTGGAAGAAGACTACAAGATTCCGGCATGCTACAATGTCCAGACGCCCGCCGCCTCGACAAAGATTGGACAGTTCTCGGACGAGACGCTGTTTTACGCGTTCTATACGTGTCCGCAGGATGTGTTGCAGATGGAGGTGGCAGCGGAGCTGTGAGTGCTGGGAGGCGTATACGTCAATCCAAAGGCTGACGGATTGCCTCCATACTCCATAGATACATGCGCAATTGGAGATGGCACAAGGAACTCTCCGTCTGGCTCACTCGCGATCCCAACGAGCAAACGGAGCAGGGACCGGGCTACGAGCGCGGCGTCTTCTACTACTTTGATCCGAACCGGTACGAAAAGGCCGAGACGCCCAAGGACTTTGTGTGTCATTACGATCGCCTCGAGGATCGGCCCGAGTGGTTGAATCGGCAGGGAGCGGCGCAGGGGCAGGGGCAACAGCAGCACCAGCAGCAGCAGCAAGGGGGAGCCGGGCAGACGCGGAGCGCGGTAGGCGCCGTGCAGTCGTTACAGCAGTTGCAGGGACAGGTCTCCGCCTCGTCGTCGCAGCAAAATCAGAACCAGCAGCAGCCGGTCGCACAGACGAGTTGATGCGGACGAGCGAAGTGATGCTTCGTCAGTACCTTGTCTTTTCATTCTGTTTGGCATGTACTATCAATCATTTGTTCGCGAAAGCGGACCTTCGACCTTGAGAAGGCCCTGCTTTTCGCAATCTATGCGCATGTCTGGCGCTACAACGGAGAACCTACGTCGGTCTTGAGTTTTCCTCTTTGTGGCTCTATGTGGGGTAGCGCGACCGCTGCGGGGGGGGGGGGGGGGGGGGGGGGGGGGGGGGGGGGGGGGGGGGGGGGCGGGGGCGCGACCGGGTGTTGGGGTTGAAGGGGGGGTG
>JAMALH010000019.1:19543-460525 GCA_023628075.1 Naganishia sp. PG3902-1
CCCCCCCCCCCCCCCCCCCCCCCGCCCCCCCCCCCCCCCGCCCCCCCCCCCCCCCCCCCCCCCCCCCCCCCCCCCCCCCCCCCGAGGCGGCCGTCGAGTGGTTGAGCCTGGACGCTACCGGATGATGCTGTTGAACGTGCTGTCTTGCTGGCAGGCTGGTTGAAGCCGTGCTGGACCGTGTGCGGTTGAGCGGTGTCGTTTGCTGTGGTGTTAATATATGTTGAAAGACGGCCGAAGCCGGCGGCGGCGCGGGGCCCATCTATCTTGTCTCCTCTGCCAACTGCTCCTGAACGGCCTTGAGCACGCCCTCGAAACCGAGCTTGCCTGTCCCTGCATTCATGCCGAAACGCTCGACACCCGAAGTTTCAAGCTTGGCGCCTACTTTACGCAGGATGCGGGACATGCTTTTGGATAGTGGTTGGCCGGGGCCGCTGGACGGTGCGTATGGCGGTAGCCCTGCGGGTGGAGATGTGATGTGTGCGCGTTGTGTGAAGAGTGTAGAGTTGTTTGGTGATGCGTCGTCGGGCGTATATGAGATCAACTCGATGCATTGTCTGTACACGAGTGTAAGGATGAGTCTCGCTGCGGAAAGTCGGGCTTACACGTATTCCGAGAGGGACATGTTGATGGATACCATGCTCGTGATCTTGGCTATCGGATCCACCCAGACGATCTCCCGTATCCATGTATCCTCCGAGGCCCCAAGTATCTGCGAAGCGGTAAGCATATGTTCAATGCCTGCACCCATGGACATACCCGCATGATCCATTTCTGGAGAATTGACGATCAGTATGCATAACAGCATCATTTCAGTCGACTTACCGGCACTCCCTGGCGAACTTTTATCAATCTTTCCGTCCGTAGAGCTCCTGTTTCTGGGTCCAGAGACCGCGAGAGCGTATCGATGCTGAGCACATGGGTCGCATAGGGATTCGGATATTTGCGCCAGAATCCGAACGTTGTCGTTGACCAGGGATACCTTTCGAAGGGCGTCAGCAATGCGGTCGCCCGAAGCCGCAGCGGACTTACTGAAACTTGATGTCGTTTTGGAATAGCTTGACCATGTCGTCTGGGCCTGCGTCAGAGTAGAATGGATGCAAGGAAGGGCAGCATTCCCTATATTCATGACGTTGACAACCGCTCCGCACCGGTGCGGGCTCGCAGCAGTTCATTCCCGGCGCCCGGCGCCCTCGGCGCGATCCACGCGACACCGGCAATGTTGCCATTTCTCTAAGCCGTTCTGCCAAGCTGACTGCTGCATTGTGCGAACAGATAGCAGCGGACTCAGGCCAATGGAACATGAACTGATTCATAATGCTTTATCGAGATTCATACACGCAAACATGGCGGCGAAGCAAGAGCAACGCGGCGATACAAAAATCCGAAACGTGATAGCACAAGGTCGTACAGCATCAAGAGATGTGCATGCGCAAAGACACGCTTATCGACCTCGCATGGTACCCTGACTACGCTGGTACGAGTTCAGTGCGTCCACTTCGGCCTGTAGGACAAGGTATCAGACACCACGATGCTGCTACGTCTCATCCAGGCTCACCTCGAGCTGCTTGATTGCGGAATGCGCATTCTCGAGATCCTTGTTCAGACGGTCTCGTTCCGCGATGAGCTGAACTCGTGGCAATCATTCAGCTCTCTTGTCGCATCTCACTTGACTTCCTCTACGCACATGTTGTTCCCACTGCCTGAACCTCGCTTCCTCAAGCTTGACCTGCTCCGTGAATCGCTTACGCAGCAACTCCTCTTCTTCCTTGAATTTGGGGTTGTCCAGCTTCTTGACCTTTGCCTCGCCAAACTTGCGCGTCTCCATCTGCGTCTGGCGGTACGCTTCATAGTGCGTTTCTTCGGTCGTCGATACCAGGTCGAGCATGTGCACGCGCAGCAGGAGGGAACGGAGTTTACGGAAATCGCAGTGGGATTCGTTGTCGACTGCGAGCGGCGGGCTGTCAGGCCGAATCCCCATGACAGAACAGGAAAATCTTACCTTCTGCTACACCCCATCGGTATTGTCGTCCCTTGACAACACGGCCGTCCGATGTCGTTACGTCTTCTGTGCTACCGATGATTGAGAACGGCATCGCAGACTGCTCGACAAGTCAGCTACGGATGCGCTGAAATGAGATGGTGTCGGCTTACCATCAAAGCCTGTGAATGTTCCGCACTCGCCTCGTCGTCTGCGTCGACTGGCGGAACGTACACCTTGATCCCCTGCGCAGCAATGACCTTGCGGACCTGTTGATATCGCTCGTGAGCGCTTGGCGGGTTCACCAGGAGCACGTCGACGTACATTTTCTTTAAAGGCTAGAATATCCTGCGGCGTCATCGTGTCCGCCTTTGCAATCACAGGAATCAAGTTGACGCGCGAGCCGAGTCGTTTCATGGTCTCGATATCCAGCGGCTTCAGCCTGAAGGGGCTTGTCAATGAAGCGTGAGAGGGAATTGACCTCAGTGCTTACGAATGACCGTTCGGCGCGATAAAGTAGATACATGCATGCACCCTCATGTCCACCTTATCCGTCCGATGCGGCTGTTGCTCTTGACGCATAAAGTTCTCATGCTGGTCGTCGAGGAAGTCGACGACAGGAGACCAGCTACGATCACGAGCAAGGTCAGTATGAAGGCGAAAAGCTGATTGATAGGGCTTACCTTTCTCGATTGTCCACGTAATCTCCAAATCCGGGCGTTTCGATGATCGTGAGCTGTGGGAACGGAGGCAATCAGTCTCTGATACACGGTACTGAATATCGATGCGTCTGTATGAGGGCTGCTTCGGAGCACACTCGACCAGGGTATGACATCCTCATGACACCCTGCGCTCATCCGCGATTTGATTGCCGCGGAAGCCATCCCCCTTCATTTCACAGATGAACGCAAGAAAGCTCGAGAGGAGACGTATAGTCCTCTTCCACATGCTCGTCTGGTGCGAGAGCAAACGCAAAATCGCCTCATCTCAACTTCGCTCAAACTCACCTTCAACGTGAATCCCCTCTCCTCCAGCTCCGCCTTCATGATCTCTACCTCCGTTCCCCTGCTCATCTGCTTCGTATACCTCGCGCGGTAGTTCTTTGGCGGGGAAAGTTCCGTCGAGAAGAGCGTGTTGATCCATGTAGACTTTCCGAGACCGGATTCGCCTGCAGGAGAGGTCAGCGGAAGAGGGGAGATCAAACGCTTTGTCGCGTACCGACAACCATCAACGTGAAGTGGGCGCCGTTTTTAGCGACGAGCTTGTGTCGCTGGTTGGGCAAGCTGTGCGGGATCGTTAGTCTCAGGGTGAAGACGTGCTGGGATATGGCTTACTTTGCGATCCCGATACCATTGCCGACCATGTTGATGCTGTGCTGATTGCCGAGTGGGAGTGATGTCGGCGCAGAAGACGATATCGTTCGAGGTTGCCATTCGATCCACCATCAACGTCCTCAATCAATCAATCTCGGCTCCCTCTCGTTTGGTTCCGCCCGACGCGTCAAATGCGCCGCGTGTTTGGCCTCGAACACCCTTGAATGAAGAAATCAAGTGGTTCGGAGACCTGGTGACCCCTGGAGTGGTCGGGTCCATAAAGCATCCCACACTCTACGCCGGAGCTGTCACCGATCGTTTGCAGTGGAGAGTCCTTCGCCATGGTCCTGCTGGTCGAGACCGCGTGGGCCAATTTGGTACTTGGAAACAATGGCAAAGGAATCCAAGAACGCCCGCTGATCCCGTATCTCTGTTACCAGGCCTCGCTATAACGTGCGCACCGGGCGAAACAAAGTTCTGTTCTCCAGCGACGTACAAGCGTGCTCCGGCAGTCTACGTTTGCAACGTTAAGTTGGCATACGCACCATACGACAACAAGCTGTGTCATCATTCACTGCGCACAGTCCCCGTCATGATACCCCATTACTGGTCCAAATCGTAATCAACGAGGGACGCAACGCGAGACGTACAGACAGCGCGCGAATGCGTTTCCTTCGTCGTTTATAGGCGCTAGACCCTATGAAGGTACGCCGGCAGCCTATGAACATGCCCCTCGCTGACCGTACCACGCACTAGGCTCGAAACCCACGTATAAGCTGTCCAACCAGATAACGCACTTTCCGCACGGATCGCCCCATTCTCAAGTTTCTCAGGTGGGGACGACCCGGCGGGCAGCGCCGTTAGCATGGACTGGAAGGGGTGGGGGTGAGGTGTTGTATGAACCGGGAACTATAGGAGAGGTATGGACAGCCACGGCGGGACACGGGATGAAGCTGGTGATGGCCGCGGGGTTAGCTATCTCTGGCACCGCATGGGCACTGAAGGCCGGGCCCAGCCGCTCAAGGAAACCACAAGGCGCCTACGACCCTATATACGATGGACGGTATGCAGCCGCGACCCAATATACTCGGATGAAGCTGATGATGACCCTCAGCGTAACGATGGACGATTAGCTGCTTTGTCCCGGGTTTACACGACACTACATAGGGTCCCAGTCATCGGACCACTTACCCACTTCCGCGGATCAACATATCTTGGTGAGCTGTCATGCCGAATTGATGGGGCGAGGTCGATAGGAAAGGTAGTGCGCAAGATGTTCAGAGCGGATATAGCAAGTCAGTGTGATACACGTCGTCAACGAAGGATGATGCTTACCGATGCAAACCGTTAGCTGTTGTATTCTGTCATGACAAGTGATCAGTATCCATTCTCTGCCATCATTGCACGCACCACGTCATTGCACCGAACCCGATCCCCGTCAACCTCCTCGCCACCGCTCAGAAGAAAGACTCGTTTGCTTCAAACTCTTGTGTGGTGTCGAATGCCAGTCGTCGCAGTGTCGGGTCCGTCAATTTGGCAACGGCCGCTCGAAGTCGTTCGTCACTCCAGAACCGGGTGTCGTTGTCGTCAAAGTCGTGAATAGAGTTGTCAGCGCTGGCGGTGTCGAGAATCGGGTTGATGAGTGCCAAGAATCCCACCGGCTTGGTGTCGGTCAATATGGACTCGTCGGCGAACTCGGTCTCGAATCGTCGGATGAAGGGAAGCTGTTCCGGAACTTCGAAGAACAGTTCCTCTTTGGACGACAGGTAAGGTGTCTGGCCTTCCTTCAAGCGGGCCCAAATGTCCTCGTCGGTTTCGGAAGGCAAGATACCGTCACGCATCCTGTCCATCATTTCTTGCTTGTGGAGGTTGACGTCGTCTTCCGTAACACCAGGCACGTAAAGCTCGGGAATGTGCTCCAACACCTTGCAGCAGCGAGGTTCGCGCATCGGTGCGGTCAACATGGGCAGGTCGTAGTCTAGGAGGCCGGAGATGTCGCCGAGCTCCAGGCTGGTGTCGGGATGGGCAACGGGCATGGCGAACGGCATGGGTTCGTCAAGGATGGAAGGGTTGTATCCGTCGAACTGCATAATGTTCCAGCCGGAATCCGAAGTGGTGAGCGCTGCAAATGGATCAGAGGATGTGCTTGACGAGGTGCTCAGGTGCTTACCATTCTCCTCTTCTTCAACCTTGGCGGCGTAGTTGAACAGCACTTGTGGTATCGAAAGTCAGAATGTATGCTTCCACGAGCGTCGCCAAGTCACTCACCGTTCTCCAGGCAGAGTGCCACGGTCTGCGCAGCCTCTTCCTCTCGCTCGCGCCGTTCAGCTAGAATCAAGGTAAGCTTTGGATTCTTGCCCGACAGTTCACTCACTGATCTCCCTCTCCTGCTCCTCGTCAGCGCGTAGAATGTCGTTATAGAAAGCTTCGCTCAATGGCTCGGACACGGGGCAGGGCTCGTCGAGTAGAAGTTCGTTGTCGCCGTAGAGGCACAAGTTCCAGCCGGACTCGTCGCCAGCTGCTTCGGCGGCTGTGTTGTAGGTGTATGAGCGATAGGTCGGCATCAGGATATCGCACACAACCCACCTTCGGCTTCGGCGGTGAATTCGGCTTCCCAGTTGATCATTTCTGGAGATTGCAAAAACGGTGATCAGCAAGTATGTCTGCGTTCTGTATCACGAAGCGCTCACCCGTCTCGAATATCTTGTGTCGCAATTCGCCCCGGTACTCTTCAAACGCCTGTTCCTCTCCTACACAGAAGCAGACATGTCGGCTGCATTCACCTCGTCATGGCCGATTCGCCGGACTCACGTCGTTCGCTCTCTTCCTGTCGAAGCTGCTCGTTGATGGCGTCCGCGTAAGCTCGGCAGTAAAGGTACTCCTCGTCGTTGGCCGCAATCTGTCTTCTCCATTCCGCCCAATTGACTTCTCCTTCAAATAGCTCGGCTGGACCGGGGAACCTATCGCCAGGCTGGGAAACGAACTCGCGCACGCGTGCTGATCCAAATCGAACGTTCTTCTTGGAGCAGGTAGCGTTAGCCCTTTTGAGACACGACTTGTGGGACTTTACCTGTGCCGCCTCGATAGTGATGGCACCAGCTTGCAGGAGACGGCTTCGTGATCCACAAGCAGTCGAGGGAAGGGAGGAAGAGGTTTTGAGGGTGGAGGAAGGGGTTTTGGGGATGGAGGATTTGACGCTCTGACCTGCGTTCTGCTGTCCAGCTCTCTTCCCGGTGCCGAAGCCTGTTACTCGGGTAGGAGCATTCGGAACCCCATACGGGGAACCGCTGTTCTTGTGATTGGATGATTTAGGGAGAGATCGGAGGATTGCGGTAGGTTTGGAGATGGAAGATTGAGGAGGGAGAATACCGCTGCTGATGGCGCTGTGACCTGCGCCCTGTTTCTTCCCGACACTGGCGAACCCTGTGGCTCGAGTGCGGGTTGCAGAACATCCCGAAGGAATGCCTGCGTGCTGGTTTGCGACCGCCATTCTCTGCAGCTTCTCTGTAGAGGCGCGAGGGATGGCAGAAGCGGCTTTGTAAGTGGTAGACATTGTGCGTTTGTGGGTTTGTGGGTTTGGAAGTGCGGAAGTGTGTGTGGGAGAGCGTGGAATCACGTGAGGGAAAGAAGAGAAGCGATAAGCTGTCAAGGGGGATCGCGAGACGCTGTGGTATATATAGACGTAGAGCCTGACCTGCTTCAGGATCCGCTCATCAGACAAGAATAGATCTTCGTCTTGGATTGTCTCGCTCAGCAGTGTCATGCTCTTGGCTGCCCAAACCCTCTGACGCTTTGCCTGGTGTTGGCAGCGACCCGAAATGCTAAAGAGCGCTCGTCGAAGAGTGAGAAGATGGCTGAGCGTACGCTTTGACGTATGCTGGGCCCAGAATCAGAAAGACATGCTGGTCTGATGCCCAAGGTAAGTGCTTTTCCATCACGTCTTCCATCACACAGGTATTAAGCTTTGTTCTGATGCCTCAAGGTAAGTGCTTTTCCATCAAGTCTTCCACCACCTAGGTATAAGCTTTGACGTGATGTATTTTTGTTTGTTTCCGCTCGCACAAAGACTTTCGGATTTTCCTCTTGCTCTGCCTCGAGAACAGCCATCAGTGGTTCACCATCACAGCGGCAAAGCTCTGAAGTATTCAAAGCAGACATTCGACGAAACTGCTCCCCCATACGAAAGAAGGCCTTCTGTTCTCGCGTTGGCATGACTCGAAAAGCAAGGGGTGAACAAGAACGGCGCTTTACTGTTCTGTAGAAACAGTCACTTCCAGTATAAGGTGTCCTTTATCGCTATCACGGCACCGTACGTCCTCCTCAAGGAGTTGAGGGGCGAAAGCAAAGGCTTGGGGAATGTCCAACCGTAATAGATACCAAGCCGGTTCATGAGAGACATGGATTCGGAAGATGAAACGCGGGTAGCCGTTGCGGGGGCACCTGCCCCTGTTTTCTTTTATCTATTGTGGCTCATGTTCATGATTGGAGGGCGCCCACAGGCGTCGAGCAAGGGTGAAACTAGGGGAAATGATACCACGGCCGCATTCCATATGCCCAGTGACCTTGACTCGCCCCGCTGTTAAGATGTTTTCATAAGAAATGCGACCGCAACGAAAGCGCAAGGACGCCGAACTCGAGATGGCCCAGAAGCGGATATATATAAACGTCGTTATGACTCGCAGATCCGGTCGGACATACGTCCTGGAATTTCGCCAGATCCATCACGTCAACGTTGCTGGATAGGTCAGGGAGCGGCGATGATCATGGAGCGGTGGGAAAGGTGCGGGCAGAAGAGATAATTGTATGGGTTGTGATAGGCATTGTATGGAATCCTCATTGCGAAGATGAAAGGTGTTGCCTCTTTCAAGTGCATTTTGACCTTGACCATGGAGATCATGGGAGTCCAAATACAAAACAGGCGACTCAGAACAACAGCGCCAGCACTTCGTGGGCGGTTGGGCACGGATCAGCGTCTGTGAGGTTCGAGTCCCCGGCTTCCCTGTCCACGCGCAATCAAGGCTTGAGAAGAGGCTGCAGGCACTCTGATCGACGAAGACCCGGGTCGGAGCACTGCAGGGTAAGGAACCTGCCTAGGCCAAGAGCTGGTCCAAGGGTTACTAGCTGAGTTCCTATAAGTCGTGAAGTTGTCAGGCGCGTCCGCTCGATCGCTCCTACCTTGTTTCAGGTTGAGCACGAGTATGGTCAAGGATCTGCTCGCTGTGGCGAGTACGGTAATATCTACGGATTGCATCAGTGTTCAATTAGTTCAACTCGGATATATTTTACGCAAGTAGAGTGATCTCACGGCCTGACGAGCTGAAGAACGTTAGTGAATCTGATTCCCTTGGATTCCGCGTAGCGGGTAAGTGAATCACGGCTTTTGGCTCTGATGTGGTGAACTTATGGATGTCTCGTCACACAGGCATCTCACAGATGGACAACCGCTCCAGAAAGCTACATGCGGGATCGTTCAACACGGATCAGACAGCGCATGATGCCGCTGCGTGAAGAGTACGATTAGTCGATAGGTTATGCTCGGATTCAGAATGCTGACATCTGCCCATGTGCTGCTCAGAGCGCACCATTCTGAAAGTCAGGTCATGCGCTCCGCTCCCACACTGTGCGATGTTGCGTTAGTTGGGGGATGACAAGACGATATTGTTTTTATGTTAATTTCTGTTGTTGGTAAATCTGCTCAGTGACGAAAGTACATCGCCTCGACTGAAGTCTCAAGCGAGAAGCTTTGGATGATCAAAAGCAATGACTCTGACCATCTTTGCACATTGCCAGTGTGCTCCGCTCGCCAATCAATGCTTGTTGCACTTGATATTCCATAAGATTTATTTGTACAACAAATTTCCGTCCATACATGCAGTTCAGGCCCCACTCTCCATCTAGTACGGAGGAGCTACGCTCATACCCATAAACGAGGCCCCTTTGTTTCGTGCGAAGAATTCCGGGTTCTTGTTGACCATGTGCGCCGTCTTGCTGGCCTGCTCAATCTCCTGCAAATCCAGGCTCTTCTTCTTGTCGTCGTCAGGCAAGAGAGCGTAGATGCCCTTGGCGTAGTTAGGGTCGATGGCCCAGATCTGGATGAGGTAGTTCTTCTGGACGATAGCGTCGGCGAACTTCAAGAGGCGGGCCGTGTTCGAGTGCAAGTTTGATCGTTCCTTCTCGGAAAGGACTCGCTGGTACAGCTCTCGAACTTGGACGTATTCCTTGGGAGTGCCTTCGTGTTGCCAGTGGCTCTTTCGGGAAACGACGTTGCTGGCGACCTGGTAAGGGGTCTCCTGAAGTTCGGCGCCACCGAAAGAGGGCGTGGTCTTGGTCGACGGAGCGGCCTTGTGATACGAGTTGGGGAAGTATACGGGCTTGCTGCCGGTGTTGGCGTCGATTCGCATAGAACCGTTGTAGTTGTCGGGCGAGTGGAACTTCGACATAAATGGGCAGTTGACGGGGAT
This sequence comes from Naganishia sp. PG3902-1, assembly GCA_023628075.1. Classification (NCBI taxonomy): domain Eukaryota; kingdom Fungi; phylum Basidiomycota; class Tremellomycetes; order Filobasidiales; family Filobasidiaceae; genus Naganishia; species Naganishia sp. PG3902-1. The sequence goes on from JAMALH010000019.1 coordinate 29,296, forward strand.
CTGGTGAATGTTGGCCGACTGGAGACGATGGTACTGAGCGTCTCGGTAGAAGAACGCTCGCCACTGAAGAAGGGTATCGGGCGAGAGCTCGATTCCGGGTACGAGCGAGCCTGGGGAGAAGGCGGCCTGCTCGACGTCTCGGTGGTAGTCTTCCGGGTTTCGGTTCAACTCCATGTATCCGACCTCCTGCATCGGGAACTGCGACCTTGGCCAAATAGCTGGAAGGGGATGAGTGCCGTTGATTCCACGAAAGGTCAGAGTGCTTACCGGTGACGTCGAACGGATCGAAGTCGAGGGATTCAACCTGCTCGGGCTGCATGACTTGGATCATCATCTTCCACTTGACGCTATCTCCTCGATCGATAGTCCTAAACAGTGATAATCAGCACACGGTCTTCGACTCGTACATCTCAGCACTTACTCAAACAGGTCACGCTTGGCATAATCGGGGTCTTCTCCGCATGCAACAAGCGCCTCATCGAAGTTGAACTGCTTGGAACCGTGTTCGGACAGCCAGTGGTACTTGATATAGACCGCCTTGCCCTCCTTGTTGCTCCAGCGGAAGGTGTGCGCCCCATACGCGTTGAAGTGGTGAGAAACCGGCGTGGCGTGATCTGACAAAAGCATGAGACCGGCATGATTCGACTCCGGGACGTTGGCGAGGAAGTCAAACCAAGCATTGTAGTCGAGCAAGAATGACTTGGGGTGTCGCTGCTGCGATCGAATGTTGTCCGGTCCCTGGAATGGGTCTCGGACGAAGAAGACGGGGAAGTTCAAGCCGACGAGATCATAGTTCCCGTCCTCGGTGTAGAACTTGACAGCGTGACCTCGCGGGTTTCGCGCAGAGTCGGGGTATTCTCGGCCGTAGGTGACGGTAGAGAGTCGGCAGAAGATAGGGGTCTCCTTGCCGACTGTTGAGAGGAAGGAAGCCTTGGTAAGGTGACTGACATCCTTGGTAACGACGAATTTCCCAAAGGCGGCCCATCCGGCGGGGTGAACGATTCGTTCTTGGATTTTGGAGCGGTCGAATGCCTGAAGGGAAGGACGTTAGCAGTCATCCTCCACGAAATAACAAGGCAGTGAGATATTCTCACCTGCTGCTTCTCCAAAAGCATGGTGTCTCCCTGGTAGGGGATACCACCGATGTTCAGAGGGTGACCACTGTCCGGCAAAACTTGTCCAAAGTTTCCGGTGTAGCTACAAAGAATTAGTCCGTGCTAGAGTCGAGCAATACATCCAACTCACTAGGGGGAATCATCCTTGGCGTGGTCCTGCTGAACCAGACCGGCCAATCGAGCGGCGGTTTCGGCAGGACCGTCGTTCAGTGCGCTGAACGCCTGGGCTCGCTGGGGCAATCGAGGATCGACGCCCGGAATATTCTTCAATGTTTGAGCAATGAATTGCGACATGCTGGGAGGTGTATGTTGTCTGCAGAGACTTAGCTCGAAGTGGTCTGTAGGCTATAGGCGAGACTTACTTGAGTAGCAGAAACGAACGTCTCATCCAAGATCGTGAATGCAGCAATCGTCCTTCTCATACCAGGCACCCGCGGTATATATGCGAATCGCAGCCATGCTCCCGTCATCGGCCAATCATCAGATCTGCGATGCGTCATACACGTTCGCCCAATGAGAACAGTGGGAATCGCCTTGAAAGGAGGACTAGCAAGTTTGCCGTCATCAATTCCAGCAACATGAACAGGGAATCGCATCTAACCATTGGTGTCTCGTCTATTATCATTGTTGTACGTCATATACCGGCCACGTGCTGGGCGGGAATCGGAAGAAGTCTGGTGAGCCGGTGAATGTACAGCTAGCTGCTCAACAATGTACAGTTCTAGTACCGGCGTAAGGACCCCTTTGAAAAAGCTGACGGTAGTTTCGGGCTCACTAAAATGGAGCTTAGCAGCAGTATGTCCGTACTCGCCTCACCTTCCCGCGAAGCTTGCAGCTTAGAAAGTGCATCAACCATTCGGCCATTCTTCCTATCCCTATCCAAGTCAACTCCATCAATTGCTACTTCTCTGCACAACCACAACCCGGATCAACCCTCAAATCGCCTTAGGACAACGCCATGGGAGAATGTAAGCGAGAAGGGGAATCTTTTACCGTCATGCGTTAAGCTGATCATCTGAATGTCAGCTCGAGTCGAATTGCTGAGATGGATCAATAGTGTCACGCAGGCTGGGATCAGCAAGATTGAGGAGTGCGGCACGGGTGCCGTTTACTGTCAGGTGCGCTCGAGCGACGATACGATTCAAACAGAGATTCTGATGTGACTGCTAAATCCGCGATTAGCTCATCGATTCCATCTTTGGTACGGTTTCTGTCCTTTGGATCTATCGCGATTGCCGATGGTCAATGTTGACGGAATGTCTCCTGAACAGGCGACCTCCCGATGACCCGTGTCAAGCTCAGTGCACGCCAAGAATACGAATACCTGAACAACTACAAAGTCCTCCAAGCCGCATTCAAGAAACACCGTATTGACAAGCCCATCCCCGTGGACAAGTTGACGAAATGCAAGATGCAGGATAATTTGGAGTTTACGCAATGGCTCAAGAAGTTTTGGGATGCGCATTGGCATGGTGAAGAATATGATCCTGTGGGCCGAGCGTGAGTCATTGCATAGTCCTTGCGAAATGTCGAATTGATCGCCGTTGGGAATAGTGGTGGACAGGTAGCATCGGTCGCAAACCCGGCAGTTGCAGCGGTGAGACCATCTTCGAACGGTCGTGTCAGCTCAGGCAGCGCACCGAGACGTACACCAATCGGTAAGCCCGTGATCACTGCCGTCCCCGCTGTAGAGACTTAACGTCTCCTTGTCTAAGGTGGACCCGCACGCGTCACCTCGGCCGCTGCGCAGGTGAATCAACGAGAAGTAGCAGAACTGCGAGCCCAGGTCGCGGAGCTGCATAATCATAGCGCGACGATCGAAAAGGAGAGTCAATTCTATTTCGGCAAAGTGAGTACAATTGTTCGGTTCTGGATAATGGTGTGAGCTGATGGTTGTTGAGTAGTTGCGGGATGTCGAAGTGATCATTCAGGAGCGTCTTGCGATGCCGGATACCGAAGTCACGAAGAATGAGCGCGATACGTTGTTAAAAATCCAGGCGATTCTCTATTCAACAGAGGTGAGTGGGATTTATCTGACGCGCGTCTCGCATAATTGTAATTATTCGTCATACAGGAGGGCTTCGAGGCGCCACCGATCGATGAACTGGCGATCAACGACGACGGCGAGCTCCCGCATGAGCAGCTTGGCACATCACAACAGCATCAACAGTATGATGACGAAACGGTATCGCTGTCTGCGAGGCAAAGGCAGCATGAGCGTGAGGGACAGCTTGCAGATGAGGAAGAGACGTTCTAGGGTGTTAAAGCTTGGTCTTTCAGTGGGTCGACTGTTTGTATCGCTCGCAGTCGAGCTTGGCTAGTGCTTGTCAGGTCATACTCTGTTGATAATATGTCATTTCACCTCGAGTCAAGTAACGCACGTGCGGTCTGTTTGCATCGATCTGGACAAGCAGGAGGCAAAGTAAAGGAGCGCACAAAGGATGGACAGCCTTCGCGGAATGTCGAAAGGAAGTGGAGGGGGGACATCTCGCTTATGGATATATGGAGATAACCAGATCCAACGTCAACTCTCTACTGGACCACCGCTGTCTGTCGAACATTCCTTAGCCCCCACCTGCCCCACCCAATCCCTCTATTGATCCCCAGCTTCCATCGCGAACGATATGCACATAATCTCGCAAAACGGCAGACGAATTGGCAAGAATCGGTAAGACAGGGAAGTCGGTCATTGCCTTTGCTCGTGCTGACCTTCGTGGTACTCTAGAAATGCGCCCCTGCCTCTCCGTCAGCTTCTGGAGAACACTTTGAGGGCCCTTCCGCCCTTACCAGACTCACTGGAGAAAGCTAGGCGAATCGATCCTCTCACCCGTCTGGAGGCAGAACTGAACGCTATCGCACCCTTCATCCACGTTTATCGGGAACGTCAATCCCGGTGCGTGGTCCGACCTGAATCCCGGAAAGCATTTGTGACGGATGCGCGAGCCATGCTGGATGTGCTCGAGGCGTTCAAGGGGTCCGGAATGGTATGCCAATGAACGGATCTGCATGAGATGCGCGACGTCGTTCTTCGCCAGCTGTTACGATTGTTCGCAGCGACTCTCGACCATCATTTTGTACTCCAAGCAGCATCTTCTCCCGGTCATGAACTCGGTGTTGGGCGTGAACCTGCCACTGAGGCCGGAAGCGCCGACATTTCTCCCCCGGAGATTTATGCGGCCAAGCGTCTAAGGAGCAATCCCAACAAACAGTCAATCCGCTTTTTGGAACCCCTGATGATAAGTCGCAATTCAAACTTTGTTCACCCGCTCTTACGGACTCCGGTTCCGTCGGATTCAGTGAGACGACTAGTGAATGCTGAACTTAAGAGCGGGGTGGCGTAAGCCCTGCAGCTTCCGTTCGGCTGTGATGCTCTTTGTAATTACAACTCGCATGAATAGCGTTCACCTCTAGACTTCGAAGCCCAAGTATCTGATAGTCGCTCCGTTGAAAAATGTCAGTGCACTATTGGATTGTGTGCGACAACCGGTCTCCAAGCAACGGAGCACTCGGGCCTTATACGAGGGAGGCGGCAAAGAATGCAACATCCTTGGTAATCCCTTCATCTTTCTTTTCGCTGTTCTCATTGCCGTTGAAGGGATGTTTGCCACGTGCTTGCGACTGAGGCGATGATCATTTGCTCATCAGCCGTGTACTGCTCTCGGGCTCTTGGATCTCTTCAATGTCATCTGCCAGGGAAGAACGTGAAACAGATGCGCTCTGCAAAAGTGCATGGCACTTCGCGATTCGGCATCCTTGACTGTTATCTCTCTGTATTCTGTACAGAATCCAGAATACGCCGGAAACCCTTATTGAGATGGATTCCAGATCCGGATTCTGGACCGCTTAAGGCCTCTCAAGGCTACTCGATAACCATGAGTAGCATCAGAGTTGCCTCAAGGGTTGCACCACAGTTTTCAGAAATAGTGATGTAAAGGTCTAGGACTGCGATCCGTCTGATATGGATTCTGCTTTTCAGCTCATCGAGGGCCCATTCGACTCTGAAGTCTTCACCTCTTCATTCTCACAGAGGGACGAACCATGGCAGCTTCTCGGCCTGATATGGACCGTACCTTCCGATCTTTGCCCTCACTAAGACTTCAACCCGCTGATCGACCCGAGCAATCAGAAGCTGCAGAGTTCACCTTGAAGATCACATCATCAACTCCGGTGTCACGGCCAGTCGCGACAGGAATGCCAGCCGCCCTAGGGCTGCACAGGGTGTAGGTGCTATGACCCACTAGCAACTCATGCCTTTCGATATTAATATCCCGCGTCAACCAGAATCTGTGCCAGGCACAACAAATCCGCAAACCGCGAGGCTCATCCTTTCCGAGAGACGCAGGATGGCTTTCTATTGTCGATCAGGTAACCTTTGTATGCTGTGGCGGCCTCAGGTACTGACGAGCATGTGCTGAGCACGGTGTATTAGCCATCAAAGGCGTCAACATGGGAAGCCGAAATAATCAGGGCCCCTTTACCAGAGAGGCAGACTGAGTAACTCCGTAATAATCTCATCGTGTATGTGTGCGTCGTCAGGTGTTAGGAGACTATAGACAATCTGAGGAGGTAGGTGATAGTGCATTTATCTCCATTTCAGTCTCTCAGCATGATTCTTTCTTTTTCCGTCTTGTAACACACAACTTTGTAGATTTTTACCAAGGTCTGTGTATCGGCATTGAAATCGAATGTTGGAGGACGCAAGTACGGTTTTGCCAACGGGGCTGGTTTCGGAGGTTGCGAGACTCCTAGGTCAGCCTGTTGAGGGAGTTACTAGGCAGATGCATGCGGACCGTCAGAAACTACCCGTATCCGAATGGCGCGCAAAGAAACTGAACGAGGATGCATTCAGTGCTTCGGCCTAGTCTCCGTTTTCCACTCTGAGCCTCTTTCTTGAGAACTTTTTTGAAAGACATGGCTCGAGCTTCTCGTTCAAAGAGCTGATTGACATGATGCTCCCTCCATATCGTCAATTCAGCCGTTGTGCGGCTCGCGGACGTTATTCCGGGAACTCGGGAACAGGTGGGTAAGCCGCGGGGTTCAGATCAACTCTCAAGCCAACGCCGTTCTTCTCCAATCTACCTGTAAACAGTTCAGCATGATGAAAGGATATCGAAGTGCCTGTGATAACAAGAAGTCTGGCAGAAGGACCAAGGTTTAACCGAGAGATATATCAAAAGAGCTGCATCGTATCTGTATACTGGGCCTATTGCAAAGACAGGATGTGTCAATCATCGCCCGTGGAGACTTGTGAGGGAAGATCGTGCTTTGAAGGAAGTTGAGATGCTCAAGGAAGGTTTCTGGAAGGATGTGGAAACCGTCGAGACTCGAGATTGGCTTCTGCTTGCTGCCACGCTGACACTCTGATTGGACATCAATCGTTGCCAATAGCGATCTCCATTCAAGAACAAAGGATACAAAAGGCTGTGGAGATGCTTCCGTTCTGCCATTATCCCTGGGTACATCGTTGCTCCAGCCATCGTGCGATGCTTACACTTCCAAATGCAGATAACGAGACTTCTCGAGATTTCCACGGATGGCAGCGTAGGAGATTATCGACCATGTCTTGAAGCTCGTCAACTATAAGTATACGGACAGAAATTTCTCCTCAGAACGAAAATGTATTCCGGTCTCTCCAGCTGTAAAGCACAGAATCTATCGCATCGTTTCCATCTCTATCTGAAAGCTACGCGCCGCCGGCATTCGCCTTATCGAGTCAAGATATTTCAGCTAGTCTTCATCGGACTTACCTGTCACCGACATTGGTCCTCAATTTGAAGCTATCACTCTGTAAAGCAGGATCTCGAGTCATCTCCCATGAGTAACGCCCAGTCGGACCAGTCGGACCGAAAGTCGCCCCCTGAAGAATCTGCCGAGAGGCATAACTCTGGATCGAAGGGCAAAACAGGCTCTCATGCCACTGGTATAAACACCAGCGTCGATTCACGCATCGACCGTTTCTCCAGCCTGTTCCCTCATAGCTTGTACGTCCCGACTGGCTCTTCCTATCCTCTGTCTTGGGAACCCTACAAGGACAATCACGGACCCGCTGGAGATGGTCCCTCACCTTCGAATGCGACACAATCTACTGCTTCTGATAGCTGGTACAAAACATTCAGCCGGTGGTCTCGCTCCAAAGTAGTTCATGGCAGCGAGGCAGAAGAGTCCATTGTCCCCAATGTTTCCAAGAAGAAGGAGTAAATCGTGTTGGCACTGGAACGACGGTAGTTATCGTTACTTCTCGTGCTTTACGTGTGACCAGCTATTCGTGGATTGCATATGTGAAGGTTGGTTTGTCCCGGGTCACCTTAGGACACCGATCGCTCTAAAGATCGTAATAAGAATAGTATTTGTAAATCAGACGTAGTGTGTTGCCCTGTTGTCCCCGCCTTGTACTCAATCTAGCCATATGTCCGTCTCTGAGCCGCGGCAGCTTGTGCCTGCATGTCGGAGCGATGCACCAGCTCCCCCGTGGGTGTTGTGGCCCTTTGAATCTGCGCGGATGATTCGAGCGCTTCTTCTCACAACCTGACATGATCAAGGAGCACTTCTACCACTTCGGGCTGCGTTCAAGCATACACCCTCTGGAGCGGTTTCTAGAACGTATTCTCCGGAGCAGATCGATCAAGATGACTCCTACAGGTTGTCAATACAAATTTGGAAGGAAGAACCGTAGGCTACAAGCAAATGTAGGGATACACACATCGAATTACTAGTAGCGGGGCCTTTTCCGAGCCCGCAAGCAGTAGCAGAAAGTATAAAGCATCGCCTGTCAACAATTGAAAGCGTTGAAGGAGCAAATCCGAGGCATGACCCTTCTCAGCCGACACCTCAATGGCAAAGAGAGGATCCATGCGAGCCCTGGGCTCAAGATCCTCCGAGCCATGCAGTCTATTTGTCTTTCCGAGGTAGTGAGGATCTGGATGCAGTGAGCCTGAGTCTACCGGATAGGCCCGAGATTGAGGAAGTCTTGACTTCACTGGAACTGCCATGTGCACAGGTCTGAGGGAAGATCCGTATCTGAAAGAACCTATGTACGCTAAAAGTTTGGCAGGCAATATCGCGTGCGGGTCTGAACGGTCAGTATGAACGGCTACCTTTGCAGGACGCGAACGCGGAGTATCATGGGACTGTGTCTCTGCAAAGATACGCTACCAGTTCCGCGGAGCGGCTTCACATCCCCTTCGACGAGAGGAAAAAGAGATCATAGAGGGCTCGATCGTATCATCTAGATAGATACGATACCTGTCAAAGGAAAAACGCGAGAGAGATCGACTTCTTCATGGGTTCGCTTGTTATGAGTAAATGGAGCCTCGTCGAGTGAAAAACTCCTTATGCATACGTTGAATGAAATAAAGCAAAGTCGCAGGAAGATGTGAAAGCGTATATATATTTCGCTTCTCAGGATTCTTCTGATAACTTGCCTTGAAAGCACACGACAATGACTGTGTCCGTGATTTTGCTATGCGTCACAGCTCGGACGTATCTGGAGCTTCTTATCTGCCTGACTTATTCAAGCATCTAAGTTCGAAATCAAACAAAACCTCCTTTCAGCCTCCTCGACAGTGGGGTCTCCTAGACGATCGACACGGAGGCGATGACCGAAGAACACGGAAGATGACAAGCGAAAGCTGAGGAAATTTCGCGGTGAGTCTGTCGGACGCGAAGGTTCATCTCGTCGTCTGGGGGGAGCTGCGACAGGACCTTGGCCAGCTTGCTGTTCCTTCAAGGAAATGCATTCGGAATACGCACGAATCGATTCGGGTCGCTTCCGCTCTTCCAAGATATTAGGCCTTTGCGATTCTTGTTTGGTCAGGGATCTAGGGACAAAAGACGACGAGAGCTCCTTTGAATGCTGACTTGATGGCGCACAGGACCGAAGTCACAAACAGTATTAATGCTTCTCTTCCTCTGACTTCCGAGGGTATGGATCACAAAGGCTTTGCAACGCGGCGCGTAGAGCCGAAGTGGCTATAAAATAGAGCATGTTCAGCATCCTTGCCAAAGCATATATGTTTCCTTCTGCAAGTCAAAGCTAGTACACTGTCACTGGTGCGCTCATTTCAATGTTGCCTTCTTCATCCGGTCAGTCACGCTTCATCATGGACCGATCGCACAAGGAACGACCGACAGATCCACCTTGCGTTTGTCGAGCTGGCAAAACCCCTCACACTTCCAAAAACGTTGCAGGTTTCGGCTCGAAGGAAGGTAGAGGAGGGGGCCCTAAGCAGCCAAAGCGTGATCCGGCCAAGACCTCTTCGTCCTCTCGTTTCCGTGGAGCAGACAGGGAAAAACAAAAGGCCAGTTGCTCTCTCAACAAAGGAGACAAAGGGCCTACGTCCCCTCCGAGCACGATGCCACTGCCTTCTGTCGATTCAGACGCAGAACAAAGAGATTCCGCCACCGTGCCTAGTCGAATCAGGGAAAGGTCTTCTACTTCAGGAAGCAAAGATTTTCCAACAGTCTACCAGGATTCGAGCCGCAGCGGAACGCACATTACGTTCTTCGGCCCGTTTCCTCCAGACTCTATCTCAGACCAGCATTCAGAGGATCAGCCCGAGACTCCCTCATCTGAGAATCAGACATCCGGAACTAGCATGGGATCCGTTTTTTGGGGACTTCTCAGGAGTCTCTCGCTCCCTTCTCCAACCTAACTCAGATAGAGACGTCTCTTCCAAATGCTTGTTGCGGCTGATTTGTTTTCGGGGTCATGTTTCGGCTAGCGAGGTGCCCGTCATTACTATGACTCCCAAGATCGATCAGGCTCGCAGTGGGCGTTATAATAGCGTTAATGTTATAGTGGCGTGTAGGATCGGGGCCAAAAGCCCAACTTCATCCCTTTCTACTAGAATTAATGATATGTCGATTTCTGAAACGCGGCAGCTTACCCCTGAAACCGGAACGAAGCGCAATTTCCCCGGTGACGTGATCGCCGTGCTGATCTGTCGCTGATCTGCACTGCTGATTCGAGCGCTTTCTGTCATGTGACGTGACGAGACAAGGGAAAAAGACGGATCTCCGAAAAGGCGTCTTTGTGGAGCGGGGCCGGCGGGCCAGAGTGGGCTAGCGCGGACCTGGCGCTCCTCTCGGCCTGATCGGGTCTAGACTGGTCAGCTGATGATTTTATTGGCTGGCAGGTGGCGACCGCGACCGCATGGGCGAGTTTGATCAAGGATAGCGTTGTGTCGTCGAGTGAGCGTTGTATACTGTTGATATCACTGTTCAAGGAATCTACATCGCGCATATCACTTGCGAGATCATAGCTTCACGAACATCGACATAGCATAGTGAAGACGTGAGCACTCGCCCGTTTGTCCCATTGACGACCGCTCATCCGTCATCACAGATATCCGACGCCAATCATTATATGGCTTCGACAGTAAACACTCCTCAAGCTCAAGCTTTGTACAAAGACCACAACAGCCACTTCAGTGAATCCAGCGTCAGTCAAGGGACCGCGCACGTTTCGACAGAATCGTCCAGTATCAACTTGACTACGAACCGAGATGAACCCCATGATGATTCTGGAAACGGAATGTCCGACATGCGAAAGCGACAGCGAGGCGAATATACCGCGGCCGAGGCGGATGAGCACAACGAGGGCGTCAACCTTGCCTCGATTCCTCCCGAACTTATCCACCTCACGCTGCTCAACTTGTTGCCGAACCCAACGGAACACGACGAGCAGACGCTCAGCATCGATCCTCGACCCAATCCTACGACCGCCGCGCAAGTACGGAGTACGTTAGCGTCGCTGTCAAAGGTCAACAGGGTGTTTCATGAGCAGGTCAAACCGTTGCTGTGGAAGGACGTCAGGGTCGAGCATGGGCGAGGCTGGATGGGAGTTGTTGAAGGACTCGTGCCTCAATCACAGTATTCGGAACACCATGGACACCTGCATCCGCATCACTCACACGGACCCGCTCAAGCATCCGACGTATCTTCCAGTGAACACCACGCAGAGGTTCATCCTCATGCATCACCTTGCATCCCGGCGGAACCGCTGCCGATGTTGTTGCCCGAAGAGGTTTCAAACAGTGCGCCACTTCGACCCAACGAGTTAACGTTCAGTATCGCCGTGGCTCCCGTACCAGAGCCTGTCGCATGTGGAAGCTGTGGGATCGACATGCCGCAGGGACCCGTCGCGCTTTCATTTGGAAACAATGCCGAAGCCAGCGGATCAGGAAGCGGACTTGGATTGCGCTTGGACACGGGAGTTTCATTTGGATCGATGATGCCGATGTCACCGATGACTCCGGTAGAAAGGGCCGTTGAAGGAACTGCCAACACGACTGCTACGTGCAACTCTTGCGTCAACTCGCCACCTCAACAGTCTCAAGCTCTTCTTCCGTCTCCTTCCCTTGCGTCCGCTGCACCTGGAGGTGGGGAAGTATCACAGTCGAGGCGTCGACCGTCATTTACGGTCGTACCCCCTTCGACTGAACACGTCCATAGTCAGATGCCCGACACACCGCACTCGACGCCCGCATACATCGCTACTCCGACTTCCGCTGAAATCTCCACAGAAGGCCCTGTCGCACCTCCAAGCACCGTCATGTCACGTCCCGTCATCTCGATCCCGCAACGAATGAACCCTTACTTGCCGTCGCTCTTGACGCCGCCGTCGTCTAGGCGATCCTCGCCTGCACGGTGGAGCCGTGCTGGATCGACGTCGAGGTCAAGAAGCGGATCGCGACGGGAATCGTTCTCGCGTGGAAGGTCGCCTTCACCGCCGCCTGCCGGATCCTCTTTCACCTCAGCAGGTCGAACGAGCAGCAGGCCCGGCTTGACGCGAGCGCCGAGTGGGTTGAGAAGAAGTATCTCTCCTGCGGGTCCTGCCTTTGGCTCTAGCTTGTTGCCTCGAAGGATGTCGGGTAGTCGAATCAGGAGCACGAGTCCTGTTGGAGGTCTTGTCATGCCCTTGGCGCCGATCAATGACGATGTTAAGGCTGTTACTGGGAGACCCGTTCGCAAGTCTAGTCTCAGGAGAGCCAGGGGAACCGACGTCGGGTTCGCCGGATACGAAACGCAGTCTTTCACGGCCGGCATCATGCAGCGCTTGGACGCTATTCAAGGCGCATCCCCAGCAAAGGAAAGCTCCTCGGAGCGGGAAGTGGTGGAAGAAGATTACTTCAACTACTATCCTCGAGAGACCGACTTCGGCGCTGGTCTTCCTGCCGAGGATACTTTGCAAGTTGCAGAATTGACGCGAGTGTTGGACGAAGAAGTCGCGCATCAGATGGAGGGGATTGAGGGAGAAAACTCGGAAATCATCTGGGATGGAGAAGGAAAAGGCAAGGGCAAGGAAGGTGTGCTCGCGTTCAACGTCGATCAAGAGCAGGTTGAAGGTGAATGGTTCGATGGTACGGACGTTGAAGAAGGTCAGTTATTAGCTGTCCCCGTGACGGCCTGTACTGACGTCCATTATACAGAAACCGCTCCTGTCCGACCTCCTATTCCACAAGTTCGCACTTTGTCATTCGCCTCGTTCCGTACGACAGGTACTCTTCGAACGCAAGAGGAGGCCGTGCGAGGTAAATTCGTTACGCCAACGCGTTTGCTCAACGTCCTCCGTCAAGTTCCGCGACTTAAGTCGCTCGCCATGACTGAATACGTCGATTCGAGTCTCGTCAAGTCGGTCATCGAGGAGCTATTCTTCCGAGGATACACCAAGCCTGCCGACGCGCCTCGTCGAACTGCATCCATGACCGCAGCCGGTGATCTGCTTGACGAGCACTTCTTGTTCGAGCAAGAAGAGTGGAACCGACGGGAGACATTTGAATGCATCGAAGCCATCGATTTGACGGGTTGTGTGAGCCGAGTCTTCAGCGAGAGCTTGCAGGCTTTCGTCGATGACTGGTTGACCGACCCCCGGGAGCTTGCTGCTATGCGCGGGCATGTCGTTGCCGAGCCAGAAGTCGAGGCTGCGGACGAACGTCGAGGTCGAAGCCGAGATGTTCGAGACATCACGGTCGCGCACGAACTCGCGCACGAAACCTCTGCGGTCGACGACGCGGAATCCTCTTGGACAAAGCCCATGTTTACCGGTCTTAAGCGACTCTCACTCCGAGGTTGCGTTACCTTGTCTTCCGACACCATCGCTCGCCTTGTCTCGTGCTGCCCGAACTTGACACACCTCGACTTATCCTTTACGCGAGTCGCGCCTTCAACCTTGGAAGCGCTCGCGGGCATGACGGATGCTCGCCTTGAGGCGCTCAGCTTGGCACGAAGTACCCGATTGACGAGCGAATCGATTCGCGACTTCTTGATCGATGCACCCGCTGCGTCTTCGCTGGTCGATCTCAACTTGTTTGGTGATGCGACTTACACTTCACCATTGAATGCGTTCGATACTGAAGCCATCATCACGGCTGCACCTTGTTTCCGAAACAAGCAACTTCGATATCTCGACCTCTCTTCGGCACCCATCACGTCGGACATGCTCGAATTGTTCACTGCTCAACCTCGCTTGCGATCGTTGGGCTTGAGCTACATTCCATTCTTGGAGCTCGATGCCGTCGCCCAAGCTTTACGTGAAAAGATGCAAAACGTCGAGATCCTCACTCTGACTTCATCGTCCACTCGAGCCGATTTGCCGCCCAACTTGTCCGCCTTGCAAACCACGATGGCGCTTCACCAAAAGCTTATCAATCCGCTCACGTTGCCGCCATTCTCGATCATCCCCCGACCGGACGCCAAAATCATCAGTCGTCTGCGAATTCTCGAGCTGAGCGAGACTGTTCGCAAGGCCCTCGGCCCGTCGGGCGGAAGCAGAGACTGGCAAGTCGTCAAGAGCAAAGGCGGACGAGGATGGTACGTCGATGTCTCGGCAGGCTGGCTCGACAAGACGGACGATGCGGACAAGCGACCTTGTAGACCCATCGTTGGAAAGCCAATGGAAGACGGATCCAGCGAGGATGACACGCTCATTTACACGCGCGGGCTTACGCAGGATCATCCGTGGCGGCGATACTTGAGCTCGTTGGCGGTTGCGTCTGGCAAGGTCGGCAGTGCCGTCGGTTGGCATTCGAGGAAGATGGAGGTTGTGTTTGGGCACGGAATGCTTGGACGGGAAGAGGGCTTGTACGGCGCTGGTGCGTTTGCGTTTGAAGGTTGATGGATGAACGAACGCCTCTCTGGACTGCAGTTGCTATAACGATTTTATAGACACACAAGTACAAGTAATGACATGCTCTGCATTGAAGAATGGAAATGTATAAGTTGAAATGACCCCTAGAAGTATAACGATGCATGTATCCCAACTCGACGACTTTGAATCGATTTTCTGCGTACTTTTACCTTGCTCATCTCAGCCGTCATCGTGGCGTGCCGGACAGCCTTGATGGGCGATGGCAAATCTTGGCGACCGAAGATAGCCGAGCCTCCGCTTGTGTTGCGGAAGCGTGAGTCCCTTGGCCAGCAAATATCGCAAAGTCGTTTTGGCTCAAGACGACGTGATCTACCATTGGGAAGAGGGAGACACTGAGTCCACTCATTCGATGTCGTCGATGTGGCAATTCGTTTGGGACCAGCCATGGTCGGCAGAGCTGTCAGCAGCCCGAAAAGGAAAGAAATTCAAAGAGAAACAGGAGTAATGACAAGCCCAAAGCCACGCGACAATCCTGATATTTGTGTCTCAGATGCAATTGTTGCCGAAGCTTCCGAGATCAGCTGTGTAAGATCGCTGACAGTGGGCGAGCACGACTTGCTCCGACTGCTGCTCCAACTGCGGACAGCCTTTTCTCGTAGAATTGAGCACTTGTAGCAGCGGAACGACAGCGAGGATCAATCAGACCATCATCGCGAGAGCTGTGATTCAGTACTGGGAACCGCGTTCAACATGGTCCCCTTCGGACGACCGAAACGCAGGATGCCAGACGTGCAGGACGACGACATTTCCTTGGCGGATCTCCCAAAAATTCGCTCAGAAATCAACAGCCGCAGGGCGTCGGACGGTGAAGACTACGTGAAACCTGGAGAATCCTCGAAGCGGAGTCTCGATGTTCAGAATTCATGTATAGGGGATATCGGGATAGCCGATGGGGCGTTAGGCAAGGCTAAGAGGATAGGAGAAGCGCGTACAATGAGCGAGCACGGAGAGTCGTTGCATGGAGGGTCGGAGTATGCGCTTTCGGTGGATGATGGTGATAAGAAGGGTGCGATGGAGAGAGACCGTTGGACAGGTCGTGTGAATGAGAAGAGAGATGAATCGAGGATCAAGGGGATTTGTAGGGTTGCGATGAGGCATCTGAGGTTTGTGGGGCCTGGACTGGTCAGCTCGGTGAGTCGCCTAGGTTGCTTTCCAGAACGATTATGGCATACTGATCCCTTCTCGTGAAAATGACAGGTTGCCTACTTCGATCCGTAAGCTCTTGACTCCTATCAATTCGCTCACCTTCCATTGCTCATTATCCTTGTGAAACCTCACAGCGGAAACTGGACAGTCGATCTCTCCGCTGGCTCCGAGTTTGGCTACAAACTCCTCTCTGTCATCCTGATGGCAGGGATCGGCGCCGCGGTTCTTCAAGTCCTCTCCCTCCGCCTCGGAATTGCCACATCCATGTCCCTGCCAGCGCAAATTCGCGCGTTGTTCTTGAGAATACGCGAACATCCGCGGGTCAAGCCGTACAGATGGAGGAGGCGTGCGACGATGGCGGGGCTGTATACGCTTTATGCGCTGGCGGAGTTGGCCATCATCGCGACAGATTTGGCAGAGTTGTTGGGCAGTGCGATCGCGTTGAATCTGTGAGTTGGCTTGATCAATTGGGTGAGAGCGTGACTGACCATCGTCCCCTGCTATCTAGGATCTTCCCACAGTTGCCCTTGTACGCAGGAGGTAGGCTATGATCACAGATTGCGCGGTTTGTTGCCTGATTCTCTCCACCTTTCGTAGTTTTGATCACGGCAGTCGATGTTCTCTTCGTCTTGGCTTTCTTCCAACGCCCGGACCGCGGTCGAAAAGGAATGCTCGCTTTCGAGGGTTTGATCGTTAGCCTGGTAAGTTAGAATGCTTCTACATCGTGCGCGGCTGACTTTGATACCTGCATATATAGGTGCTATGTGTCTTTGTCTGCTTCGTGATCCTGATTATTCAAATCAAGCCGGACTGGCCGGAGGTTTTCAAGGGATTCGTGCCTTCATCTGTGCGTATCCGTGGCTGAATCTAGTCCGGTACCCAGACTGACGATGGCCTTCCAGACGATTATCGGTCCGAAGGCCTTGTACACAAGTGTCGGTATCATCGGAGGTATGAAAGCTGTGTTTTCAAGAGGGCTCTACGCTGAAATGATTACCTCTTCAGCCACGGTCATGCCGCATGCACTCTTCCTGGGCAGCCATCTCGCAACCGTCGACCGCCTCGACATCGCTCCACGACCGCCAATCGAATTGTCCAAACCGATCCTGCGCAGAATCCCCGGCCAAGATCTGCTGAGCATGTTGCCAGAGCGATGGCGGCCTCTCGGACAGATTGAGAAACTCCGTCGCGAACTAGGCTACCCGTCAAGTACCGTCGTGCAGGAGACTTCTGTAGCCGCGCCGACAATCTCAGGCACGGCGGATCAGAAGCGATTGAAGGTTGACGAGGAGATTGAGCATATGATCACGAAGGATCAGGCGAGGTATCAGGCCGAGATGAATGCGTTCGACCGCGTCAAATTCGCTTCGATCCATATCGGCCATGCTACAGTACGTTCGTCTTGCTCATGGATAGGCGTGAGCTTACACCGCTGGCTCCTTACAGATCGACACGGTGTTGTCTTTGTTCGGATTCGCTGTGACAATCAACTCGAGCATCTTGATCTTGGCGGCTGCAGCTTTCTTTTACGGCGGCAACGAGGCGGTGCGCAAAGCCGGGGCGGAAGCCGACTTGTTCTCTGCACATGACTTGATCGAACAACAGATCAGCAAGCGTAAGCATCTAGTCCGGTAGACTGAAGGATCTGGAGGAGACTTACGCATTGCGTGTGCGCTCTGACTGGATCAGCGGCCGCTTTCATTTTCGCTCTAGCATTACTTTGCGTGAGTGACTGGCCGCGTCACTCTAGTCAATCAAGTATTGATCATCTCATTCCAATCAGTCCGGCCAAAGTGCATCTATCACTGCGACGCTTGCCGGGCAAGTCGTCAGTGAAGGCTTCATCGAATGGAAGACCAGCGTAAGCCCAAGAGCTGGCAAGAGAATAACAAGTTTAATCCTCTCAACAGCCCTTTGTAAGGCGAGTCATCACCCGTCTTCTCGGAGTCATTCCGTCGGTGGTTGTCGCCATCGCCGTCGGTCGGGATGGCCTCACGCAAATGTTAGTGGCTTCACAGGTCATGCTTAGTGTGGTCTTGCCTTTCGTCATCTTTCCGCTGGTCTGGCTATGCGCCGACGATAAGGTCATGATGGTGCGCAACGGCGGCCCGGAGGTGGACAACGAACAGGCGGATGGGGCCACCTCTCAAACGCCTACCGACTCTGCAACCGTTCCCGCTCCGCTTGAATCGCAAAGGCAGGAAATCATCTCGCATGACGAGGGACACAGGACGATCCCAGCCACCAATCCTCCCGCAACATCCCTGGCCGAAAAGTTGCGCCGCCTCGCGGTGATGTCTTTCATGCTGGTCAGATATGGCAGTCGAGCTCCTCCAGCTGTTCCCGCCAACGGCGAAGTCAAGTGTCGATCGTTCAAATCACACTGGAGCACTACAGCGTTCGGTTATGCATTGTTTTCCGTGGTGACGGTGGCGAACGCGTATGTTCTGCTCATGTTGATGATGGGGAAAGGTTGATTTGTCTCGAAAAATTTGTAGCAAGATGTACTTTCCGCAGTCTGAAAACTTACACACGTATATATATATATATATATATATATGGCCATCCTTCAGATACTCGGCTTAGAGTTCGCAGCATCGCTCAGCATGGAATGTGTATTTATCGCGATCGAATTGGTACGGCTCCTTCGAGCTCAAAGACAGATATCACAGATGGTTTGAGCATGGGAAGTAACAGCCTAGTGCAGCACTTCGAGTAGTTATCAATTGTCGCTTTCGCCGGACTCTTTGCTATGAACATCTTCCAGCGCAATACTGGGAGCCCAGGTTGAGTCACCACTTGTCCAGCTTCCCGTGGTCAGAGAGAGCTGTGATAACCACTGGCTGACAGTCCACCCTTTTCCCGAAAGCTTCCAAAGGGAGTCGGAAACAACCCGATGGTTCCGACGCTCTTGCTTAACTTGCTCGGCCTTGAGGACGACGTCCAATAGCTTTTTTAGCCACGTTTCTATCTCTGCATACTGAATAGGCGAGGTATGTCGTAAATCGAAAGGTTGTGTTGCGTCCGTGTCGACTAAATACGAAGGTTTCTTGACGAGGCCATCGCTTGTTTGTACGAAGTCGGTCCCATTTGCAAGCTTGACAAGCAGAAAGCTCATATCCATTTCTTCCAAGCGAATGGCGCGGGAAGTAGCTGTCGGATTTGAGGTACCCCAGTCCTGCCGACATATCCACTTAAGAAGGGGATTGGTAATCGGGGTGAGAATTCGTCGGAGTGAAGTCGCCTTGTCAGGGTAGCTTGTGACTGAACATGCTTCGGTTGGAGCACCACTCTCCGTAGTGCCTGTGAGCCCACTCGATCTTGCCGAAGAGAGGCAGCCTTGGTTGGATGGGTTCGAGGAGTTACGTGACGAATTGTCGCATTCCAAGCAGGGATCCACGCATGAAACCTTGTCACCGCCACGAATGAGTGTCACGGTTGTCAAGGGCTCCTTGTAGCCACTCCCTTATATCATCAAACAGTTCAGGACTTACTGCTCTCACAGCAACATCCTTGCAAGGAAGGGGACCCGCAACCGATTTCAGTGACGGGTCTCTGAGCAGCATCTTGAGCAACAATCCCCGAGGCGCGGATGGCCATAAATATCGTGGCGGAAAATTGCCTATCCTGTTTTTCTCATCCTTGTCACCGGAGCGTTTGAAGGGAAATTGCTGGGTGTCGTCCCATCCGCAGAGGAAATCGGCATGATCCAGACAGATTGCAGTGAGGATTGCTTCTCTTCTTTGTAGTTGGTCATCCTCTGCGGATGACATCGTGTGCACCGATATAGATGGAAATGTCAATGCAAGTACGCCGCTTGTGTCGGCAGATCCAATGCTACCAATTTATAGTATAGAGGCACCCAGACCTGGAACAGCTCAGAACACAGCCTTGGCCTTTCTGTCGTCCCGCCATAAGATCGAGTCCTTTACCTTGAAAGGTAGGGCCGCATTTCGCGCCGTGGTCTACACAGCTTGAATTTGGACAAAGGAGCCTTTTGCAATGCTGCATAGCATGAAAACTTTTCAATTACCGTCAAAGCACAGCGTCGACGAAACTGGGCGAGACTATGATGATCAGCATCGGACCCGCCCTTCAGGTGCATGTTGAGTGGCTCCAAAATAAAGCTCAAGCCACAGAGATGGCAGAGCACTTTCGTGTAGACCCTCTCTTTGTGAATGCAGTCTCGTATGAATGATCTTATGCATGTCTCTTCTGGATCGTTTCATGCATCGATAATCGATCTCCCACTCCAACCTACACGGACATTGACGTTATCAATGGGAGGTGTGGTATCTATACCGGCATGACGCTACGGCACCCGCTGATTCGCCATCCACCCCCTTGGCGTGCTGACCGCGCTGGCTGACGTGAAGGCGTGATATGGTGGCCGCTCGTGTCTCGGAGTCAGGCCAAAGCGCAACGCGCTAACGACGGAAAGATAAAGGCAATCTCGCCAGAGTTGGCTTCCCCCCACGCGCAGATCGCAGATCGCCGGCGGGGCTGACTGGGCGTTGCGGTTGCTCGCGCGAGCCCGCGGCGGTATATAGGGAACCGGGTGGCGAGTCATCGGGGAATGGAACGCCTGATGGGTGTCTGCCCGTGTGGTTCATCATGAAGTTATCAGCGCTGTCGACACTCCTGCCGCTTATTGCGGCGCTTCCACCTTTGACGGGTGCCCATCCAACAGCTCAGTCGTCGGATCGATCTGATGTCGCGGGACGACCGGCGTATCGCAAGACGCTCAACTTTGGAGCGTCGCATCCGCATGCTTCGTATCGCGTTCCCGCAACGACGGATGGAGAGCTTGATGAGGTGCGCGCGGGGATGATGACGCGGGATGTCAAGGATGCATTTGATGTGGCGCGACGGGTTGTCGAGAAGCGGTTGACTAAGGATCTCGGACGGGATATCATCGAGGGCGAGGGTTACTATATTCGGGATGACGTGAGTTGTTTTGTTGTGCTTGATGCAGCGATACTGACCGTGTTTGAAGTCCTACACCGACGAGAGGACGCAGATCACTCATATCTATATCCGACAACTCGTCAACGGTCTTGAAGTTGGCGATGGAGACATCAATATCAGTATTGACGCCAATGGCAAAGTTGTGGCGTTCGGTAACAGTGTAAGTAGTCTCGAATCATGCGACGGCCTCGCAAAGCTCATTCAATCCAGTTCTACCAAGGTCCTGCGCCAGACTTGGACTCAATGCTTCAGGGCGATCAAGATGCCGTAAAGTCCGGCAACACCCAGACTTCTCGGCAGTGCCGAGACTTGGTTTCCCTTATGACCGCTCAGGGACACCACAAGGATCAACTCATGAAGCTCCTGCCCGACATGACGACCGGTCAACTTGGCAAGCTCAGGAAGGTACTCGGATCAGGTATCCGGGCGGCGTCGCAGGTCGTCTTTGGCGCCGAGACGCACCTTGCTGAATGGCTTAACGTTGACGGCGAGGACGTCGCGGAAGGCAAGGCTCAACTTCGTCAAGAAGTCGAGGCGCTCTTGGCGGGCGTCGAGCAGCAGATTCAGAACATGCGACATCACATGAAGGTCGTCTGTGATGCGTCCGTCGCGGCTGTCGATAATCCCAAGCAAGCCTGGCAGACCGCCAGCGAGTTGCCATTCCATGCGGCCGGGGATGCGTTTGTTTCCCTCTTGCGACACCTTTCGCCTACTCCTGAAGCCTTGCCGTCGGCAGAGCAAGTTCGGGAGCAGATCTCGGTACACCACAGCACGACGCTCTTGCCCAATCAAGCGCCCGGTGAGCCCCCGATGGTGACGATCACCGGCCTGCCCGACGACCGATCCGGCGGCGTCGTTGACGGTACTGTCAATGCCCGCTTGATGTATCAGCAAGTGGACGCCGGACGCGAGGATGGGTCGACCGAGTTGAAGCTCGTTTGGCGGTACGAGGCCCAGATGCGCGATAATTGGTACGAGGCGAGCGTCGCGGTGGATGACCTCCGGGTCGTGCATGTGGTTGATTGGGCGTCGGATGCGCCCCCGGCGAGGACGGCCGAGGCAATCAAGGTTGCCAAGAGCCACAAGGGTGGTAAGCAGAAGCCGCTGCCGTCGCCGCCCAAGCATGTGACGCCGTTCGCGTATGGTGTTTTCCCTTGGGGCGTCAATGACCCTGAAATGGGAAATCAGACCACCGAGTATGCGCCGTGGGATGTTGTCGCTTCGCCTGCCGGTTGGCATTCGTTCAGTGACGAGAGCAACACGTTCTTGAGGTCCGGTGTCAAGGGGATGCGGACGGGTCTGCCGACGGCGTTTGGCAACTTCACCGTGCCCAAGGGGTCAGACGGCACGCTTTCCATGGTGGATGCGCAAGGCAAGAACCACTCGACAGATTCGTGGACATTGTTCGAGACGACGGCCGGCAACAACGTGTTCGCGCATGAAGACTGGGAGGGTCAGTCCAACTGGTTGCACAACTGGCGACCCATCAACTCCAGCATGGCGTTCGAGTACGAGTATGGAGAATACGACGGTCTTCGGCCGAAGGAGTATATCGACATGGCTGTCACCCAGCTGTTCTACACGACCAACATGTACCACGACTTGCTCTACCGACTCGGATTCGACGAGGTGTCGGGTAACTTCCAGATGGACAACTTTGGCAAGGGCGGTCGAGGCGGTGACGCTGTAATCGCCAATGCACAGGACGCGTACGACACGGCCAGCAACAATGCCAACTTCATGACCCCGCCCGACGGCCAGCAAGGTCGAATGCGAATGTACATCTGGAACACTCACTCACCCTACCGAGATGGAGACGTCGAAGCCGGTATTGTCATTCACGAGTTGACGCACGGAACCTCGACTCGACTTACAGGCGGTCCCGCCAACTCGGGCTGTCTCGGCTTTGGGGAGGCCGGCGGTATGGGCGAAGGCTGGGGAGATTTTTTCGCGACCGTCATTCGACAAGTCGCCGAGCATGCCAACTATGCCAAAGACCACAGCAAGGAAGTCTACAGCATGGGCGCATGGGCGGCCAACACTCCCAAGGGTATTCGAAACTATCGATATTCGACCAACGATACGGTCAACCCTTCGACGTACAAGACGCTCGACCGTCCCGGATACTGGGGCGTTCATGCCATCGGCGAAGTATGGGCCGAATTCTTGTTCGTCATGGAAGAGCTGCTCATCGCCGAGCACGGTTTCAGCAAGACGCTGTTCCCTCCCGTGGATCCAACCAAGCCCAACGACTATTACCGAGGAAGTAACGAGACCGCTGCCTTGTTTGCCAACGGCAAGCCTAAGCCTCGGGTGCCCAAGCATGGTAACACCTTGGCTTTGCAGCTCGTCGTCGACGGTATGAAACTTCAGCCTTGTCGACCATCGTGAGTGACGCGGTTCCAGAGTATGGAGTTTATGGCTAATTAGACGAATAGCTTTGCTGCTGCACGAGATGCCATCTTGCAAGCTGATGAGATCTTGACCGGCGGTGAGAACAAGTGCACTATTTGGCACGCCTTCTCTAGTCGTGGTCTGGTAAGTTTTGAAGATCATCCTCTGACGATCGAAACTTATCCCCTGTCCGTTCCATAGGGTCCTGACGCCCGACTCAAGGTATGCAAGGCGTAGGACCTTTCCTTTGACCATGTAACTGACATCTTTTGTCTTGCAGGGGTCATTGCCATGGGGCGGAGGCATCCGCGAGGAAGACTATGTCTTGCCCCGAGTTTGCAGCAAGAAGAAGTTTGCCTTCTAAGCTTCTTGGGCGTTTGCCTTTTGTTCGGAAGTCCGATCGCCACTCTTTCTCTATACCGTCTGTCTCAACTTCTACCCAATCGAAGAACTCTGTAAATGTTGTGTACTGCAGGTTTCCCTACCTCTCATTGTATTCAATATATCTTTCGCATTGTAGAGTAAACATCCCGTTGTAACATCATAGCTAGCCACCAATCGAAGATGAATAAGTGTTCACCGTGTTCTTCCCCATCGCTCGTATTGTAACAGACTTTGCCTCGCTCCAATGGCAATGGGGATATGGCGTGAGGATATTGCATCAATGATTTCGATGAATGTTTGACCAAGGCGACGCGGCAAGCATATCACAGAGGCCGTATGTCATATGCTTGGCTAGCATAGCCCGTGTATATATAGGCCTTGACAGCTGTTGGAAGACATGAATTTATATCTGGCTATAACAGGCAGCTATCTGGGGGCCCAGACAATAGATGGCATCCATCTCTGGGCTCTCGTTCGAAATGCATAGCTGTAATTGAAGACAGGCTGTGTTGAGCACTCTACATAAGGCACTTCTCCTCGGATGTGAAATCCAAGAATCAGTTGGTCGGAACTATCTATTTGAGAAAAAGTACGACAATACGATAAATCGACATCATTGCACAAGAGATGGTAAACATTTGTCGGTATCGGGAGTGTAAGCGATGTGTGAAATTGGAATGAGGGACAGGAAAAGGTAGTCGCACATGGTCGGACCGCCATCTTCCAGGTGAGATCGTGGCTTAAACAGGGCAGGTAATATATATGTCCTGCCGTGCTGAGATGTATTTCTCTTTCAAGAACAATCGGCTCCCAGATCGTCATCAACTGCGGTTACCTGACTACGTGATCTGACCGCCAAGGGATTCGGCTGAAAGAGAGGGGGTCCAAGGGAAAAATTGTCCTCGTCGGGAAGGTCGGATGAGGAACTTACGAACAGCCGGACAATAGATGCGTTCCACCGGGCTCCACTGCGCCGTCATCGGAGTTGAACCGCGATGGCTGACGCCATACTCAGAGAGGATTGGCGCCCGGTATGGTGACGGAGAGCCACGTTCAGCTGAAAGGTCCAAACTGATCGGAATGTACCTGAACCCATCCGACAAGGCGGGAGAACTGGGAGAACTGCCCGATGAGCTGGGCGGTGTTGGCGGTCCGGTTTTGGGAGTCGTTTGAGCGGGACTGTTACACCCATCATACTCGTAGCATTCGAGACAATCAGATCAACATGAGCGCCCAACGGAAGGTGGTCAGATTGGTTGCCTGTCTTACTTTCTAGTGATTCCTGCTTCTTGTACCTGGTGAGGTGCAGGTCTGGTGGCGCAGAAGGTGGCGAATCCGAAAAGGCGGACTTAATACTCTAAGCAGTTCCCTAATCAATGCATCCAGCCAACGTGAACGGTCGAAGTCAATATTCCCAAGCGGGTGGCGATTCACTTTGCGGGTCATCTGTTGTAGCCGGTCTGAATGTGTGGACCTCTGAGAGAGTGGGCAGTTTAAAGATATCGTTATACAGTAACTGACATGTGTGTACAGATTGAGTCCCGGAGCTCCGGGGAGACAAGGAAGCCATTGTCTATCCTGATTCCGAGAATCGAGCTCCTCCGCGCCAATCCAGCCCCCTCTCCAACCTAGATCCCATCTTTCCCGTTGCAGCGGGTTCTGTAACTAAACTGAACCCCGGCTTTTCTGCGCATCCTTTCATGCCTACATGAAGCAGAGCGCACCTCCACAGAGTTCTACCCTTTCCTCATGATTCGGCTTCTGGAAACGAAGCAGCCGCCTTGCAATCGACAACCTTCTATGGGCTTCGTCGGATTCGTTGTGGAGTCTGTCGACACTGAAGCGCCTTTACTTCGTGACTAACAGCCCCGGAAGGTCGAGGCTCAAGCAGCACCAGTGAAGATGCTCACATCAGTAGTTCGCGTGGAACCAATGGCTGTTGTTTCGGACAAGTTCCACGAGTCACAAGATAGGTTTCAGCGGGATCGCTTCACCCGATAGTGCCGCCTACGGATGGAATACAAGTTGCGCTTGAGCATTTATGGATACAGTGATTTGGCGACGTAAAGACGATGTGGTCAAGCCAATGCGACGAGAGAAGCAAAGATGATTTCTGGAGAGGTTGATATGACGATGCGCATCTCGGCGCAATCTCGACCACCTTCTTTAGTCGCCGCTGGTAGAAGATCCTTCCCAATCATCATCTTCGGGAAGCGTTAGCGAAAGCCGCCATGTCGTCTTCAGTCTACTTACCGTCTCCTGAAGCATCAGCCGGGCCGACCTTCCGCCGACTCAAAGCCGCGTAATCGGTTGCCACCACTTCTCCAGACGCATCCCCGTCATCGTCATCGGATTCGCCTTCCGCATCTTCGCTTAGATACGACTCGTCGTCTTCGCCTCGAGAGCGCGATTTCGAAGGTGAATTTGAGGTGTGAGCCAGTGGCGGAAGGGCAGATTGGGCAAGGGGATGTGAGGAGGCAGTTGAGTATGCCGGCGCTACGGAGGCAGGATCAGGAACGCAAAAGCGATAAAGGGAATGTGTACAGACATGCTCCGCGAGCTTTCGAACTGGTGCCGCTGGTGTAAGCGTGTAGGGTCTTGGCTTTCTTGCCATTCGAAACACTCCCGGTCGAAGATGAGGGATGATAGTCGCCGCTCCTTGCAGGTGAATGATTCTGCATTAGATATGACATGAGCAAGCGGCGGGCGAAGTGTATCCGATTACGTACACGTTTTCCATTGCCATTCTTCTTGCCTGTATAGCAAGGATAGCTACCACGTCAGCAATTCAGAAGCGTACGCAGATCATACACCATGGTAACTCCAAGCCATTTGGGGTAATTGGACCCAAGCTCACCTTTTCGAGTCCCTCCTCCACCGGTACCGGTGGAGCCTACGTCGCTTCCTTCGGAGTCGAAATCAATATATGGTGAAGGAGTGGATCGGTCCGAGGCGAGTCTGCACGGGAAGGTACCAGGTTTGTCAGCTTGCTTGATTCGAGACCATGTGACGGTTGCCGTGGAGTCCAGCAACAAGGCTTTGGCGGGATTGATACAAGTGAGGCAGGACTACGCGGCCGATATCACGGGGACGAACCGCCGACGCCCCGGATGTTTCCGACAAACTGGAGGAAAGAACGTACTTGTTCTTCTGAATGCCGTTCACAGCAGCGGCACGAGATGTCCCTCGGCGTGAGGCACCGGTGAGGCCGAGACAAGAGGCGAGATGCGGCGCGTAACGATTAGATGCGATCTAGGAGGGAAATGTATCAGCCCAAGGTACGTCATGACGAGTTTGAAGCATCGAGGCCCGAGACGGGATGTCACAACCGATGTTGCCGCTGCGGAGGTTTGATGTCGATGCACAAAATATGAGAGACTGAACCTGAAGAGGAAAGCACACGAATATTCTCTGGACGCTTTCCTGAACGCATGTCCACTCTCGTTTCACCGCAATCGCCCTTTGCCGCCCATAAGCGACATCTCATTCCTTGAACAGAAATGGCCCCGACTGGATACGAGAAGACTACTTACAGCTCTACTGCACACCAAGCAGTCAAAGAAGACAACGCCGTTCTTCACCGTCATTCCGCCCGCTGCCGTACCACCGGGCACTAGGTTCCCCTGAGAATTAAACCCAACAGCAGGCACAGCTCCCGCACTGGGCGTCGCTGAACGTGATTTCGGAGCTTCTCCCGCGCCGGAAAGTGGGAGGAGGCTGCTTGACGAGGGAAGCTGAGACCGATCGCGGCACCGGGTGTTGCATCGTGCGCAGATGGAGCGGGAACGCAGGGTCTCTTGCTGGGCGTCGATGGTGAGGGAGGTTGCGAGGTCCATGAGCATGGCATCCAGTGTCATGGTGGCGATGATATCGATGGCAGACATGGCGGGCTGGCGGTGACGAGGATAGGAGGCGACGAAGCGGAAGGAAGCCAATCCAAACCGGGAAGAAGCAGAACGATGCAAGGGTCCTTTGGCGTGATGCACCTGAAACATGCATGACGGGCCCCGTTTTGCTTCCGCGCGATAGAGCCGGGAAAAGTTGGCGCGGTGACGATCATCAGCGAAGGTGATTAGCGAATTCATAGATTCCTCGAGGTTTCAGCCCAAAACTTCATCGGACAAGATGAGGAACCTGACGAGCACGTATTCGAGGATACATCGGGTCGAAGGCAAGAGTCCCGTCACAACTGTTGCGGTGGATGCGGAGACGGATGTCGTGTATGCTGCGCGTGAAGGGGAGGGCGAGGTGGAGATTCTCAGAGCGGACGCTACCGGTGTCGAAGTAAGCACTAAGAGAAGCTGGAAAGACCGTACTCATGCTTGCTTCAGATGCTGACAATCCTGAGCACAAATGGAGAGAAACCGTACACCGCATCGCTGAAGTTTCTGCCAGAGGACCAGTCACTCGCGGTTATCCTTTCGTCTGGAGACATCACCGTTCTCTCCCTCGGCGATGGGGAATATAAGGAGGAGGTTGTAGGATGCGTGGAAGGAGGCGTGAGAGCCGCCGAGTGGAGTCCGGATGACGAGCAGGTTGTTCTGGTCACAGGTATGTCCGAAATGGAGGATAAAGTATAACCGACTGATAGTCATCAGGCGCCGACGAGGTCATGCTCATGTCCCGGGATTTTGAAGTCATCTACGAAGCTCCGTTGCGTCGCGAGGAGTTCGGAGAAGGTGAGTCGATGGCACGGTCAAGTCAGCTTGTATTCATATTCCCTTAGATGAGATGATCAACGTCGGCTGGGGATCCAAAAAGACGCAATTCCACGGCTCCATCGGCAAGGCCGCTCAACTCGCTCAACCTGCATCGCTTTTGCCCCTTGCCCCACCTGAAGATGGCTCAAAGCCAGGAATCACGTGGCGTGGCGACGGCGCATACTTTGCCGTCTCTTCGCTTGACGAGTACTCCGCGAGCAGCTCGCGGCCTGGAGGAAAGAGGCGGCAGGTGCGGGTGTATCAGCGTACGCCGTGTGCGTTGAGTGCGACGAGCGAGCTCGTGCATGGGTTGCAGGGCGCGGCGGCGGGGTCTGCAGGTGGTGGTTTGATAGCGTGGCGGCCGGCGGGAAATCTGTTGGCGGCTGTCAAGCGGTATGGGTATGAGGGCGGCGCAGAGGGGGAGGGAGGCGCAGAGTCGAGGAGGGACGTTGTATTCTTCGAGAGGAACGGGTTGGTGCATGGGGGATTCAGATTGAGGGAGGATGAGAGGGTGCGGAGCGGCAAGCAGGATGCAACATGGGATGTTGTGAGCTTGGCGTATTCCGCGAGCAGTGAAGTCTTGGCCATTCACATTTCGCGCAAGGACACGGATGTCGGTAAGTTCGATGGTGCTGTATGTTGGATGGTCCTGACTGACTCTTAATAGTCCAACTATGGACCATGAACAACTATCACTACTACCTGAAGTCCGAATTCTACCCCCCAAGCGGCTCGAGCTCGCGTTTCACATGTGTTCGCTGGCATCCGGAAAAAGAGAATGTTATCTATCTTGCTGGCGAGGGTGAGCCCCTGCTTGTTCCCGCTGCATACAGCTCGCGCTGACAGTATAGCAGGATTCGTTCAGCAACGGACCATCGAATGGGAAACGGTAGCGAGCTTGTTGCCGGTGCCAAATGACACCGGCTCAGTCTTTGTCGTTGATGGAGGTGAGTTCCCGGCTTGGTGTTTCCGACTTCAGACTTCCGACTAGAGCTGAATTGTTGCCAGATCAAATCCTCGCCACATCATTCCGAGCGCAAAACATTCCGCCGCCAATGTCATCTTATCAACTGAAGCTCCCCGAGCCCCCGATACACATCGCGGCTTTTCCCACAACCGATAGTATCGCTGTCTTGCTGCCGCGTGGCAAGTACCAAGTATGGGACCTCAATACCCGTATATCCAAGCCGGGCAGCCGAGGTGGTGGAAAAGTCGCATCGCCAGAGATCATTCGCGAGGGACATTTTCAAAACGCCGAACAAGTGGACGAATATCGACAAATTGTTGGAGACGCGCAGGGGCAAGTGCATGTGCTGGTTACTTTGCGTGGTGGTGAGGATGCGGTGATCAGTCAAGACGGCGAGTCGTTTGTCTCCGAGAATCCGGTTGGCAGGATTGTGGCAGGAGTAGAGGGTGTGACGTCGATCGATATCGAAGGGACTATCTTTGTCAGAGGGGGTGCGTAGCTGAAGGCATCGCTCGATCTGTACTTACTGACCCATCGCAGAGCGCCTGGAAGAGCTCTCGTCGTTCTGCTTCGATATCAAGGCAGCTGCGGCAGAGGATCCGACCGAGTCATTGCTCTTTGCGCGGGACGCTACGAACACGCTTTACGCCCTACAGCCAGCTTCCGAGGGAGCACCTTTCGTCGTCGCCCGTGATGCCACATCAATGACCGTCTCTTCGACATACCTCATTTACACGACAACCACTCACGAGTCCAAGTATGCTCCTTTGAGCGTTCTGCGCCGTCTCATTGCCGGTGAAAGTGTCACTGAGCGAGAAAAGACATGGGAGTCACGGCGCGTGGAAAGAGGGTCGCGTATCGTGACAGTTGTCCCCAGTGCCATGACTCTTGTGTTGCAGATGCCTCGAGGTAATTTGGAGACCGTCAACCCGCGTCCGCTCGTGCTCGAGGTTGTCAAGCGCGACGTGCTAGCGTGAGTGGACTTGTCGAGGGGAAGACGTGTGCTGATCCGGCGCAGCGGAAACTACCGCACAGCATTCCTGACATGTCGGAGGCACCGAATCGACCTCAACATCCTATATGACCTGGATTACAGAGCGTTTGGTGAAAACATTGCGAAATTTGTCGATCAGATCCCCGAGGTGGATTACCTCAATCTCTTTGCGTCAGGCTTGAGCAACGATGATATGATCAAGACCCTCTATCCTGCGTTGGACCATGTCGAGTATGTCGCTCCCAACCTCGCCTTTCTTCGCTGACTATTCTTTAGACGCCCAACCTCCCACGAAAAGGTCAACTCGACATGTGATGCTCTGCGTGAACAGCTCGAACGCAAGGGACTGGTCCAGTATGTTGACACCATTATCACCACGCACGTATGCAAGAATCCACCAGATCTGGAAGCGGGTCTGCGGGTTTTGCTGCAATTAAAGGGTAGGTTTGGCGAATTCGATCCGCGCATTACTGACGGAATGCAGCGACCAATCCCGAGGTGGTTGAGGATGCCATCAAGTATATCATCTTCTTGACCAACGTCAATCAGCTATATGATGTTGCGCTCGGCATGTACGACTTCCAACTGGTTCTCATGATTGCGCAGTATTCCCAAAAAGTGAGTGTCACCTTTCGCTGTCTGGCCCCGGCTGATCGGTATACAGGACCCGAAAGAATACCTGCCGTTCCTCCGAGAATTACGGGCGCTCGACAAGCATTACCAGCGTTTCCGCATCGACGATTATCTTGAGCGCAGAAGCAAGGCTCTCGCGAGTCTCAAGGAGGGAGGTAAGGCTGCTCTTGGTTATGGCGGCATCGTTGGCTAACGAATGGTTAGGCGAAGAGCGATTCGATGAAGCGATTGCTTACATTACAAAGCATGATCTCTATAATGAAGCGCTCAAGCTTTGGTCCGAGGAGCCGGAACAAGTCAAGGTAGGTCGATTGGCTCAGGATCTGTGTCATATGCTCACCCCATCACAGGCGATCTACGACATCTACGGTGACTACCTCTTTGACAAGCGGGAATACCACGATGCCGCTCTTGCGTACGTCTTGGGCGGCAAGCCGGAGCGTGCCATGAGCGCATACGAAAAGGCGCATTCGTGGAGGGAGCTCTTTGCGTTAGCGAGCAAGCAAAAGGTGCAGGGATCCGAGTTGGAGGATATTTGTGACAGGGTGTCTGGTAAGTCTGGTTGCGTGTCGCTAGAGCTGGTACTAATTTTGCGCAGAGTATCTATCGCAACATAACCGACACCTGGAGGCTGCGCAGATTGTGCTGGACTACCAAAAGAATGTCGAGCAGGCAGTGCATGTGCTTTGTCGTGGATCGCAGTTTGGCGAGGCTTTCCGTCTGGTAAGTGACGCCTGCTGTTCCGTCGGGGCCATACTGACTTCAAGCAGATCGCCCTGCACGATAAGGAAGATTTGATAGAGAGCGAGGTCTATCCTGGCTTGGAGGACGCCCACGAGCAGCTCATCGACGTGTTTGACGAGATGGAGGGACAGCTTGACAAGGAGGTTTCCCGTGTGGCGGAACTCGTTAAGAAAGTGGGCGAAGATCCAGGTGGGTAGGGCGGAATGGAGGTGAGCGTGGGCTAACGCGACTGTAGAATCCTTCTTCATGATCGAGAGCGAGCCCGCGATGGAGAATGTGGATGTGATGACGGAGGCGACAACGGCCGTGACAGGCTTTACGAGGTATACGGTTGCGCAGACCGCGATGACGGGGACCAGTCGGTAAGTACGCCGCGTCGTAAGGGCAATAGTCGCTGATTGTCTTGTAGTAATACGGCGTCGTCGAGGAGAAAGGCGCGGAAGAAGGCTACTGGAAGGAAGGGCACTGTCGATGAGTTCGAGTACCTCTTGGCTAGTATGGGACGTTTGGTGGCGCGGGTCGAGGAGAAGACGAGTAAGTCGAGTCGCCGGCGTCAAGGCTTGGTCTAACTCTTTCTTAGCGGAAGCGGATGGACTGCTGCCGTACCTCTTGACGACATCGTCGGAACACCGTGAGCTCGGTACCGAGCTGCAGGACAAGGTGGACAAGTTCCGAATCAAGATGCAAAGATGCCTCGATGAGTCGTGGCAGCGCAAGGACGAGGTAGATGCGGCGAGGAGGAAAGCAATGGGCGAGGAGGAGCTGGACGCATCGCGCGAACAGTGGCTGAGGGAACAGAGGAAGATGCATGGGCAGCCAGAAGGGGCGCCGGCGGGCGGGATTGCGGGAGTGAAGCCGGTCTTGCCAGAGTGGAAGACGAGGTGCAAGTTTTTGTAGGCCGGATGTAGAAAGGGGTTATTACGAATCGCAGATCGAGGTGATCGAGATGTTTCGTCTCATGTTTCAGCCAAAAGACAGATTCAAGCGCAGTTCGATGGCTCGGGTGGTCTGGTGCATCTCACCCATCGCCATGCAACGCTCCATCGTCAATACACAACGCCTGGCACTGCGGCAGATTGCCAGGCCCACCACACGGGCAGCTGTCAGCACTCCCGCGGTTGCTGTTCGCGCCGTTCGTCCGTATTCCCTCGCTCAGGAGGAACTTTCCAGGAAGAGTCCGCTGGCGAGGATTCGGCTCTCACACGTCTTTGGAGGACTCGCCGTGCTGGGGCTGTTCGTCACGACATATGGACTGTGAGTGGTGGGGCAGAGCTCGTGGACTTTGCTCATGCCATACCAGCCTCGAATGGTATTATGCATTCTCCTCGTGGCCGGAAGAGGTACGCAAGGATTTGAAGACGGCTATCAAGGCCAGGAATCGGGGCGATGCTATGCGCAGTGAGGCTGCCTTTGCACGGTGAGTTCGTCCCCTCTGCCAAGACCTGTGCTGACAACTCGCAGAGCTATCGAGACGTCCAAGACACTGCCGCTCGAAGCCTTTGCTCCTGAACCGCTGCTGAAAGTGACCGGCATCTACATCTCGCTCTCGGCCTTGCTCGAATCTGTCGGACAGCATCGACGAGCGATGCAGATCATGCAGGAGGGCTTGGCGTTCCTCGATCGATACGATCCGGAGCGAGGAGGACAGGGCGGAGAGTTTACGTTGGCGGATAGGACGCGATCTATCGGACTCGCGCAAAAGATTGGAACGCTGGCATTGCATGTCGCCGATCCCACGGGCAAGGATCAGCATGGACAGCTCGCCGAGGCTTACCTGACACGGGCGCTTGAGGCCATGATCAAGCTGGGTGGCGGGGACCGTGTCGAGCCGGGCGCAGATGCCAAATTGGTTGGGCGGGATTTCCAGTTTCCGCAGCAGGGCGAGAGCTCCGAAGATGTTGATGGTGCGAGGCTGAATACGGTGACAAGGAAAAGCATGGGAATGACAATGGAAGCCTTGGCGGACTTGTATGTCAGGAGGGGCGAACACGAGTGAGTCAAGACGCTGGGGAGAGGAACATT
Organism: Naganishia sp. PG3902-1; assembly: GCA_023628075.1. Lineage (NCBI taxonomy): Eukaryota > Fungi > Basidiomycota > Tremellomycetes > Filobasidiales > Filobasidiaceae > Naganishia > Naganishia sp. PG3902-1. The sequence goes on from JAMALH010000019.1 coordinate 62,510, forward strand.
GCTGACGCCGTGCAGTCTTGCCAACCCGCTGTACGTGCAAGCGGTATCGACGTTGCTGCCGACGGGTGAAAAGGCGTCCAAGGCGCCGGTCCAGGATCGCTGTCAAGGTGAGTTGATGAGGTGTTGATTGGCATGCGATTGCGATTGGCTAGTGCTGATTCTTTTAGCCGCACTGGTGAGATGCACGTCGCTATGTGTGACTTTGCTAATTTCTTTCAGCTGATCAACTCGCTCTCGTCGTCGATGCTCAACCCGCCATCGAGTAACAACATCAAGGCATCCAAGGCGTGGTCGTTGCGTGCACTGCAGCTCGCCGATCAGGCGCTCAACGAGACTATTCCGGATGAAAAGGTACAGGCGACGTGTGAGCGTGCGCGAATCGTGACAGAATTTAACCTTGGCATGCTTTCCGAGGTGAGTCGAGAAGGCTGGGCAGGGATAGAGCTAACAGTTTGCAGATGGAGTCGGATGTTCCGCAGGCGGTCAGGTATCTGCAGCGGGCACAGACACATGCCCGGTCGGTCGGGTTCAAGGATGCCGCGCGGGAGGCGACGGATTCCCTGCAGAGGTTGAGGCGGTTGGCGTAGGTGAAGTCAGGAGGGGGATTTTGCTTGAAAACCGGCGTCATTTGTAATATGACAGAGACGACGGATTCATACATGCATTCATACGGAGGATTCAACGCAGCAGCTGACGCGGGTCACTCTGTGGAATGAGCACGATTCCTCAGAAGCCGGCAGCGTTGGAAGCCGGCTCGAACGAATAGGACCCTTTATCATCGAGAAGGATGCGAACGTAGAAACGGCTGCGCGTTGACAGAGCGCTAACGCCAGAATATCGTGAAATCAGGCTTGTATTGCGGTTCACTCGGTCGATTGCGGATGACATCGATGTGAGCACGAGTCAGCTTGGCAAGAGATCGTTTGGGATGTATGCGCACGTTGGGCCAAGCCTCCATTTGCCAACCATGATAGCCGACGTTCGTCTTGAATCGATGCAGCTCGAAATAGGTCGCAGATCGCAGGTTGCAGATGGGCTGTTGTAATGGTACAAAAGGAAGAATCCTGAATACGAACGAGATAGACACATGCCGGCTGTGACAATACGTAGCTCCATACGGGAATGATGCGCATACCATAGCTCTATTGTGGTTCACAGAGCCGGGACATCGGACTAGCTGGGCGAAACCGGATGATCACCCCTATCGAGCAGCTGGCATGATCTGGGCGACGCGCAAGATGATCGCCCCTATCCAGGTCTCCAAGATATTGCTCCATACCGGCGTCCCTAGCCATTAGGACTCGGTCCTCTCGACCACCAGGCGAGCTAAACATCTAAAGGTCTGTACGAGCATCGTCTGTGGCATGCCCGACCCGCTGGTGAACGCTACGGCGGTCCGCGGGCGTGTGTCAAAAAAAGAAACCGGAATCACACAACATGGTGATCCAACGTACTGTAGCGAGTATCAAGCCCCTCGCTGCCGGGACTCGCTGAGTGGCCTCCTGGGATCCAGGGACCTCGTCACAAGATACACTGCGCCGACACGTCGCAAAAGTTTTTACCACGCAAAAAATGATCGCGGCGGAATCCCGGAATCGAACCGAGGACCACTCCCAGACTCTTGAATCGAATCGGATGATGAGACCCGAAGGGAGTATCGTACCACTAGACCAATCCCGCCCCTGATGTTCTGCCTTCCTCTAAGTCCAATACAACCTTCCGTTCTCGCCCTCAAATAGATGTCGATGTGGAGGAAGCGTTGGACGGGTTGGCGACGCTGCACGATAGTGACGAGGAAACGGCGATTCTCAACGAGGACGATCCTGTTCCGATCAAGCGAATGAGCAGGAATAACAGCCGCAGTAACAGCAGTGTTGGCCGATCGTCCTCGAAGGGATCGATGTCGATCAACGCCAACGGCCGTGGAAAAGGAAACGGTCTCCCATCTCCATCTCCTGCTCTCAGATCTCCCGCTCCAAGACTACTGGATATTCTCGGCCTCGCGGACAGCGTTGTTGGAAAGAACAAGGGCGTGTGGTGCGACGTCGGTCTCTGGGGAGGAATCGTGCCGGGAAACAAGGTACGCCTCTAGATGTTCGGCAGGACTCATCGATTACGTTGTGTCGGACCACTCGCCTTGTCTGCCTGACATGGACCATGGAGGATTTATGGACGCACGGGGAGGTGTCTCTGGGAGGCGCTTGGCGAGAAGGGCGCCCTTATACAGCTGGCGTGTTCGTCGAGATCGGTGCTTCTCCCCAAAGGAGGGCATCCACAGCCATGGTCAAGGTCTCTTCCCTCGCTCTTGCGGGCCTCGCTCAGGGTGCCTATGCGTCCGCCGCACCGTACTTGCTCGAACAAGACGCACAGGCAGTCTTGGATGCCTCGCCCCCGGACGCCAGACTCGACAAGGTGGATCCGCTTCGCCGTGAGTCCCTTTTCCTTTCTCCCACGACGCATCTCTCACGATACCTGTCCCGCCCAGACCTATCCACCATCTCCCCCTTCTTCATCCCCCACAGAGGAACCCACCGCGCTCCCCAACGAATCATGCAACATCACCTCGGCGTCGTTGGAAGCGGACCTGCACACCATCGTTGGCTATCCTCTCCCGACCCCGGCGGAATTCCGCGACTCACATCAAAGTACCACTCGCCATCCAATCACTCGTCATCCGTAAACACATTGGAGAACCCGGAGTCGCCCTGGGTAGTCGTTTCATACCCGCACAGCTCCATAGCGATCAACACATCCGTATCGTCCCGCCGTTCCGCGATCGGAGGGACGACGTCCCCCAGCCGTTGCCTGATCCTGGGTGCTCAGATATGGAGTCATTGCTCGGCGGGCTTGAGGGACGATTCCTTCTCAAACGTATCGCAGGCTTTCTGTATCCGGAACGTCAAGTACCATCAGCGCACTCCTTGTGCCACGCGTGGCGTTGGGAGGGGGAGGGGGAACGTACATGCGGGGTCAAACTCTGCTCCCAGTCCTTCTTCTGTTTTGGAACCTTGATAAGCTGCACGTCCACGCCGTCGCCGTTCCCTCCTCGCCGGCCTGGTGGTCCGGGAACGCGCCCTCGATTGCGCCGTATCGATATCCCGCGCCGAGGAGGCCGTCCAGATCTAGCCCAACGGATCAGAAACCCTGCACCGATCAAGGCAAGGGAGGGAAGGACGCACTTTGTAAGGTGGCCCGGGCTGCTTGTGCTTTGGGTTCTTATCTGGGATATCGTGTCCGTCCTTGTCCCGATGTTGATGATGCGGGGCCTTGCCATCATCATCTTTTACCCTCCGACCGAACAGCTTCTTCCCCTTGTGATCACCCTTGGGGTCGGGCGTTTCCTTGAACGAGGGCGGGAAAAGGTAGCCAAGTTGCCGGCGGAGGTATTTGTGCAATGTATCAAGCAAGCCCGCTCTCAAAGCCTTGTTAACACAGTCATACTTCATCTCGGGCATTCTAGTCTTTACACAATTACATTTCCTGCCGAGAGATATTGTCCATGCCAGTCAACGCCGCTTTGCGTTGCGTCTCCTTTGCTGAGCGCCCTCTTCATGACTCGGGCTGATACACTTTCCACATCTTTCCGTAAAAGTCGTCTTTTCTCTTCACTCCAATCTCACGTCCCTGAGCGAATTGAACTCTAAGGATCGCGGCGATATCCGCTTGCTGGGTCATCCAGTCCTGGTCCACTTCACCAAAGCCTTGTAGAGAGAAACATTAGCAGACACGCGGATATAGGAGGGAGACTTACTCTTGTGCTGGACCGCATCGATCAAACTCGAACCGTCCGCATCCTCAAATCGAGTTAGGTGCCAAGCATGATGATTCTCGAGCAGTTGCATCTGCAAATCGTATCCGTACTTTTTGCTGAAGAGAAGCTGCACGGGATAGTACAGGATCGACATGTCGTGATCCTTCGCTCGGTACCTGATTGGTGGAGCTTCCGGCGGCTGTGATCTGCAAACATGGGACACGTTCCCCATGGTACTGGTGCTTTGAAATTATGTCAGAAATGGACGTACGGCTAGAGTCATGGGAGACATACGAGCATTGCACGTACTCAAGCTCGTCGCAAGCTTGACACGCAATCAGGCGGAACTCCCGCTCAGAGCGCCCCGAGTGGCTCGGTGGCATCGATAGAACTTTGAGCAAGTCGATGGGTTCGATCTTCGGGTCAGGAAATGCATGGCCGAGGCGTTGACTGTTTCTCTTAGCAGCCAACTGGAAACGCGCTTGTTTCAAGTTTTCGAGAATAGCGATGCTGGAATTGCCCGAAGACCTGGCGGACTCTGCCAAGGCTACGCCCTCTTTGCGGGATTGGAACCAATTGATCCAAGCCTCGTCACCCACAACGACGCATCCCGCGATGTAGGCTGGTCGAGGCACCGGCGATGGTCGATTCTTGCTCACGGCGTCGTGGTGCATTTTCAGCAATAGCGCTTGTTGAGCCGCTCGCTCTTGGCTACCGGCTGCACCGACAGCAATGACGGCTTGCTCCAGAGCTAAGACATTAATGGAGTTTAGTGAAATCTCCGCTGCACAAAGCATGTCAACATACACCTGCTCCTGATTTGCCTCATTATCGCTCCATGTCTGTCGAAGTCGGCCAATGCGTCTTCGGTACTGCGGCTCGACACTGGAATATTCGCGAGTGACTGATAGGCCGTGAGAAGGCTGGCCAACTCTTTTCGTAAAGCTCGAATAGCGGAATTGAGCCCGATTTGGTCGCAACGGTCCTCCAGGTTCTTGCGTAACTCCTGAGACACGTCTTCTTGAGTTGGATCTTTCGCCAGCCCCGAGGCCAGACTTAGAGCCACGTTGGTCTTTGCGCACACAAGACACTGCAGGCGATGGACTCGCCATTGCACGAGGGGTTGATACGCGAAGAAACCGCAGTCGAGCTCGATGATGGCAACGGCGAACAGAGGATTGCTGGCGGTGCCGTAATGGGCGATATAGCTGTCGCCAACCTGCAGCAAAGAACACACACACACATCAGTCGTAATAGAAAGGCCAAACCTGGGACCTTACCTTTTCTGCAATGAACTTTCCCGAAGCGATTTCTCGCCAGACAAGCACGACCAGGCTGCCATCCTCGGCAATCTCCTCGATTGGAGACTCATCCCCGGCTCCAGACTCGGCGTAATCGTCTCCGGAGTCGCAGTCTTCGTCAAATTTGCCGTGGTTGGAGGTGGAGGTTTGTTCGCAATATTGGAGTAATGTGATTTGGGAAGCGATGAATTGCTTCAGCGCGGGCGTGTCATCGAAAACGAAGCGATGTTCGTCGAGCATGGTATTGATTTTGTCGGATTGCACTATCACCACTGCAGGCCTAATCAGCAGCAGGAGCTTGACGAAGCAGATGCCCGCGACTGAAATGAGGCTGTGACTGTAGAGAACGCATGTCAGCCAATTTATGAAAACCCCCAAATCGCTATTCAGCTCAATGCTCACGCAAGACACGTGCTCCAGAAATCAACGAAAGGACCATAACGCATTGAAATCACTTCGAGATCCTCAACGCCGTTTGAAACATCGAAGTTGGAGATGACATCGATGATGTGCCTATAGCGGCTAAGCACAGAATATGGGTTTCAGCATCAAAATTAAAACGGCGTCAAGCTGCATGACACGCACCGTGGACCGTTGCCGGCGAAAGGACCCCACTGTGTAATGCGTTCTTTGGTCAGAGTCTTTGAGCTTGGTTCAGCACATTCTGTACTCACGAAAGTGCTAATGTCTTCGGCTTCCTGCCAAGTAATGTCCTTGCCAATTCTGACGCTGATTGAAGCGGTCGGCACCTCGGCCAGCGGCCTGATACAGCCGGCATAGGCGGCAGCAATCTTCGCAGCCGAGGCACTGACTGGACGTTGATGATGCTTTCCATAATAAAGTCTCGCTTGCTCGTATAGCGCCTCGATGGCGCGCTGGGCATTGCATCGCTGCGTATCTTGGCGGGCGATGGGGTCAAGCGGGGCGGGATACGTTTGTTTGATAATGTTGATGATGGCCGCCTCGTCGTCCGGGGTAACGAAGTCGAGAACAGTAGCACCTCCGTAGGCGCTGTTCCAGCTATAACAGGTGGGGCTTGAGCCCCTGTGCAATGGTTTCAGTCACCGCAACTCACCTTAGCTGACCCAGACATGCTATGAGGAGGACCTCGAGATCCCAGAGCCAAGACTGGCTGCGCCATAGCCGGATAAGGGATTGCGGGCGCGTTTCATCTCGCTCGACGAAATCCGCGACCTCGTGAAAGACGTAGCCTTTGAAGTCTGGCACGGGTTCGAGGGGAAGGCGAAGTCGTTGTTGCAGCATAGAATTGCCTCCGGTCTTGTCTTCTTCTATTCGCGTATCGACATCTCGAAAGGTTGCACCGCCGTAGATTTCGATGAGCGGCTCATCGTCTTCTCCTTCGTATTTGTCGAGCGCCTCGAGCATGACCGATGTTCGCGTCGAGGTTTGCGGCCTCTCGGTCTGTGTCAGTCTGTGTTAGCGATAGTAGTCCCGGATTTATGACGCTTGACTTACCCTCAGTGCTTGGACATGCGTACTCAGTCGGCCCTTGGTCGTCATATTGACTCGCAAATATAGCTGGAATCGGATCTCCTCCGTCTCCAACGCCACTTGCCTGAGCGCCGGGTGTTCGATGGTCTTAGGATTCCAGGGGTTCAGTGTGAGTCGAAGCAGGCAGTCGACAGTGAGAGGAAGCCGTGCCAGTCTTTCGAAGAGCCGTTGATTTCGTTCTTGATCGAATGGCAGAAGCGGGTGAATGGAGGCGTTCAAGATACTGATCAATAATTCTAGTCTGTTGGTTGGCTGTCCATATCGCATTATCGTATACGGCGATGAGCGAGGTGTTCATGAATGAAATGGGTGTTACTTACAGGGTTTTCGGCTCTGGGAACAGGGCCTGAGAGCTCTTGTAAAGTTGCCTCATCGATGATCCCCTCTATCGCGATCTTCCGAGAGTGATATCGGTCGAAGGATTCCCGGAGCAGCGGCTCCATTTTCTTCAGTCCGGCTTGACGTGCGAGCTGTCGTTTGCTTTGGGCTGAGCCGTCCGTGATACCTGCTCTTCGTTTGTCTTGCTTAGACGCTGCAGCGGGCAGAGAAGGCCGCGAATTCCGGAGATGGGATGCGTCCATGGCAAGTAATTCGGATGTAGCAAGGTTGAGTGGATAGGGGAATGACGGTACAATCAAGCTGTTGAAGTGTTATAAGGTCCCCAATCCTCTCAAACGCCACGTATGCGGTACAAAATGCGATCGCTGAGATAATGCAGAGTCTCATATCCAAAGGACCTTGGAAAGTTTTGATGCGGTTGGCTTGCCAGAGGATTTCCATCTCCTTTTGTTTCCCCCGTGTCATGGTGATCGCTGACGTCTGATATCAGTTGAGCATGAACATATGACCCTATCGTTATACGGCCATACCCGTAAAAGTCGACCTAAGGACTGAAGGCAATGGATTGATTTGAGTGCTCGGGAATGACATGTTACGAAGTCCAGTAGTTGAAGGTCGACGGTAGCGTGCCTTGAGGAATGACATGGTTCGGATCTGCTTGCTCCTCACTGCTGTCCCGAGGCCCTTCAACCCAGCGCATGGTGATTTAGGTCCCCACTATACTGGAGAGTTGTGGTTGAGGTGCGAAATTCTTGCAATGATTCGTCCGCTGCAACTTGAGACGGCCTATCAGCGCTGTCGCTTATCAAGTCGGACTACTTACCCGATAGCTTGCTCTCAGCTTAACTCTCCATATCTTGCTCGCCGACCTCGCGCGGTATCGCGGCTCTCATTGGCATGAACTTGGACTGGTTCACTGACGGTTCATCGTCAGGGGTATCATTCTCATCCTCCAGAAGTGCCCACATTTCTGCAAGTTCTGCCTCGAATATTCCTACATGCGGATACTCTGCCGGTGACATGACAGCTACAGCTGGTTGATTTTGCTCGACAGATCCCTGTAGGACGCCGGAAGCTGAGGCACTGCTCGACCGTGGTCCTCAACGACCGCTGCGAACTCGTCCCACTCTTCACCGTGGCCCCGGTCGCATCCGTCGTCTACCCGTCAAATCGATCACCCGACCCCTCGACGACCCGCTCTTGACATGCTGCCCGCGCGCACCCTTACTCTGACCCTGACTCTGACTCGTCCCGCGCTCCGTCTTGACGTACACCGGCTGCTCCACCTTGACAGCCTCGGCCTTTTCGCGAGTCTTCCGCAACCACGTATTCGACGATCGTTCCGCGGGTCCCTGGCTATCCCGTTCGTCGGCGTCCTCATCGTCGCTGTCGTCTCGGTAAAAGTCGACACGTGGGCTACGCATGGGGGAACGGCGTGGAATGGCGCGTGTGCCTGAGCCGGGGAGGAGTGATTCCCGCTGCGATGCGGCGGTGGGCTTTTGAGACTGTGCGGAAGGGACCGCGTCGGCGCGTCGAGATGGTGGCGGCCGATCTGATCAGCTGAATGATGAAGAGCTTGACAGGTCCAAGGTGATTATCCGCATGGTCACAGCGGTTGACGAGTGGCGTTACCTGCTCAGCTGAAAGAAAGCACCCCTTTCAGCCAAATGTCTCAGATCGCACGCTTCTTCATGGGCCATCATGGGTCTCACCGCTGATCTTGATCATCGATCCTCTCTGACCGCCCCACCCATCCAGCGACCCTCAACGCCACTTCCTGTACGCCACCATGTCTGACAGATCGCCTCTGCATCAGCAGAGTAAGTCAGAACGCGCCAAACACGTCTCAAAAGCCTTCTGAGTTATGCTTACCGCGCGCTGTCCGCCCGTCCAGTCCTCGGCAGCTCCAGCTCAGAGACAAAGGAACTGAGCAGCACCTTGGATGCCGTCCGGCCCTTCATCCCCGTCAGCCGGCCCTGTGACCGGGTCGCGTCTTGCTTGAAGTCGGACGAGGACTTTGATGGTCAGTCGATGGTGCGGCGCGGGAGATGAGGGGTCCGCTGAGACACGCGGTATGGCTGTGACGCAGTATGCCAGAGATGTCAGAGGGCCAAGAACTATGATGCGTGTACCGGCTCACCTTTATGCACCGGCTGCTTGAGGTCTGGCGTTCCCTACGAGCCTGCAACGACCGAAGCCATGCGATATCGCAGGCGAAGCCAAGTCAGCAAGCGCAAGGCGCCGGAAGATGTCGAGGTGGAAGCCAAGGCGAAAAGGGCAAAGGGCGAGAACGAGAAGGGAGAGCGAAGGCAGCAGAAGGGGGAAAGCAGCAAGAAAGACAAGGAGAATATCAGTATGTGCTGCGCGTCTTGAACCGGTGCCATCGAGCTTACCGCTCAACAGAGCCGACATAGGCTGCAACGCTCGATGGCCGTGCTTGCGCGCAGCTGGGAGGAGTCGGGTTCGTGCTGGTCGTTGGATGTGTGGGTGGGGTCTAGGCGTGTATGCGATGCGTAGGAAGGAATTGACGAGGTGAAGTTGTATGGGATTTCGAGATGGCATAGAGTCGAACGCCAGATTTTAGCTGCAGAGAAAAGGTGAGGACCGGCGAGACGAGAGCTTGAGGCGACGTACTATGAGCAGTCCCCCCCCTATTGGAATCCAACCGAGCAATGTCTAATCTTGTCGAGTGGATTGTCGAACACCAAAGCTTCTCGCGACGTCCGGCGATGAGGGTGGGTCCACTTGAGAAATTGCGACTAAGCCGGAGACGGTGATCGACAGGCATATTGCGGTCGTCTCTGGGGGGGGGGGGGGGGGGGGGAGAGAACGAGGGGATGAGCGCGACGTTTGTGCGGCTAAAGAGGCCGACTCACAACACAACCTGTTATTCACCCGGCTCGCCGGTATCCCTCGCTCCGACCTTCCCATCCTCTGCCAATCCGAATCCGGCGGTTCCAGCGTCCTCATCGTGGAAGAGGGGTTGCTCTCCCCTCGGGGAATCGAGTCGGGGTTTACGGATGCATCAACCTTGCAGCGCATGTGCGAGGCATGTCAGCCCAGAGAATTTTGGGTCGATGAACAGAGTGCGGAAGACTCACAAGGTGGGGTGACAGAGGCACTACACGAGGGAACAATCCACATGATTTACTGTGCGGTCCAGAGGCTTCGCTTGATATGCCAAGTCGTCATGCTGCTGGTGAGGGTGACCATGTCCTGCGGTGGGACGGTCGAGTGCCGGAAACGATCATCCTGTTGACGCAAGACGACAGCGGGTGACGAGGGTGATGATCGATCTGTCGATCCTGAACGGCACGCAACGACGGATGGGTCACTGTGGTTTCGGCGCAACTTGCGCCGAGGAGACCAGTTCAAGTTCATAAATGCGCATAATAGGGCTGAGCGCGGTGGGCCGGCGCGGAGCGGCGCGAGAACACGTGTTCGATGTGAGCGTTTGTTTGTTTTGATTCTTGTCGGAAAATTGATGGTCGTGACGTAAGGCGGGTCGGATACAATCGCCTCTGGGTATGAGACAGACAAAGACAGGAACAAAGGGACACTCTACCCGGAGATGAGTCTTTACAAGATGGAAACGAAGATCGATACCCACTTTTCCGACCTGTATTCTGTATCTGACTGTTCAATCTTCCTGATATCGCCCCGATCAGAATCGCTGATGAGTCTCAGCAGTGATGAGATGCTGTCAACTGCCTAGGGACCTTCACATGGATCCGAATCTCTTTTCCCCACAATGGGTAAGTCGATACTCCAGTAACTCCACGCACGAACTTTGTGCACCGGCGTGACTTTACGCGACTTATGCGTTTGCCCTGTGCAATTGACGTTGACGGGCAACAGGACCCCACCATCCACTGTAGCGCACTCAACTGATCCTTCCAGTCCTCAAGGGACCAAACGAGGGCGAGAGGAATCGATATCGGTCCGCCATCGGAGGAGCATCCGTCATAGCAGAGGCGCGACTGGAAGCGGAAACCGTGACGGGCCAGTTCATGAAGCCGGACCGTCCAGCACGATAAACCCCTCAGTTGTGAGACCACAACAGATTAGTCTCTTCTCGCAAAGCTATGGCTCTGCCAGCGTTGGTGCGTTGTCGGATAATCAAGCAAATCCCGCTATGTATGACTTGCCGGGGTGAAGCAATACGTTAGGGATTGCGAGGCCTCTTAGTCGCGTGGTCGCGTTGTATATTGACGAGATCTTATCCTGCAGACTTTTATCTTGGCTGGAAGGACAATGGCCCACAAGCTTGGAAGAAGCCATCGAGTCTTTTACGCATGATCCTTAACCCCCAAGGAGAACAAGACGATGGCCCACCTTGAGCGAACTTTGCGCTGGCCAGCTGTTGTTTCCCCGTCGCACAAGCTCTCCATGAACGCATCCCTGAAGCTTGTTCTCATTCAAGATCTCCTTGGTCAGATAGGCCGGTGTATAGATTCTGTACAATGATCATCTTTGCAAAGCTAAGGAAACAGAGAAATTTCTCGAGAGGTGTATATCGCGTCCATCTAGTCGTCCTTTTTAGTGCACACCTCATCCCACCACTGTTCCCCCCAGATCTTCAACCTGTCTTCCATCCACTGCGAAAACGTTTCCCACTTGCACGACCCTTCCAAGCCATCCTCGCACCCGACCATCCTCTCAAACTTGTCTTTCACCATGGCCCGCACGCAATCATCGCTCGTCCGATTGCGGGCAACGCCGCGTGGTCACGGCTGAATCGCTCGAGCGCGACGTGCCCGAGGAACGGCACGAGTTCCGACGTACGCCATTGACCGGTGCAGGCCGGTGGTCAAGTGCGGGCGGGAGGGAAGCGGCGAGCATGCCGTCACGGGTGGTGTTGTAAAGGTTGAGGAACGTCGCGACGAATGCCGGCGATTCGCGGTAACAAGGAAAAAAAGGAAAAAAAAAGTAGAAAAACGAACAAAAAGATCTTCCGCGCATGGCAAAAACGAATGGAGCCATCAGGATTCGAACCCGAGACCTCAACCATGCTGTTCTCGCTGAGGAGACATGCTAAGATTGCGCGCTACCAACTGCGCCATAGCCCCTGTTTGATATTCGCTTCGGTCGTTTTTCCCTCTAAATCGACCTTTCATCTGGCTTCACCTCGAAAGCCCTTAGTCATGCTGGCAGCCGAAATGATCCAGGTGCGCCCGCCGCGCCACGCGGGATCTGATTCAGCACGCGTCTCGCTGCGTCAAGAAGGCAAGAAGGTTGGCACTGGGCGATGACGCCTGCTGCGCTGTCAACCGTATCCCATCGTGCACCATGTCAACCTGGAAGCTAGGAAAGAGTGGGTCTCCCGGTTTTGTCTCTCTGCTCGACAGCTGACCCGTCATTTTCGCAGAGTTGAAAGAGGCCGCAACGCCGAGTATTCTCTCCGGGCGCCTCCACAAGGACAAGGACCACAAAGACCACAAGGACCACTCGGCGGACAAGTACGCCGATCGATCCCCTATCGGATCGCGCTCGACGACTCCCACACCGGGAGCTCAACAGTCACGAGGCGCAACACCGCAGTCGTTCCAGGGCAACGCTGCTAATCCGTCCGGTGCTGGTCCAGCGGGTGCCGGGATTGTGGGAGTGCGAGATGATAGGTCGGCGGCAGCGACGCCGCCGCCGGCGCCACCGACGGTGAGAAGTGGACTGCTCAAGATTCGGGTGACGAGCGCCAAGGGTTTATCGCTTCCCGAGGGCCGTGAGTGCACCCCCCGCACCCTTTCACCGCAAACTCTGACCCTCTCTCAGTCACCGTTCCCGAACCGATTCAACGCGCCGTTCAGTCCCACACTCACGGACACGCCCACTCCCTCTCCGGCTCCGGCTCATTCAGCTCGTCCATGGCTCTCTCCAATGCCGCCGGCAAGCGGCAGACCTCCTCGGGCGGCATGGGCACCCCTTCGAACAGGGACTCGTTGCAGCGGAAACAACAGTGGTGGTTGCCGTACGTCGTGTTGGAGTTTGACAAGAACGAAGTATTGGTCGATGCCGTTGGCGGAGATCTCGGTAATCCCGTGTGGATGTACAGCGCGACATTGTAAGCACCCTTCTTTCCCCGTCTTGCCTCGCCGCTAAATCCCGTGCAGCGATGTGTCCCGTATTTCCGACATCTCCATCCAGGCATACCTGCGAAACGTATCGCCGGGCCAAAAGAACGTCCCAACGATCAATGAGGATGGCTCCGAACCGAGCAACGCCGATATGGGCAACTCGGATCTATGTCTGGGAGGCGTCAGGTTCACGCCGAATCTGGAATCCGTCGTATGTTCTGGAGCTCGTCCTCCTTACTGAAGGGAAAAGGGCTGAACTGTCTTGCGCTGCAGCAACTAATGGACGAGTGGCTGCCTATTTCCGGTGGTTCAGGCAGTATTCACGTCCAGGTCGCATTCAAGCCCAACCAGAATCAGCACTTGACAATCGACTCCTTTGAGCTACTCAAAGTTATCGGAAAAGGCAGTTTCGGTAAAGTAAGCGGTCCTTCGACCCGCTTCTTCGAAACCCTAAACTGATCTTCCCTTCAAAGGTCATGCAAGTCCGCAAACGCGACACCCTCCGAATCTACGCACTCAAGACAATCCGCAAGGCACACATCGTCTCCCGCAATGAAGTCACCCATACGCTCGCCGAACGCACCGTCCTCGCCAAGGTCAATAACCCCTTCATTGTGCCCCTCAAATTCTCTTTCCAGTCAACGGATAAGCTCTACCTCGTCTTGGCGTTTGTGAATGGCGGCGAGTTGTTCCATCATTTGCAGAGGGAGGGGCGATTCAACGAGGTTCGGAGTAGGTTCTATGCGGCCGAATTGTTGTGCGCGTTGGAGCATCTGCATAGCTTCAACGTCGTTTACCGGTAAGCCTTTCTCGCCACTTTTGCCTTGGCTCTCCGAACTTATATTACTTCCAGTGATTTGAAGCCGGAGAACATTCTGCTAGACTATGTCGGCCATATCGCCTTGTGTGACTTTGGCCTTTGCAAGCTAAACATGTCTGATTCGGAAACCACAAACAGTATGTTACAAAATCCTCAAGGTCGTGAGCTATTTCTAACCCTGATCATAGCTTTCTGCGGCACGCCCGAATACCTTGCACCGGAATTGCTTTCTGGCCATGGGTACACGAAATGCGTCGATTGGTGGACCTTGGGTGTTTTGCTGTATGAAATGGTCAGTTTCCCGAGGCGAGAAGCGGCACCCTATTCTAATCATCCCATCCCGTAGCTTACCGGTCTACCGCCCTTCTACGACGAGAACACGAACGAAATGTACCGCAAAATCTTGCAAGACCCGCTCCGCTTCCCGGATGACATGGGCTCCGAGGCCCGGTCCATCCTGACACTATTGCTCAACCGTGATCCTTCAAGACGACTAGGCGTCAATGGCGCTCAGGATATCAAGAATCACCCGTTCTTTGCGCGACACATTGACTGGAAGAAGCTGATGGCCAAGAAAATTCAGCCGCCTTTCAAGCCGGCAGTGGTGAGTCTCGGCTGTATCGAAGACTGTAGCCTCTCTGACCGCATCCTGCCAGACGAGCGCAATCGATACGTCAAACTTTGACGAGGAGTTCACCTCAGAGGTCCCCCAGGACTCGGTCGTGGCAGATTCTCATTTATCTCAGACGGTTCAACAACAATTGTAAGCAGTCTCATCTGTCAAGGCGAGATCCTGCCTTAAAGCCTACACTTTTCTAGCGAGGGATTCTCCTGGAGTCAGAGTCCGCTAGGTCAGTCATACCAATAGGGTAGAATCACATATGTCGTTGTACACGCTGTATTTCCGTCGTCGCATTCGAGTCGAGGCTATGTTTATAGCATTGTAGCTGTTAGGTACTTTGCGGTGACCTGAACTCGACCTAGGCGTCAATCGATTGGTTAATCCACGTCGTCGCCGTCCTGAACACGGCTCGCTTCCTCTATCATTTCACGCAGTGCCTCCAGGGTCCTGCCCGTCTCCGCACCCTGTTCCGACAGGTCCCACTTCAAAAAGGCTCTGGTCAAGGCTTCGGCTTGTCGCAACTCCAGGGCCTCGGATGGCGAGATGGCGACTCCCTCCACGATCTTTCCGATGTCCTGCTTGGTGAACAATTCGCTTTGAATGAAAGGATCTTCAGACACGTCGTCGCCGCTGCTCTAGTTGTGTTACTTACGTCACATCTTTCGCTCTCTCGACCAGAGCGGCCGGTACCCCATAGTACAGTGCACATTCCGCTGCGTGTGAATGAAGTTCGCCCCGTGTCTTCGGCTTTTCGAGTCTGCAACCCGTATCAGTGAACATTCATCAGGATCACCGAATAACATACTGAAACAGGAACGAAATCTCGTTACCACCCTCTTCAGTGATCTGAAAATGAGTCTTCATCTGCCAGGCGAACGGCGATAGGTCCATGCTAGCGATGTGCCTTTGAAAAATCTCGCTGCGAAGAAGCGCGGGTCAATGATCTCACAAATGCGCCTTCTATCTCACTGGCGCACTGGAAGTGGGTGATAGCAATCTGGATAGCAACGGAAAGATTGGGTCGACATGGAAACTCGCAATGAATTAGGGGTCCAACTTACAATCTTGGGACAGGCTACACCCCGGTTCAGGAACTCTATCAGAGTTCCGATGAGAAGGCCTGCTCCATCTTGCGCCAGAGTGCCTGTGTCATGATGTCAAGAGCAGCCGGCGAGAAATGTTGAGCAGAGGTTCTGACCTTTTCCAAACTCGTCCAGGATAAGCAATGATCGTGCTGTTGCACCCCGCAACATCATCGATACTTGTGACAGATCAATCATGAACGCTGAGGCCGCCTTTGTGAGACAGCTTGAAGTCAATACCCCTGTCCGATTCACCTAAAAGCTGGACTAGACACCTTGGCAGTCGATTCTCTTGTCTGGATTCTGGTGAAGACTGGTTTGTGCAAGGAACAGCAAAGTGTCATGAGTGGACCGAGACTGCGGCTCGTGCGGTTGACCCACGCTTGTCCACCGGCCCCAAAATGGCCTCCTGAGCGGGAACATAGCTAATCATGCAAGACCAATGTTGGTCACCGCAACAATCTCATTTCAGACCCGACCTTACCAACCGATCTGAGCCATGTACACGAGCAATCCGACCTAATGATCTTGTCAATCAGTCTTTGGGTCACTCAGGCTCAATCGCCGCTCGACCGTACCTGCTTGCCATAAGCGCTTTTACCGGAGCCTGCAGCAGCTGGTAAGCCTTGCGCCGAGGATTGCAAGAGTAAGCTTACCATTTGCGCCTGTGATGATCATCTTTGCGACCGTCGTCAAATTTTCTTGCGTTCACCCTATTTGCATTGTCATTTAACCCACCAGGTTTTCCCCATCCATATCCATAGATTCACTGCCTTCCTCTGCTCCGCGTCGAATCACTCCCAGATCGGTGTCATTCCCGACATAAGTTTCATTGGCCATCTCGTAAAGGACATGTCGACCGCCTTTAATCCATAATACGTTGTCGGCCACCATTCGCGGTCTGGTAAGGCCAAACGTCTGACTTGTCAGAGCCAGTGCCAGTGTACTGTAGCCATTCACAGTATCAGAGGTCATTGTCGGTTCCAGTATAATGAATGCTAATCGGCATGACTCACCAATCCAATTCAGCAATAAACTTTTCCGCAGCGAGCAACGAAGGTTCCAGCTCGCGAACAGAGGTGCTCAGATCCGCCAGGATATCGACTACCCGATCATTGTATTGGCCAAGCAGATCACCGAGTGTCTCGTCTAGTTGTCGCATTTTCGTTTCCTGTCAAGGCTGCACATCAGCCCTACTGCAGATGTATGATAAGGCTTCAAATAGACCTTGTAGTATCGATTACCGTCGTCATCGTGAAACTAGACAGGCCGGATTACATCAACCATGAACGAGACGACCTGCCATACACTAAGGCTTACTCGTAGATCCCAGTCTTCTGGGACTGGAAGGGATGTCTCCCCTGCAGGCACCCGTATGAGATATCCCAGTTGAGGCATCAGATGCGTGCTGAGGTTCGATAATTGGCTGCGCAAAAATGAGGAGGTGATGTCCGACAGCACCTCTGTCGCCGCTACAGCCTATTGCAATGTAGTGTTTGTCGCAAAGAAGACGTTCGTGCTGAGCTCAGACCGATTCAGACGTACCAGCGTCGTGCCTAGGCCTGATTTTTCCGCGTAAAAAATGAGTTTGAGCAGCAAGGCGACAGCCGGAGCGGAGATGCTTACCTTCAATGTAGTTGGACAACTCGTCTATGATATCGTCCACACCACTATGAATGCAAACTCTGTTTTCCGATCTGGACGAATCGAAGTCGACCTTGGTGGAAGCGACTTAGACATACAGTGCAAGAATGACAGAAACCTACACTCACAATCTGCGCAAGTTCTTCGGCCATATTCTGAAATGCGTCCCTGTCGATGCCAGCCATCACCTTGTATCATCACAAGCTTTGGTTAATTCGTCACTGGAGGCACAGTGAAGCTGTAGACAGCCATACCTTTGCACAGACGGGTCCCGAATTCCAAGCTTGTAATTCGCCGATCCCATCGTGAACGAGAACGACAGTGAAAGCATACTGCGATTAATGGTCTTGTCAATAGCAGTTCGTTACCGCTGAAATTGTTTGACAAACGTCAACAAGACCTTTCCACACTGTCCAGTCATTTGGGCTCAGTTTATCAATTCTTTTCAAAATATTGCACATTGTCATTTTCATGCGCTTCAGCGATCTTCCGATTTGTGCTGCTGTGATTCTGTTATCGGATCGCTGTAGTATCGATATCGATTGGTGTCTGTCGTTGATCGCGGCTATGTCGCAAAGGGGTCTTTTCATCCATGTCCTAAGCAGCGCAGTTCCCGATTTCGTTTGGCAATTCGAGTTGATAATACCTATTGCGAAGGGCACCCTTTATTTCAGTCGATAGACCTGGTGATACGAGTGAAGCGGAACTCACTAAAGAGAGACAGCCCTTCTCCTCGACTATTCCATCCTGAGGATTGATCATGAGCGTCAAAGATGGAGAGCGATCTTGACGAACAGACGCTTCGGCTTCCTTTTAACTTTGATGCCAGGACTTGAACTCACACAAGGGCATCTGAATTGATCAACATGTATTGTGAACTGGTAATGTAGGCAATTGAAAGCAATCAGCCCTTGTCATCAAGGAGCTATATATTACGTACAGCTTGATAGACTCAACATTTCGCATCACGGGGACGTCGTCGGCCGTTGTCCTGGCGGTCCGCATTTTTTCGAGTTGCAGCAAGAGACCTCCTGCTGCACAGATCTGGCGCGACAGGCTGTCAGGATGGGGCAGCATGGCGACTAAATCGAGTGGAACACACCGATAACTGAGCCTCGAGACTCGTAAAACAACCCAATCGCAACATCGTCAACCTTCTCGCTCGCTCATCGTCCATATCTGACGTCTGCATGTCATCCGCATCCCACCTCGACTTTTCCTCGGCAGAGGCCCCCTCGCTTCTGACAGATACGTGTGGAGGACGATTGAGTTCTCTGGTGATGCGCAGATGGGAGAGACGCGATACCGCAGCACTCAGATTGTACTCCTTTGGTGGTCGAATGTGGTACTGGCATTCGTGATGCTCGTCGCCTTGATTCACGCATAACGAATCAGCCTTCAGAGTTACCCCTATCCGCTGAAACGTACAGAATGCGATGATGGCTTCGATCAGCTTTTCGTTCGAAGAGTTCCCGGTGATGATGTACGTCGGCGCCATCTGTTCCATGACTACGCACAAAAGAGACAGAGGATGAGCCAGTCGATCTCTTGCGAAAGTTACATGACTCACGTGCAACCGACATATCGAACATGCTAGAGTCCACCGTATCCTCCAAGAACGACAAAGTGCTAGTTGTCGAATCGTAGAACGCTGCTCCAACTTGTTGCTGATGGCAGTGGAAGGAAAGGATCTACGGAACATGAGATAGCTTGAAAACAACGACCTCGTTGTCACGCGATTACCTTGATCACGATTTCGTTCTCCTCACCCAGCTCATCTCCATCTGCACTATCAGACCTCTCTGCGTCCCCTGTATCCTCCTCAGTCCCAAGGATGTTGGTTGTCTGCGATCGCTGCCCTTCAGATCTTTTGCTGAACTTGACTTGCCGGGAGGACTCTGAAGCTTCAATGGAGGCGACGGTACGCTTGCTTGAGGGCGGCATGGCTGTCGGGAGGGAGTTTTAGAGAGAAGTGGCTGTTCACCGGTGCCAGCGAATACTTCTCAGACGAAGACATGGGATATCGTTGATCGTCGATTTACTGATTTGACGCGGCTTCCGCGAGTCGGCCTCTTGTCGATAGGAGCGATCACTTTTTCGCCACCGATATTTCGATCTTGGGGTGCAGTTAGCCGTTCTCCAAGTGAAGGAGATTAGCGAATCCTCCTACCACGAGAGCCTCTCTAGGGTGATTCATCAAGTCACAATGGTTGTCTAAGGTCAATTACAATCGGTAAATATGGTGACATGGCGGAACAACAGAAATGTGCAAGCCTTGCAGCGAACGTCTCAAGCGGTAAACGGGCTCCGTCGACTATGTGACTTAGGCATCGATAAGGTTGCCCTCCTTGGCGCCCTCCTTTGCGTCATCTCCATCCTCCTGTTTCTTCTCCGACTGTTGCTTTGCCTTTCGCTGGTAGAACTCTTGCACGATCTGCGGCAACGCAAGGTTAATACAACCCAACCTCATCGTTCAATGCAAACGCACCTTGGGATTGATTCGGTTCAACTGCTCCTTCGGGAAAATACGCAGCAGATCCCACGCAAGGTCCAAACTATCGAAGATCGACCGAGTCTCGTACGGCCCCTGGTTGACAAATTCCTTTTCGAATCGGTCCAGGAACTCCAACGAGAGCTTGTCTTCGGCGGACAATGCTTCTTCACCGACAACGGCCTTCATGGATGCCGCGTCTTTACCGGTGGCGTATTTGGCATACTGAAGAGGAAGGATCAATACAGAGCCCTCAAATTGATTTGTTCTTCAGTGTGGCTCACCAGCTGATTCGACACATCACCATGGTCTTTTCGAGTCAACTTTTCCCCAATAGCACTCTTCATTAGCCGAGAAAGCGACGGCAAGACGTTGATAGGCGGGTAGATCTGTCTGTTGTTGAGCTGTCGATCGATAAAGATCTGTCCCTCCGTAATATAACCAGTCAAATCTGCAAGTCCGTAGACGTCAGAAACTCCCCCGTTGTGCAACCAAAGAAAGCTACCCACCGGGAATAGGATGCGTGATATCATCGTTGGGCATGGTCAGAATCGGGATCTGAGTGATCGATCCATTCCTTCCTTCTACTCGTCCAGCACGCTCGTAGATCGTCGACAGATCGGTATACAGGTAACCGGGATAACCTCTTCGACCGGGGACTTCCTCTCGTGCGGCGGAAACCTATGGGGAGTATGATCAGAATGTGCATCCCATTGCGTTTGGCTTGAACTCATACCTCTCGAAGCGCATCGGCGTACGATGACATGTCGGTCAAGATGACCAGGACGTGCTTCTCCAACTGGTACGCAAAGTATTCTGCTGTCGTCAACGCGAGACGAGGCGTAATGATACGCTCGATCCTAATTGGTTATCCAGGGTTAGCGCATGCCAAAAGGAAGGAATGCGTTCACTCACGTCGGATCGTTGGCCAAGTTCATGAACAACGTGACTCGATCCAAACTGCCATTCTCCTCAAAGTCCTGCTTGAAGAACCGTGCCGTCTCCATATTGACACCCATGGCGCCGAACACGATGTTGAAGTTGTCCTCGTGGCCGTCGTGGACGGATTTCGAGTTGCCCGGTCGGTTAACGAGGCCTGCTTGACGACAGATTTGGGCGGCGATCTGTGATGGGGGATAAGTTGGAGGTATACTAGGACGGTAGCAGAACGTACTTCATTGTGGGGCAGACCAGAGGCACTGAAAATCGGAACCTTTTGACCACGGGCGATGGAATTCATGGTATCGATCGTTGAGATACCCGTCTGAATCATCTCTTCCGGATAGATTCGACTCGAGGGGTTGATGGGCGAACCGTTGATGTCCAGGTAGTCCTCTGCCCATGCAGGCGGTCCACCGTCAATAGGCAAGCCCGATCCGTTGAAGATCCGCCCGACCATGTCCTCGGAAACACCGAGCTTCATGGCGTGTCCCGTAAAGTTGACTCTCGTCGCCGACGTATCGACGCCCGACGTCCCCTCAAAGACCTGCACGATGGCCTTTTTCCCGCTGACTTCAAGCACTTGACCACCTCGGACGCTTCCATCCGGCAAGGTAAGTTGAACAATCTCGTTGTATGAGGGGAACTTGACGTTGTCGAGGACGACCAAGGGACCGTTCACGGCCGAGACGGTACGGTAGTCGAGGCGCGGGTTGACATTGTACTTTTGCTGCGCAGCGGCAGCGTTGACCTCGAAGAGATCGCGATCTGTCATGGGCATCTTGGCAGCGTTGGCTGTGTGAAGAGGGCTTTGCCTTCAATGTTAAGACAGGAGGAAGCGCTATCAAGTGTCGACCGTGATGTCGTCATGGCCAGCGATGCGTCGATGATTGGGTTTGTGGCTCGACGTGGGCGCGCCCTGATAACGGCGGCCGCAGCGATCCCCGACTCTGGAGAGACCCGCTGGACGGCGTTTCGACCTGAAACATGAGGGAATGCGCACAAGCTCATCATCGTCGAGGTGCCTTGTTCCTATAGAGCCACCTCATCCACGCGCTTGCGGATACTCGCTCCGCCATGGCGTCTCCTAGTCTCCCTAGCACGGGTGTCGAATCATCGCCATCCATCATGGCGTCGCTCACTGCGGATCCGGCATCCTTTCTCGCTTGGGACGAGAACCAGGTCGCTGAATGGGTAGACTCGATAGGGTATGGGCAGTACAAGGATCTTCTCATAGGTGAATTGCAACAAGAAGTCTTATCCCATCAGAATAACCAACTTCTCGGCTTGACAGATCAAGGAATCACTGGCGATACCCTCCCATATCTCAACCCATCCTCCATGTCTGACATCGGCATCACATCCATCGGACACCGCCTGGCGATTCTGAAAGCCATCTATCAGCTCAAGATGGACATGACGCGGGCTGCTTCTGGTCCTGGATACGGAGGATCGAGATCGAACGGGATGGAAGGTGATGAGGCGCCGGACGAGAGTCACCTGGAGGGAGATGGCGAGGATGGGCAGTTTAATGGCTGGGAATGGACTGAAGATGACTGGAGACCTGCCGGTACGACCTCGCTCTACCCTATCTGACCGAGGTATCAATACTCTCTCCTTCAGACGAAGACCCCTTGTCACGGATACAAGGCACAGCAAACGGCATTGTGATCTCCCATACCCTATCTCCAACATCTCCCGCCTTTGGACAATCCTTGGCCCTGCAGGGTATGGCGAATCCACCGTACAGTGGAAGCTTGGGCGCGATGGCTGCGGGCTTTGACGATGTCAGCCATTCTTCCGGGATGGGTGTGGACAATGTGTCGTTGAATAGGCTTTGGGATATCGTTGCGGAGCAGAGTAAGTCGCGCAGTTGATCTTCTGGTTAAGGCTGATGTCGACCCGTATCGTAGACGAGCGCATTGCAGGACTAGAGCAAGCGTTCCGGAAACTTTCCGCTGCTTATCCCTCGGATACAGTGAGTCATAATACCACCGCCCTGTCTCGAATCTCACCCTCGAGCACATTCCTATAGGCCACCTCGCCCAACCCACGCAACCCTCATTCCCAAACACAAGAATTCAAACGATCCCGCTCGAGGGAACGCACCCTCCTCCCGCCATCCCACCGCGGTGCACCCTCATCAGCTACAGCGCATTCTCCCTCATTCCAAGCGGAGAACCCCTCAGACCCATACACGTCCACCGCGTCCGTGCCGATCGAGAAAGGAGTCGCATCACGCTTGACGGCGGCGACGCCTCCGCAACTAACGAGGATGTTGAGCAGTTCGGCTTTCATGGATGGGTCGGTACATCCGACGAAGGGTGGTACGGGTCGGGGGCATAGCAACAACGTTGGCGTCGGCAGTCTGTCGGGTCTCCTGTCCACGCCCTCGTCAGTCCCATCAGCGTCCCCTTCATACCAATCACAGGTACAAGCAAGCGCCATGACGCCATCGCTCAGCCAAAGCCAGGCGAACTCGAATGGCACGCCACTCAACACTGGCTCCAATCGACCGAGTCCGACAAAGGCTGACGTGGATCCCAGTGTCGGTAAATCTCGTACTACAACGGGTCACGCGACGACTTCCGCTACGAGTATTGGAGCGGGCGATACATCCACAGCGAGCGCAGCTTCCGCCAGTGCGACCGCGTCTGCAACCGCTGCGGCCAAATCCTTCCGTGTGACGCTGGACGATCCGTGTTGGAAGGTCTTGCCGGCCGCTCTGAAAAAGTACAAGATCAACGACGATTGGCGGCTGTACGCCATGTTCATTTGCTTCGGAAATACCGGTGAGTTCGTGGTCGGTCTGGGTGCAAGGTCCCGGTCACTGAATCTCCTTCATTTTCGTAGAGAGGTGTCTTAGTTATGACGAGAAGCCGTTGCTGCTTTTCCAGAAGCTGAAGGAATCGGGCCAAAAGCCGGTCTTTATGCTTCGGCACATTGTAAGTCGCTTCGATGCCAAAGAAAAGGATACGGCGCTCATCCGAGAACTCATCCCGCTTACAGCGAGACATCAAATCTCCCATAGCGATTGCCGAGCAAAAACATGCCGCCAGGAAAAATAGCGCACAGCAGCAAAATCCGAATGACAACGCTTCCACGGCGACGCCAAGCTCTTCCCGATTCGCCGCGGCCTCGGCTTCGACGTCTGGCGTTCCGACGCAGAATCCGACTTCGGTAACGCCTTCGACGAGCGATACCCTGGCCCACCCGCACGAGAAACCCTACAACCGTGATACGCGTCTGCACCGGCCGCCTGTCCTGCAGCCAATATCCGCTCGTGCTAAAGCCGCTGCGGCTGTGGGCGCTCTGCATAGCGGGAAGACGACTCCAGGTAGCGGCGCTCAGGCTCATTTCCCAGACTTGCCGAGTCCCGGGATGAGAGGCGTCGGCGCGGGTACCGAGAATCCGATTGCGGGTGAAGAGGTTCCCAAGGCGGGATATGCGATCGCCATCTATCCGTATGCTGCAGAACGGGAGGACGAGTTTGACGTACAAGTGTGAGTCTGCTAGGTGTCATGAGCATTTGTTGCAAGATGCTGAGACTTGGGTTGCCCGTGCAGGGGTATGTCATTCATCATCATCAACAAAGCCAAGGGCTGGTGGGTCGTACAGAGGGATCCCGAGGGTACCGGCGATATTGTGACCGACTCACTCAAGAGTGGATGGGTGCCTGCAGGTATGTCCAGAATCATATTACTCTATCGCTGCTAATCGTTACACGCTGCGTCCAGGTTGCCTTCTGGAAGTATCTCAGCCTGTCGGACCGGCCGACCCGCAATACGTCACCGAGGGCAAACCGCCACTTGCAAATCAGCCCATCCTCCCCAACATGATCGTATCAAGTTCATTCCAAGGTATCGCGCTAATGGATTATGATCCAAAGGGTGAAGACGAGCTGGCACTCAGAAAGGACGAGCTCTTGCGGGTCTTGTGAGTTTCTTCAACACCAGATTCACCAATTTACGTTCTCAGCGCTAATCTCCACGACCCCAGCAAACGATACGCGCATTGGTCATACAGCATCAAACAAAACGGAGAGAGGGGCTGGGTACCTTCTTGGTTTGTGGGCAAGATAGGGTCTTCATCCGCCTCTGCGGAAAAGTCGGCACATGGCGAGACGAGCGCTCCGAATACGGCCAAGGCGGAGGACACGGCTGACAAGGGGGTGTAGCGCGACTGGTTGTCGCGACATATGCATATGAAATGGACACTTTAGGGTGATGGTCGTGGCTATGTTGGCTGGTGCGAGGTGAACGTCAGTGAGACGGGAGCGTTGTCGGGTTCGCGGCGGCCTCTGGCGGCCTCGCTTCCTGCGTAACTCGTCCTTTCAACGATTGGAAATGGAGATTCTCATCGTGATCCAGGCCGATCTGACGAAGCAATATGGTCCACCTCTTGCGAGATGCATCGAATTCATACCTTTCTGTGAGCAGCTCGCAAACCCGACGTAAGGTTACTTTCGGGTCAGACCCGGCCGGAAGGGTCCGCAATCAAGCCAACGGTATTGGCTCGCCTCGCCAGAGTCGGCACGATAATGCCGATCGCTCATGTTCGGCTATCCAAAAGTTGATTCAGCAGCGACTCACCTTGAAGTTGGCGTTTGTCGGTTTCGTTGTGGCGGCGATTGTCAAGCGAAGACTCTGGAACTATTGCTGATTCGGCGCCAAGCTGCGGTTGCGTTATATCCCCCAATCATCTGAAACGGCAACAATACGCCACACCGATACTGACAGACATTCTGACGGCGGCACTCTCCTTCACAAAATCAACACAACGTTGACACTCCAGTATGCTGTCCTTCAGCCCACTTCGAACCGCCCTGCGGCAACCTCTCTCTTCCAGGACCGCCCATGCCGCCTTCCTGCGCCGCACGCTCGCCACCCAAACGTCAATCCCGCAAACATTAATCGAGAAGATTGTCCAAAACTATGCGGTGGATCTGCCGGCGGGAAAGAAGGTGAAAAGTGGCGATTATATCATGATTCGACCGGAACATGTGTAAGTTCGGGCAGAGAACGATCGAGGCAGGCTCCTGATATACCCTCTTGTAGTATGACGCACGACAACACCGGACCCGTAATCTCCAAGTAAGCTTCATAAATAGTCGCGTTCGTGGAGCCCTTGCTAATCCCTTCCATCAGATTCCTGTCTCTGCAATGCTCCAAGATCCAGAACACCAAGCAACCCGTATTCACACTTGATCATGACGTGCAAAACAAGTCGGAAACGAATCTCGCAAAGTACAAGAAGATTGAAAAGTTCGCCAAGGATCACGGCGTCGACTTTTACCCCGCCGGCCGAGGTATCGGTCACCAGATCATGGTGGAAGAAGGATACGCATGGCCGGGAAAGATGGTTGTCGCGAGCGATAGTCATTCCAACCACTACGGCGGTGTTGGCTGTCTGGGAACTGCCATCGTGCGAACGGATGCGGCGGGAATTTGGGCGACGGGAAAGTTCTGGTGGCAAATCCCCAAGATCGTCAAGGTCGAGTTGAAGGGCAAGCTTTCCCCCGGTGTGACCGGAAAGGACGTGATTGTCGCGCTGGCTGGAAACTTCAACAACGACGAAGTCCTCAACTGTGCTATTGAATTCGTGGGTGAAGGTGTCCAGCACCTCTCCATCGACGAGCGATTGACGATTGCCAACATGACGACGGAATGGGGAGCCGTCGCGGGCGTCTTCCCGCAGGACGAGAAGCTCGAGAGCTGGTACCGAGGATTGATCAAGAAGATGGAGCTGCAGCGCTTCATGTCTTCTCCTTCGTCGTCCAGTCAGGCGCCGATTCCCGTTCCGTCGTCGCCGACGCAATCAAATGCTTCGCATCCCCGACTTAACGAGGATCGGCTGAATCAGACATTCACGGAGAAGATCCAGTCCGACCCTGAAGCATTCTACGCATCTCACCTCACGCTCGACCTGTCTACCCTCGTCCCGTACGTTTCGGGTCCGAACAGCGTCAAGGTCGCGACACCACTGCCCAAGCTTTCAGAGCAGGACATCAAGATTGACAAGGCCTACCTCGTGTCATGCACCAACTCGCGAGCATCTGACATCAAGGCCGCCGCCGATGTTGTTCGTGGACAAAAGATTGCCCCCGGCGTCGAGTTCTACATTGCTGCGGCGTCCTCTGTGGTTCAGAGGGATTCCGAGGAAGCAGGTGACTGGCAAGCCCTGATCGATGCAGGATGCAAGACCCTTCCAGCGGGTTGTGGTCCATGTATCGGTCTCGGCGTCGGTCTATTGGAAAAGGGCCAAGTCGGAATCAGCGCCACCAACAGAAATTACAAGGGTCGAATGGGCAGCCCTGATGCCGTTGCTTACCTGGCGAGCCCGGCCGTCGTGGCGGCCAGCGCTCTCAAGGGCAAGATCAGCGGACCGGACTCTGTTGACCCGGCATCGCTGCCAAAATACGAAAAGCCGGTGCTCTCATTGGAAACCGCCCAGAAGCCTGCCGCTTCATCGTCGGATGCCAAGGCGCCGCAAGTCAAGGAGGAACTCATGACTGGCTTCCCGGAAATTTTCAAGGGACCGCTGGTTTTCGCGCCTCAGGACAACCTGACGACGGATGGCATGTACCCCGGAAAGTATACCTACCAGGATGACATTACGCCAGAGAGGCAAGCCGAAGTCGTTATGGGTGAGTCGAGTCTTCAAGTGTATGAGGTATCGGACTGACGTTTTTGTGCAGAAAATTACGATCCTGAGTTCGCTGCAACTGCCGCTGCACTTCGAGCACCCTTCGCCAACACCGAGACCTCTTCATCAAAGCCTGGTGTTGTTCTCGTATCGGGGTACAACTTCGGTACCGGTTCGTCCCGAGAACAAGCTGCTACCGCCATCAAATACGCTGGCATCCCTCTCGTTATCGCCGGATCTTTCGGAGATATCTTCAAGAGGAATGCCATCAACAACGGTCTTATCTGCATCGAATCTCCGGAACTCGTCACAGACTTGACAAACGAGTACGCAAAGGACGGTGTGCGAGGCAAGGGTGGCAAGCAGGGAGAATTGACTGTTCAGCCAGGATGGGAGGTTCAGGTGGAGAGTCTGACGGGAAAGATAACGGTGCATAAAAAGTCGTCGCCCGGCGAGCAAGAAAAGGTATACCAAGCGGGATCGATCGGAAAGAGTGTTCAGGAGCTCTGGGTCAACGGTGGACTCGAGGGCTTCATCAAGGCTTCGCTATAGTAGGCCTTTGAGGGTAGATAGACAGGGGAAGAGTTGGCAAGGGGGTCTTGGTATTGTAGCTGCATACATTATATTGACTGTATTTGTCTGTCCTTTGCGTACAGAAATGCGACCGATATCGGTGAAGCGTATCGCTGAGAGCCGATTCGGTGACTGCGTTGAGGGCTTGCGGTGCACCGGAGCTGGGCTTTCTATCACATGGAGATCTCTCGACGTTGAGGGAGAAGGAGAAGCCGCCTCTCGCTGGGTTTCTATACTCAGCTCGCTCCACGGTCCGCGAACAATCTGCATTGAGATGTTGAAGAGAATCGCATGTTGCCTAGGTGCTGAATACTAATCGAGCAAGCTATGACGATAACGTTTTTTCGGGAATGGCTCCAGGTGGATCCCCAACCCAAAGGCTTGATGATGCGCGTGCGGTGGGACTCGAGACGAATATGGATAGACGTAACCCATCGTCATATGCTTTGCGTATATGTACATTGAGCTCGCATGGGGCCACTCATCATCCTTCATGGGTCCCGCTTCAACCTTCTTCCAAAAATGATGGCCCCTCGGTCCACACTACTCATCCGCATCCTCAACATACGCCATCTGCCTCTTCCTCATATTCGCATCCCCTCCCGTTTCCATAGCGGATGCCTTGGATTCAATCTTGGCAGCAGTAGAAGGTGCATCACCGAGACCTTGCGTGATGTTTCCTTCCGCCTCTTCACCGGATGCCGGGGTTGATGCGCCCGTAAGAGCTGCAGAGGCCTCGGCGGCGAGGGTTTGAGCGGTCGTGCCGATCTCGGCCGCGGAGGCGCCGACCTTGCTCTTGCTGGAGCGCTTCTCTTTGCTGGATTTGGAGGACTTTGATTTGCCCGATCCGGCGGGTTGGGCGGGTTCGTCCCATCCCCAAAATGGAATGAAGGAGTCGACCTGTATCGCGATTCCAACATCAGTATCCGGAAGATTTGAAAAGCTGGCAGCACGAAGGCGCGACTTACGAATCCAACATCCTCGAACAAGTTTGGGAACCACCAGATGCCCTTCCTCAACACCAGACTCGTCAACATCCATACAATCAACCTAACCACCGCCACCCCGATAAACAACGCAATCAATCCCAACACACCCATACTCAGATAACTAACGCCCTGCCGCATGATCGGAGGCCAGAGCGGGAACATGACGCCGGCGAGAATAACGGCGACCATAGCGGCGGAGCCGATGTAGGTGGAGAGCGGCGAGGAAGCGATGAACCATACATAATAGGCGGCCGGGTCAAAGTTTTGTTGTGGCGCGATCGCGAGGGGTTTTGGTTGGCCTGATGGGGTGGGAGGGTTCTGAGGGGGGCGTTCCACGCGGAGGAAGAATGCGCTAAGGAATGCGACAGGGTGTTAGTTCAGTGGTACGGCTGAGGCGGGATTCACCTACTGGGGAAGAACCTTGAGCAGTACCGCGGTGGCCTCCTCTTCCGTTTCGACTTTTGGCGCACCCTTGACCTTTTTGTACGCCGGCGACATCAAGGCCTTAACAGCGGACTTGCCTGTCAAAGGACGCATTGCCATCAATACAGCTCATGCGAGATGGAGGCCGGGAGGAAACATACCCTTGAAGTAGTCGCTTCGACTCCCGTTCAGGACTCCACGTCGGACTTTGGGGCCATTCTTCCCGCGGAGGAACGTCGCGACCGCACGAAGTTCAGGTCCAGCCTGCAGAGAGCGTCACTATGAGCTGCCAACACTACCGCGGAATGATGCGGTATGAACCTACTCGGTTCCTAAGGGGAGGAATCAAGGGGACAAATCAGAATGGGTTCGCGACTGTTTTGTAAAGTACCTACTGTGCTTCACCGAGCGATACGGCGTTTTCGGCATTCATGGTTGGAGACACAATGCGGATGTGGCCTGAGCGTGAAGGCGAGCTTCTGGGTGGCCTGGATATCAGGCGAAGATGGGATCTTGTGACGTTGATCATGGCGGGCGCGTTCGGCGGCCGGAGTTCCGATCACTCGAGCGTGCCTGATTGCATCCATTCCAAAGTTGTCTGCACTCGGGTTTCTCGCAACCTTGTGGTTGACTAGCCAGACAAGGAGCCTGGCATCAGCGACGCCCACTGCCGCAGCCATCGCCGCCGACATATGCCCTTTCGCTCCGGACATCTCTGGCACCTCGTCTCAAAATCACCAAACTTTCCCACACGCGCACATCGCTTCACCATGCCCTCCGCTATTGACGCAATGCGTAATCTTTCCGTATCAGCTCCCACGAATCAGCGAACACGGAAGGAGATTCCGCCACCGGTTCATCGGGGAATGACCAAGTTGGATAGGGATGCCTTCAAAGCCAAGGTGAAATGTCTCGCTGTGAGAGTCGATGAGAAGAGCGTTGGCGCGTTGAGTAAGAATAAGGTCGTGCAAAGGTATGTTGCATGTCTTGACTGTAATATTGTCGTGTCTGATGGTTCTACGGCATCGTTCAGTCAGATACTCAGCTTGTCCCGGAGACGAGCGATTGAAGCGGACCCTAGCACGTCCACCAATAAATTTCTTCTTCTGGACGTCGAGAGCGAGGGTCTGTCATAGTTCTACCCTTTCTCGGCCCCAACTGATTGCCAATTGCCCATACTATTCTTGACACCCAGACCAGCTGACACCGGAAGTCAAGGAGCAAATCCTTCCGCTATCAAAAGGCTTTGTCCCCTATGAGATCGAGCTCGGCTACGACCACTGGAACGCATGTGAGCGGTATCATACAGGTCTTAAATAGCCAAGCTTATCCAATCCGACTTGTTTTTTTTTTCCTTTCTCAGTTGATATTCTGCATGCAACGCTTCCCGAAGAGTTGCTAGATGAAGCGCCCGCAGCCTTCACTATCACGGGACATATCGGTAGGCGAGAATGCATCCAGACCGAATTGCCGATATTGATGAGCTGTTTCGGCAGCTCATCTCAATCTCAGGGAAGAGTACCTGCCATACAAGTACCTCATTGGACAAGTGGTGCTCGATGTAAGCATGGCTCACACCGGTCTCCAAGCAATTATCTGATCTGCGTCCATTGGTTCACAGAAAAATCACAATATCCGAACGGTCGTGAACAAGCTTGATTCGATCGAGAGCGAGTTTCGTGTTTTCCAGATGGAGGTGCTTGCGGGAGATGATGATCTCGTCGCGGAAGCTGTGAGCCCTCTTCCTTCCTAGAAACGTCTCGGTGCGGAAGCGTGACTGATACGGTGTCCGACGACATCAGCACGAGGCCGGCTGTAAATTCACCTTTGATTTCTCCAAAGTCTACTGGAACTCTCGGCTCTCGCATGAACACGATCGGCTTGTGTCGGAATTCTTCCAGCCGGGCCAGGTGATCGCGGATGTCATGGCCGGGGTCGGCCCTTTTGCTATTCCGGCAGCGAAGAAGAGGTGTTTTGTTCTGGGTAACGATTTGAATCCCGAGAGCACCAAGTGGATGGAGAAGAATAGGATCGATAACAAGGTAGGCAACCCTTTCTTCATAGAGCGGACGTGTTTATCTGATCCCGGCTCGGCACATAGGTCCAGGATGCTTTGCGTATAAGCAATGATGATGGCCGCGCGTTCATTCAACGCGCGCCTCTCGAAATCTGGAAGCGCCCGTTCGCTCCTCTCCCTCCGCCTCCTGCGGTCCAGCGCAAGCTCGAGAAGGAACGGCGCAGAGCTAGGGAAGCGGCCAAAGCTAGCGAAGATTCAGCCCCGACACCTCCAGGCGATGCATCAGTAAAGATCGCGCCAGAGAAGCCCTCACCGCGACATATCTCGCATTTTGTCATGAACCTTCCTGGCTCCGCACTCGAATTCCTCGACGCATATGCAGGGTCGTATGCGCCTCTAACGCATGAGCCGGACTTTCCGGGACAAGATCAGATCGAGATGCCGCTTGTGCATGTACATTGCTTTACGAAGGAGATCGAACCGGAAAAGGGCGAGCGGGATATCCTCGAGGTGAGTCGAGTCCGACACCGACTTCTGCCAACGTCGCTCATTCGAGTTTTCCAATAGCGCGCGACAGGGTATCTGGGCCATCCGGTCACCATAGATATGGATGGCTATCGCTTGCATTGCGTCAGAAGAGTCGCGCCGAACAAGGACATGTATTGCTTGACATTCCGGCTGCCGAGGGAGGTAGCATTCAAGGCATGAGAGATGACATAGGCATACTTTCACATAGGCGTCGCAGTATTGTTTACAGGTATTCTACCTCATTTGTCGGCAATTCCACAAAAGGTCGTCTCAAGACACTTTATGCCTCCTTGCGCAACAGCTTTGGCAGTCAATGTCGTGCATGGTAGGAAGGCGTCATTCTACAGCGAGAAGCTCATCTGTTAGTCCTCATACAGAGATATCGAGTTTCCGCACGAATGGCACTCACTGCCCATCTGTACTCTGCCGACGAGCTGCGGTGTATGTCACTCCTTGCTCCAAGCCATCACCTTGGGCCGTCGACACTGCGTAGCTCCCGGTATCATCGACCACGGTTTCCAACCTTTGACCGCCGGGAGCAGGGGTCGGAGCGGGACTGGGGCCAGGGATGCCATACTTCTCCGCTTCAGACGTCATTCCACGGCTCGCCGGCCGAGAAAAAATCGTGACCCCACACCCCATCTTACCGTTGTCCCATTCGGCCGTGGATGCTCTTGACGCTCGGAATTGACCAATGATGCCTTGTCCCTTCCTCGGGTCTCCGCCGTGAACGGACGGAGTGGCTTGAATAACGCCGTTTGTAGCTCCTCCGGCTGCGCTCGCGCTGAATACGAGACACGCGATCTCTTCTTTCCATTCCGCGCTGGCTTCTTGAATGCGAAGATGCAGTCCGTATGCCCCGAGAACAAACGCAAACGTACTGATTCCTGCGGCCACACCCATCCTGGAGGCGGAGGAACAATGTCAAAAGTTCCCTTCTTCCGAATTGACACCTGATAATACGTACGCTTCCATCGCTTTCCCGCTCTTCACCTTGGCACTTTTACTGATCGCATGATACGAACTTAGCATAAAACCAAAAGCAATCCACGTGAGGACACATGAGAACTGTGTGGAAAAATTTCAGCCTGTTACATTTTCGCTGGTCCTCAGCGTTGCGCACCAGTTGCAGGCAAAGTGCTGTCACTTCGACAATGTTGAAATACAGATGTCGCGAGATGTATTCCGCTCCCACGATCTTATATCCAGCTGGAGCGGTAACTACGAGCAGTACCCAGAACACGCCAACGACTATGGCCCAGTAGCAGGAGACAGGTACCAAGAATTTCACCGTCAAGGCTGACGCAGTGTTGAAAGATGAAGCCAGATATTCATTCTCGCTGTTGGATATCACATTAGACGAGTTCAAAATACAGGAGACGCTTTCAACATACCTGATAGCAGAGTAGGTGCAATTTGCGGTCTGCTCAGGGAAAATGCAAAGGGAAGGAGGCGGCAAATGCGGTCAGTCGCGAATCACCATACGCGTCTCTGCACGGCCGAGCCATCTTCAACGACTAACTATGTACGTACATTATCCCAGCACCATCCCAGCACTCCCGCTCGCAATTCTGAACTAGGAAGCGTTGGCGACGCCATCGAAAACCAATAAAGCCCGCGTACTGGTCCCGGCACCGCCAGGAGAACGATGACGAGCAGTAAAAACGCGATTCCAGACACGCCGAGCGCGAAAACCGGTTGAGCCAACATTCCTTGAGTTCTAGCCATCGTCGACCAGCGTGGGGGAACTATATGTCTGTTGCCTCGTATAGAGCGATTTGGTCCAGCCTGCGATGAGACGTCGGGTTCCTTGACTGGTTCTCATATCGCAATCGCACAGCCTTCGCGCTGTCTTTATAAGAAATCCCGCCAGCTAAGCATACATAGATATCGACTTTGCGAGGCGTCTTGCATTGATACACGAGCCCAAGCAAAAGGAAGATACGCGAAGGCAGGGTTCCTGGTGCTAAGGAGCGCTGCGGAGCGCTGCAGAATTTGAACGGATGTCTCGAAAGCTGAAACGAGATACGGGGACAAAGGGCTTCTGCCCATGTGAGAACGTCCGAAACGCCAATGTCAAACAAGACTATACGGAATGCCCTGCCGACGGGTGGACTGTATCATTCCCATGCGCGGGAAAAAGGAGACAACCCAGAAACGCCAGTCACCACGATTCCAAGCGAACATGCCGCAAAACGAGGATTCAGTAGAGGACGATAGCGGCGAGGTCAGGTTTTCCGGTGGGGGCATACCTGCCAATGGTAAGCGCCCATACCAGATTGCTTCCATGATACCATCCTCACGACCACCGCTCTCCTGCAGTCCTCTTATGTTTCTTCTTCTTCTTTTCATTCCTGATGCCATGCTTATGCATGTTCCTGGCAAAGATCCTAAACAGAAGATGACTTGCACGATACTGAATGATTCGGACACCGAATCACTGGAGTTATGAGTGGAGGCCGGCAAGACATAAGGCACCCTAGTGTCTATCGGGAAAGGGCCATACTGAGTGACGGCAACACACGCCTCGATTTCGCCCGCATTGCAATGACGGCAAAGCACTGAAGGCTTCCCTTGCCTTTAGCTAAATAGCTGCCTGAACGTTAAGCGAAATCAGCAATTCTCACGGGGAATTTGATGCCGCTGGTAGCCCGATGTAATGATGGATGGCTGTGCAAGAAATTAAACCAATAATGCACGATTGATGATCGACAAATGATTAACTGCTATTGATACAACGACCAAGCCCAACGCAATGGTCCCATCTCCTATTTTGATGCTTATGCGAATCCGTCTATGATGAATGAACGCTTAGTCGAGCTCCTCCATTCGCTTGGACGAGTCGTCGACGAGCTCGGGCATGTCGGCATCGGTGGCGGCAGCAGGTGCGGCGGCCTCTGACGAAGCGGGCACGTCCATGTCGATGGAGAGACCGAGCGAGATCATTCGGTTGATTCGGGAAGCGAACGAGGTCGGGTCGTCCAGAGTGAAACCGGACGTAAGCAAGGCAGTCTCGTACAACAAGACAGTCAAGTCCTTTGAGGTCTTGTCCTCCTTGTCGTCGGCGACACGGCGCTTGAGCTCCTGGATGATCGGGTGGTGCGGGTTGATCTCGAGCGACTTCTTGCCCTGCATGTAGTTGGACATGGAAGAGTCACGCAGAGCCTGCGCACGCATGATTCGCTCCATGTTGGCGGTCCAGCCGAATTGGCCGGTGACGAGGACACAGGGCGAGTCAGAGATTCGGTTGGAGACGACGACCTTTTCGATCTTGTCGCCCAAGTTCTCCTTGATGGCCTTGGTCAACTCTTCGTACTCCTTGATCTCCTTTTCACGTTCGGCCTTCTCCTCCTCGGTCTCCTCGAGCTCGAGACCCTCCTTAGAGACACAGACGAGCTTCTTGCCCTCGAACTCCTTGAGCTGGGTGACAGCGTACTCATCGATGGGGTCGACCAAGAGCAAGACCTCGAAGCCCTTCTTCTTCAAGACCTCGAGGAAGGGAGAGTCCTTGACGGCGTTGAGCGATTCACCGGTCAAGTAGTAGATCGACTTTTGCACTTCGGGCATTCGGGTAATGTAGTCCTTGAGCGAGGTCATCTCGTCGATCGACTTGGTCGAGTGGAATCGCAGGAACTCGGCGAGCTTGGCCCGGTTGGCGGCGTCCTCGTGGATACCGAGCTTCAAGTTCTTGCCGAACGACTCGTAGAACTTGTTGAAGTTGTCCTTGTCCTCGGCGATCTCCGAGATCAAGTCCATGGTCTTCTTGACAATGTTCTTTCGAATGACCTTCAAGATCTTGTTCTGCTGCAAGGTCTCTCGCGAAATGTTGAGGGGCAAGTCCTCGGAATCGACGATACCCTTGACAAAGTTGAGGTATTCAGGGATCAAGTCCTCACAGTCGTCCATGATGAAGACTCGTCGAACGTAGAGCTTGATGTTGTTTCGCTTCTTCTTGGTCTCGAACAAGTCGAACGGAGCTCGCTTGGGGATGAACAAGATAGCCTTGAACTCGAGTTGACCTTCAACGGAGAAGTGCTTGACGGCCAAGTGGTCCTCCCAGTCGTTGGAGAGCGACTTGTAGAACGCAGCGTACTCTTCGTTGGTGACGTCTTGCGGGTTTCTAATGGAGTCAAAGTCAGTATACGGATAACGGGTAGCCGGCTATGCAACGTACCGAGTCCACAAAGGCTTGGTCTTGTTCAATTCCTCGTTCTCAACCTTGGTCTCCTTGACCTTCTTAGTCTTCTTGGGCTTCTCATCGTCATCAACCTCCTCAATCTTGGCCGACTTGTCTTCACCATCCTTGACCTCCTCGGTCTCGTCATCGGCAACCTCGGTCTCGACCTCCTTGGAAACGACCAGCTGAATCGGATACGAGATGAACTCGGAGTGCTTCTTGACGATCTCTCGGATCTTCTTCTCCTCGAGGTACTCGAGCTGATCCTCCTTCAGGAACAACTTCATGGCCGTTCCTCGGCCGAGGGGCTCACCGTCGGTGTCCGGGGTGATGGTGAACGTTCCACCGGCAGCCGACTCCCAGATGTACTGCTCGTCATCGTTGTGCTTGGTAGTCACCTGCACACGCTCGGCAACGAGGTAAGAAGAGTAGAACCCGACACCGAATTGACCGATCATGGAGATATCAGCGCCCGAGGAAAGAGCCTCCATGAATGCCTTGGTGCCCGACTTGGCGATCGTACCCAGGTTGTTGACGAGGTCGGCCTTGGTCATACCGATACCAGTATCACGGATGGTCAAAGTCTTGTTGGCCTTGTCCGGGATGATACGGATGTAGAGGTCCTTTTCGGTGTCAAGAGCCGAAGGGTCCGTGAGGGACTGGTATCGGATCTTGTCGAGGGCATCGGAGGAGTTGGACTGAAGGGGAAGGAGTAAGTGATGTGGGGAAAAGGGTGGCGACTATGCGACTTACGATCAGTTCTCGCAAGAAGATTTCCTTGTTCGAGTAAAAGGTGTTGATGATCAAGTCCAACAACTGGGAGATCTCGGCTTGGAAGCTGAGGAGGTTGTGGTCAGGTCGGCGTTGCAGGTCAACGAGGCACAAGACTTACCCAAAGGTTTCAGGCTGAGCGGACATTTTTGTAGATGCAGATGATGTGTTGAGGCTGATGGCGGGAAACGATACAACGGTTGGATGTCGCAATGCGGTATTATAAATGCGTGAGCGGTCGTGAAGGTGATGTTCGTTGCAATGAACTTGACTTACAAGAGACTCGTTGAGGCAATACCTTGAGCAAGTCTGTATATATCGACAAGGGAGGACCCAACGTCAGCATGATGAAGCACTGCGTGAATGGGAGCCGTCCGCGCCGTCGCGCCTGGTCGACTCGGTCGCGGTTCCTTCTAGAAATCCCTCGAACAAGCTCTCGAACAATCCAAGTGAGACATCCTCGGGCGCCGTCACATGCGGAGATGCTGATGTTGCATTCCGCAAGAGCCGAGACATTGCTGGCGGATGCAAGTCGGATTTCCTGGACTTGCATTTCCAAACCTCAATCAATATCATGCACGATCGCCAGTTCGCTCGTGCTCCACTGTCTCTCAGTCGTGCGCATCACTCCTGAAAGGCCTTGCTTGATACAGCAGAGAATGCCTTCAACCAACAAGCGCAAGCAGCCGCAATTCACAGGCGTCCAAGCATCAAGCACGAGCCCCGTCGCATCGAAACTCCCTTCCAAAGGATTCACGTACGCCGAAGGCACGCATGTTAGCAAGAAGCGCAGAGTAGCCTCGAATGGAGCAGAGATAGCGGCAGCCGTGCAAGAAGACGTCGGAGAAACGGTCACAAATCCAGATAACGGATTAATAGCGACTCCAATGAATCCCAACGCAGGTGGCGATCTGTTCAACATGGGCAGCGGGGCAGCCCCTGGAAATCCCTTTAGCGGTCTCGCAAGCGCAAGTAACGGCGGAACGGACGACGGAGGGTTTGAAAAGGTCATGTCCAAGGAGGAGAAGCGAAAGGACAAGAAGCGGAAGCGAGAGGAAAAGTTGAAGCTTGTGCGTTGGTTCCTCCCGAGAATGTGCCTTGCTCTAATGGTCTATTGTACAGGTCAACATCCCGAAGTTCTACTTTGACCCAAATGGATTCAAGAAGCACAAGGTCGGAATAGCGGTATGGCGTGTAGAGGGCTCAAGGCGAAGCATTGCGACTAATGATTTATGACTTACAGCATATTAGGGAATTGATACTGCATCTTGTAACGGAGAATGCTGCCCCAAGTTGGATGTGCATCGAGGTGAGGCAGCAAAGTGCGAACAGTTGTCTTCATGCTAACGACCTCGACAGCACCGGTCCAACATCGAGCACGTTGTCCTCCTCTTCGTTCCAGGGCTGCAACCATCCCACCTCGCCCTCCCCGACTCAGCCCTCGCTCCCTCCGCATACCTTCCCTTCTCGACAAAATCTGTCGACAACCCTTCAACCGACACATCCGTCCCCATTATTCAACGCCTCTTCTCTGCCGTCTGTCCAACTCGCGCACCGGGCGACACACGCAGGCTATACAGCGTCCTCCAGGCATTACTGAATGCGCCATTAAGCCAAAGCGAAAAGGCTCGAAGAGAACGCGCCAAGGCCGAATTGATGCGCAAGATGAAAGCCAGCGCGACGAATACACAAGATGGAGCGGAGCAGCAGCAGTATCGGTACGATCCGCAGGCGTTCTTGCTTACGCCGAATCAAATGCTCGATAACGACTATCCCATGCCATCGTACATGCCCGGCTCAAGGAACGCGCCATCGGCGGGCGCTTCTGAGGGGGGAAAGAAGATCAAGGAGATCGGGCAGGTGCGCGCGGGCAATTCGAGCGTGGGAGATGAGGTCTGGTTGCCCGGTTCGCAGGTGCAGAGCTTGTTGGCGGAGGTTGTGCAGACGGGTGGAGCTCTGGTGGAAAAGGGATTGTCGCTGAGTGATGAAATCATGGGACGGCTCGAGGGCGGGAGTAGCGGGAAGATGTCGACAGGCGACGACGCCGCTGCATCGTCTGCATCGTCCTCAACTTCCATAACGAAAAAGTCGAAAAAACGGGAAAGGGAGGGGCCCGCCGACGTCGTGGTAGAGGTCTCGACAACAACCACGGCGGATCTCGAGCGGTTCTCGGTTGGCGAAGGGTGGATGGAGACGCCGACGTTGAGGGCAGAGGAGAGTGCCGCTGGGCGGAAGTTCAAGGTGTTGGCAATCGATTGCGAGATGGTGAGAACTTGACGTTCTTCCCTCCGCTGCTGCGTTTACTGATTTTTGACCTCCAGTGCTTGACTGAGGACGGCCCGGAGTTGACGAGGGCGACAGTAATCGACTTCGATACGGGCAAAGTCGTTTTCGACGAGCTCTGCAAACCGGCGAAACCGGTCAAGGATTATCTGACACAGTATGTCGCCTTCTTCTCCCACCAAGTTCTTCTTGTTGACGGAAATGCGTTCAGATGGTCTGGCATCACGGCCGAAAAGCTTGCCAAAGCAACGCTCACTCTCGCCGATGTTCAAGCATACTTCCTGACACATCTCATCACGCCAACAACAATCCTCCTCGGTCATTCTCTGGAATCCGACCTCAATGCCCTCAAGCTTCGGCATCCGCTTTGTATCGATACCGCATTGCTGTACAGGCACCCCCGAGGGCAGCCGTATAAGCCTGGACTTAAGTGGCTGGTCAAGCAGTGGCTGAACAGGGAGATTCAGACTGCCGGTGCCGGAGGGCACGACTCGGAAGAGGATGCCAGGGCATGTTTAGACCTTTTGAAAATGAAGCTTATCCAGGGTGAGTACAAATCCCTCTCTTCACGCCGTCTTTCAGGCGGGCAGATGCTTCGTCGGGCTGACCCAGATGCATTCTACTCATAGGTCCCGAGTTTGGAGAAGTCGGCGATGAGACAGAGTCAATATTCGAGCGCATGTCTCGGCATTCGGAAAATTTGTCGAAACCGGGCAAGACGTCGGTCATTTGCGATTATGGCAAGACGAATCAGTGGCTCAAGTCCAAAGCCACCACCGCGGTCGGCTGTAAGGACGATGATGAGGTATTGGCTGGGTTGATGGGGCATATCGGGAAGCACGACTTTGCGTTTGCGCGATTCATGGAATTGGCAAACACGCTCGGGTGTGAGTAGATTCCACCCTTAGCGGCTGTGCTAGAGCTGATGATCGTCAACGCGCAGGGGTGACGAATCAAGCCGATCCGCTGGACGACGAAGTCGACAAGCCCAAGCTGTCCGTGAATGAAGCTCTCGCAAATCTCAACACTCGACTAAGCAAGCTGCACGCGAGTCTCCCTAACAACACAGCTCTGATTCTCATATCCGGCCACGGTGATCCCAGGCCTCTGGCTGCGTTGAACGAGAGAAAAGCCAATTTCGAGAGGCTGTACAAGCAGGTCGGTGCTACAGGAACGGCGAACCTTGGTCCCGAGGAGAGGTGGACGACTGAGGATGATAGAACGTTGGGTGCTCAGGCGGAGAAGGCCCGTGCAGGAATGGGTTTCTTCTGCATCAAGTCTACGAGTTAGGCATTTGCTTTCGGCTGTTGGGATGGAGTCAATTGAGCGGGAACACATCTTGTATGTACTGGTGTTACATCGTTCAGAGCACTGTATGCAAATATCATCATCGTTGTATTCTTGAATACTCATGACTGTAAATATCGGATCATACCGAATTTCCGCTTTATTCCGCGCGTACATTTCGCACTGGACTGCCAACAAGACAGAACTATGGATTGGTCATTAGCCAATGCTGCCGCCGGAATATCATTGCCGAGCTTTCAACAGGTCATCTCCACGAAGAGTGATCCCACTTTAACAAGTTCGTCGAAAAGCTCGTCGCGCAATCTTTACCAACATTAAGATTGGCTGTCTCAAGCCACACACTCCCTTATCTCATACACTATGACTGCGATGACAATGAATCATTCATAGATACAACTGATTGTGATACAACTTTCGCGCGTGTCTCTCCTGCCATCAGTCAAACTGCACTCTATCAGTTTCCACCATGCATCGTATCCTGCCATCCCTGCCCATGCCCTCCAGATGCGCCTCGTTGTCCCACGCCATCGGCTTGCGTTTCTCCGTTCCATTCAGAACCAACCGGTTCCATAGTCCGGTTGCTATACGTCCATGTGCTTGAGCCGATGGATGAAAGCAGTCTGTCGGCGATAACGTCGTTGTTGGGAACGAGCCGAGAGGGAGGAAGCTTCCTGGTTGCCTGTCCGCCACGAGTCAGCGTACGCGCCACGCAGACTTGATAGCTCTTTACACGCACCAGACGATGCCGAAATCGGCCTTCTCGCCTTGCTCCGCCGCAACCTTTTTCCTGATCCGCAAAACCATCTCTTGCAATCCTTCCGCATATTGTTCACCAAGCGTATCCATCTTCTTCCTCGTCGCATCACCTATCGCGCCAGGAGCCCAGGCACATGAGCATTCGAGTGGAAGACGGGGAAAGATTGGCGGCAGAGAAAGAGGCGTGCTGGCGCGCAGATCACATGGAAGGTCAGCTTCAATTGGAAAACATGGATAAAGCAACGCACCACTGTGGCTCTTTTATCGTCAGGTTGTAGATCTCAGACACGGTAAACAAGCCAACGACATTGATGATGGTACGCGCTGCGAGTAGGACACGAGCGAGACATACTGAGCAACGAACTCTTTCGACAAGGTAGTTGCATGCGTGACTCACGGATATGCTGTCTTACAAGTTCTACCGCCTCTTCGATATGCGCAACGAACGCTTCTGGACTGCCCGGACCAAGATGTGACGACGCACCACCCGAGAGGCAGTAATCGCACTATTCAAGTTCGGGATATTGTCAGCGCTTTGGCGGGAGTCGTGGTCGCCGTAGTACTAACGACGTCATTGGCGCCGATGCTGAGCGTCAGGAGTTTCCACTCGTGGTCTTGAATGTCAAGCGATTTGAGAGAGGGAAGAAGGTAGTCTGTGCACCGGATGCGGGAACGCGTGATAAGGTTCTCGTGCCGGGTGCGTACATAGGTTGACGTACTGTTCACTTGACTCGGCAAGTCTTTGGCTTTACTGCCGGAGAGAGCAGCGTTGAGGCCATCGTTGGCGGCGACGTGGTCTCCTATTGCTGTTAGCAATGGAGAATTTCAATTCAGTCGTTAGGAAGAAGAACGGACGGAGGAAATCTATACTTACGTGTCTGCGGCGGGGAAGGAATGATCGGTGGCGGATGATGATTGTGGGATGTACCCTTGGTTGACCCGTTTCTGTAGAATCGAATCATCTACAAGCGTAGAAAGATCGTCGATGAGTCTGGAAGTTGGGAGCTTTCAAATGTAAGATTTACATTCGGCAAAGTCTGCGCGCCTTCATCGTCGCCCGTAGCATAGCTTATCCCCCGATACTCCTCGAACCCTGGAATCAAATTCGCGCCAAGATACCGCTGCGGTCGACCACGAATGGAAGGGAAAGGTTTCTGGTCGGGGTGGATAACGGAAACTTGGTTTTTCAATTCTGATGGAGTAGCGAACAATCCTGCGGTGATGGAATCGCCCAAAGCCATGACGACGGAGAAGTCGTCTGGCCGTCTAAGTTTCGAGTAATACAGTCAATCAGTATATATCGAAGAGGATGGAATGGATGAAATGCTGAAGCGAAGACTCACATGTCGTAAATACCGCTCGCTTCCGCCTTCTTCTTCAACGTCGGGCAGTCATTGACGCGATCCACATAGCGAGCATTCGATCCAGACAGAAAGCCGAGGGGATTGGGCGCTGCGGAGGTAGCAAGGATGGTTGAGCTCAGGAGCAGGGTTGCGGTTGAAGTCCAGCTTCGCATTTCGGCCGTCGATGGGGTTCGTAGTTGACGTCGAATGGGACCGCGGATCTGTGTGTGCGTCAACAGGGCAAAGACGAACGGGGAATCGCTGAAATGAGCGGGGGCCCGATCTTGATCTGCTTCATCGTCAGCTAGTTTGCTTCCGCAGACGTGCAATCGACATTCTGAAACACGGACACAACCCGACAGGAGGCCAAGCCATCCATCATTCCGTCTTTCCCCACTTCCACATCTGCATCACCGTCCGCTATCTCTTCATGACTGCTGTTCGACATCATTTGCGCTCAGTCTCGTATCAAGCAGTAATTGACCCTTTCCGGCCGAGTCCCACCCACGATGGACGTCTCCAGCTACACAGCCTTCCACCTTCGTTTACAATTGCTCGAATCCATCATCGGCAATCCTACGACTACAGTCAGTGGTCCATCACTATTCAACGATCTGGCGGAGCAGATGGATGCTGTATCACTAGATGCAGATAGCGAGAAGGAGGAAGATGGTTGTGGAAAGGATATTGCCCAACGAACGGGTGATCTTGCGCAGAATCTGCGGAATGCCGTACTTGAGAGCGGACATGAATCGCTAAGAAGACTGGTCGATGAATGTGAGTTGACAGAATGCATTCACCGTGAGTGAAGGCTGACCTCGCGCGACCCAGATGACTCGCTCGCCGAAATTCTGTTCCCCTACAATGCCCCACCATCACAAGACAATGCGTCAGACACCTCAATATCAGATAAACATCGTAGAGCCCCATCAACAAACCCACCGGCCATCAAGCCATCCGATCTCATCCCACTCGAGACGAAACGCGAACTCGTTCTCGGCGCGGTGGCTGACATCAAGGATGCCGAAAAGATGCTCAGAGAAATACAGCTGTTAGTTGAGCGAGGGGTGGATGGGAGCGGTGATCTTGCAGGTGGGTGTCTCTCCCCTGTCGGATGAACGTATCGACTAAGAAGCCACGGTGATTCTCAGCGTATGAACCGCTGCAGGAACGTCTCGCCGCGCTGGAAACAACGCAAGCAATACGACTTGCATCACAGCGCAAACTGCAAGAAGAGGTGATAGATATCGTCGGCCGCTATGACCACTACGTGAGTCATCGCACATAATAGCGGACGCGTCCAGCTGATCCTTGTTCCAGGTCACATCCATGTCGCGCATGTTTGTGGATATACATATGCAGGTGACGGAGATGGAGGAGCAGGTCGCGAGGTTGGAGCGTGAGAAGAAGGAGAGGGAAGCGATGACATACTAGGCTGCGCTGAATTGCTCAAGCGGCTGCAATGGGGTGGCTTGCGATACTGCAGCACCATATTCGTGAGTTGGATAGTCATTGCGGCTGTTGCTTTGC
Source organism: Naganishia sp. PG3902-1 (assembly GCA_023628075.1). Taxonomy (NCBI): domain Eukaryota; kingdom Fungi; phylum Basidiomycota; class Tremellomycetes; order Filobasidiales; family Filobasidiaceae; genus Naganishia; species Naganishia sp. PG3902-1. The sequence goes on from JAMALH010000019.1 coordinate 106,425, forward strand.
TAAAATGCGAATCGCAGGCGAATCTTGAATGATTTCGCATATCCAACGGAAGTGATACCGCATGTAAAATAAAAAGCCAATCACCTTCGAATGTAAAGCCGCACCGCCTCGACGCCTTATCCGAAATGCTATCGCAGAGAATGCATCGTTGTATCGTACGCACTAAACGCCCTTTCTAGCAAGTGCGCATCCTCGACTCCGGCTTTCATTGATTCAGAACTTTCGGCAAAAGTATAAGCGTTGAATGCCTCATTGAAGAAGGAATCATTCGGAACGGACTCTGGCGACTGCTCCTCCTCAGCCGCTGAATCGAAGAGTAAGGGGACGTCCTTGGTCACGGAGGGTGGCGATACCCAGTCGCCGGGAAGGGAGGCAGTATGGTTGGGGCCCGCCATGATCTCCGACGGGCAGACCGAGGTCGATAATGGCATTTTGCATGTTGAATGGTTCTCAAAGTTAACCCTGGGCTGATTATCCGGTAGAGAGGTCAGGCCAGAATAGTAAACACTATTGGCGTCAACGGGTGCAGATGGCAACAAGAAGTCTGAATTCACAGGCGCAGAAGTCAATCGCCGATCAAGGTATTGCGAATTGGATACCCAGTGAGGACTGGAAACCCACTCGAAAGAGCAGCTTCGCCGTATATGGATTCGGTTGCCATAGGCGAGGTTTCTGATCGGAAATAATGATCGCTAGCCAGTGATGCCAGACTGGCAGGTTGTGAACAGTTCACGGATATCGGGGGCAGAAACACCACACTATTTGCGAGGGAGGACGGGTCTGGAAGCCCAGACATACTAGGTCCTGTGTCAGGAGCTTCTATCATGTTTATATATCCAGAGTAATAAGCATTCGGTTGAGCTTCCCGATTACTGCAAATGCATTGTTGCCTTGCCAAAACGATGTTGCAGAGGCAGGTGTCGGAAACATAATCGGGCACTCATTTAGGGGCAAGCGGGCCGCTTCTCGTACCACCGCATGAATCAGTCAGGGATATATGAATGAAGGAACAAATGGTACCCACCAGTCTGAATGCCAGAGCCGAACGCTACATTGAATCAGGAATGCCAAATGCCGAAAAGTTGAGATGATGTGTCATGTGCGGCTAGTGAACGACCAAGTGAGAGCAGACTCACCTGACTGGTATCCAAGTTCCGAAGCAGATTCCGCAACTCCCGTCTCCGAGACGGTTTCTGCCCCTGCGAAGATTGTGACCATCCGAAACGAAATAATTCCCGCTACGGTCACAGCTGATGGTGAAGACGCACCCAGGTGGTTGTTGAACCACGGCTCTTGAAGCTTCCAATTGCAAATGGCAACTGTTCGCGGCGCATCGTTACACCAATCTGATTCAAAGGGTGAGATTAGGGAAGACGAGAAGAATGTATTCAGTACAGCGAATCGGTAGAAACCTGGAGCAGAGTTCACCTGCCGCTTGGTCGTACAATCCAATTCCCCTGAGCTCTTTTTTATCGTCTTCAGCTGATTCTGGACAATTCGGCCCAATATTCTGAATACTATTCTCTCTTATCAACTCCGGATCCATTGTCTGCAGAAGTTTGTCTGGCAGAATGTCCACCAGATAGAGCGACCCATCTCGTAACACCCTGCCAGTAAAGTTCTTCGTATTCCAGTGCGAGCCGCAAATGCTACTATCAAGCGCGGTGTCTTATACGCCAAGGGTCGTCTCGCCTTATCAGTGAGCGTGTTATTCCTCCATTCGGCTGGACACCCCTCGATTGCCTCTCAGTCCTTGGTCGACGTTGCGGCCGGTGTAGCTTCCCTTGATCGATGCGATCAGCATCGACAAAGGAACAGCAATGTCGAAGAGACAGTCAACCGACATTCCTCGTCGTTAAGACTGTACCGCTGCATCGCGCAAGGGATGAGGTTGTCAGTTTGGCGCTTTGCAGATCGGTGCGTCTGCTTCGAGGGGTTCATTCAGTCGGAAGCTCTGCGTCGAAGAGTTAATATGGCTTCCACAAATGAACGGAAACACTCTTCGAACGTGATGCTTTCCCCGGAATCTTAGCTTCCTCATTTTGGATCAGATGAGCATCCATTGAAGAATGTGTAAGCGTCTGAATGACAGTCGTCAAAGTTACCCTGAATGAGGTACTGGCGATGACCGTTCAACAGCGAATTGCTGCTGATGAGCTCCACCCTAATTAGGAACAAGCAACGGATATCGTCAAATCACAAGTGGTGGCAAGGCGGACGTGATAAACTGGGGAGGTCCAAATGGGCATCAATTGTCACGTCTAAATGCTTTATGTATATGTGCACCGAAAGATACAACCGACTATCGTAGAACCGTGTCTACTGTCATTAGTTTTCTAAAAGTCATCCGGTTCGAGTCGAATCTATCGTTCCTGAGACATTTGTGCCAGGTAATCCGACAACTGGAAAGCGCGGATTGGTCAGCATCAGTTCCCCACAAAATCCGTCGCCACACACCTTCAAGGCTCCGGTCCTGATAGAATCGCCCAAATTCTGCACATCCGGGTTCGCTAACACCTTGCCGGCAAGGTCTCGCAATCCCCTCTCAATCGCAGCAACACCCTCGCCACCGCCCAACTCGCCCAACAGACCCGACTCCTCGGCCTCGAGCTCTTCCTCTTCTTCGCGGCCAAAGTAGGCGTTGGACGAGATGGCGGTCGCACCGGCGAATTGAGCGGATCGTTGTTTGGCTTCAGCTGCCGCTGCGGGGTCGTATGAGCCTCGACCAAAGTATTGGTCGGAGGAGATGCCTGATTCGGGGTCGACGTCAGTCGAGGGTGATTACAGACGGGATCTCGACGTACCCTTCTGTGCACCGAACTTGTTCTTCGCATATCCACCATTGTCATCTGCCTCAGCGTACGTCTTACTGCTTGCCAAGGATATAGCCGTCAATGCCCGGACCCGACAGGCGACTTGTGCACGCAACTACTCACCCACTGCTCTTTGATGCCGCCGCAACCGCAGGAGCTCCCATCGTCGCACCGAAGCCCATCCTCACAGGCTGTTTCGGTTGACTTGGCGCCGACGACCGCGAGCCACCCAAAGGCGTCGACGACCTCGATACCGAATCCGACGCCGACGCGGCCTTCCTAGCTTCGGCCTCACGCCGCTCCCTCTCCCGCTGCTCGTCCTCTTCACGCTTCTTATCGTACCCCAATCGCTTGATCCTTTCCTCCTCCTCGAGCGCCTTGCGCTGGGCCTCTTCAAAGTTAATCGGCGCGGCGGCCTTCTTCGCGCCGAGACGGGATGCCTTGGGCGCGGTGGATGCGGGTCCGGTTGAAGTGGAGGTGGTAGATGGACCGGTCGAAGAGAGACGCGTGGCTGTGGGTTTACGGACGCCGCCTAGCGTGCCGGGTGTGGAAGCACCGCTTCGGAGGGCGGAAGAGGTAACGGTTCGCGGAGCAGAAGTCGTTCGTGCGATGCCTGCGCCGATACCGGGAATGCCACTAGGCGTGGAAGGTTTGCTGGTCGCAGCGGGTGATGGCGCTGGTTTATCCCACGTCGAGAAGAAATCATCACCGCCATCCGCCCCACCCGCCGGCGTTCCCGTACCCGATCCAGCAACACCCTTCCCTGCCGTCACTGCTCCAAGATCTACACCGTCCAGCACAATCCCTTCTGGGTTCTTGCGCTCATCGTCCCGTTTCCGACGTTCGAGCTCTTCTTTGTATTTTTGCGCGACCGGGGAAGCGTACCGGGCTTTGGCATCGCCATTGGACAAGAGGTGGGATCCGCCGTGGCGCGTGAAGAAGTCGGTGGCGGATGCGTTGCCTCCTACTTTCATGGTTCGGAGCTGAGCTAACGACCAGGTATCGAGATTGGTGGACCTGCAAGGAACAGAAGGTCAGCTTTGGCTGTGATTTGTGCGTTTGCAGTTGCATACCGAACAAAGGAGATGTGCACGCCCATGTTTCGGTGAACACTGGAGCAGTCGAGACAGATGTAGATACCGAATGGCACCGATGCCCATGTTGGGTTCTTGGCGGAACAATCGAAGCACATCTGCCAGAAGAGATGATATCAGTGACGCGTTCGAAGGTGTCTTGACGGTGCGTACCTTGTTGGCCTTTTGAGCCTTGACGTGAGCGAAGAACGCCACGGTCTGCTGTTTTGTAGGCTCCATGGCTGACGGGTGTATCTCTCTGACGAGTGGCGATGAGACTATCGCTGGGCTGATGTATCTGGACGACGATGTCCATGGGGAATGCGAGGTGACCGATCGGACATGAAACGCGCCACGCCATGCCAGTCACGCATCATTAGCTGAACCGCGGATTGCATTAGGTAAGCCCGCTCAGCGAGGGTCAGAATGGAACATCGTTCAACTCAAAAGTTCACCTCATCAGCCAGATCAATTGTCATCTTGTTGCCCTGTTGTGATCATACCCTCGGCCCCGCCAGAATTTTGGACCAAATGACGATTATGCCGTTGAACTCGGGCTTGACGCATCGGGCGTTTGATCGTGTCCAGGATCATCCGTTGGCGATGCCGGACGTTTCGAGTTCGCTGACAAGCAGTCATACGTTGCCCTCAAGCTCAACAACTCCTCCAGGATCATCTATCACTACAGATCGCTCGCAAATTACTTCCTCAAGCCTCCCTCCTTCAGGCAAAGGCTGTCGAGACCCCGCTCCGAGAGCGGCAATCGCCGCACTCGAGGACACCTTTTCGGAACGCCATCTCTCTGAAAACATCTCCCGCTACCCAAGCTCCGTCACGGGCCAGATCGGATGCGCAACACGAGATGATCGTTTTGCCGATGCGTCGGGACCGTACCGGTTGATTCCGGTAAATGAGTTCGGAGTGATGAATGATTTGCCCAAACAGTTCAAGATGTTTGCCGACAGGAGTCGTGATCCGACGGTTTCGTCATTCGAGGCCTTTGTGTTGGCGCCTTCCTCGTCGTCACTTACCATCTACGACAATTATAGCGCGGCCAAGAAACAGCAGTCAGAAGAGGCGAATCTGGATGCGGATGGATCGGTAACGGAAGGTAAGGTGAAGACGCCAGAGTCGAGCCCCTTGAAGAATCAGGTCAAGGTATCCATGGAGAGTCGACGAACCATCACCTTGGCAAAGACATCTTCGGATACGATTCGCAGCAGAGAGACAACCGTCGAGCTGTCTCATTCCAGTACAAAGACCAAACAATCATGGAACCTCTTTTCCCGAATCGACAGTCCCAATTCTGCCCGTCCAAAGCTCTCTGAGGAATCTAATCGAACGGATCCTCCTTCTCCATCCAAGCCCTCCCTTAAATCAGCCGTCACGCCAAAGACCGAGCGACAGCTCCGTAAACTCTCTGTCCATCCAATTTCTCCTTTCCAGGTTCCGCTTCTTTCACAGGATACGACATCCAACAAATCACCATCGAGAAGATCCAAAATCACGCAGCATGGACAAACCCCACAAAACAGTTCGCGCGACATGTCGCCTCCGGCATCCGACAAGACGATCAGGAGTTTCTCGGCACTGAACAGAGCGTCTATTGATACGCCTGCCATGACGCAACGTGGCCACGAATGGTCAGTTCCGCTGCTCAGGGTTGATGAAACGCCGACGAAGCGTAAGAGAGCAGGCGCGAATGGACAGGGAACGGGTGAACGTGATGCGATTGCGACATCACGTCAGGTCTCACATGACATGGTAGGCAATCTAGCGCACAACCGCAGTGGAATCAAGCTCGTTTCAGTCAGTCCTAGAGCCGTATCCACGACATCCATCAGCGGGATACCAAGAGTCGACACTCGTTACTTGGACGACAGCGACATCGTCACCCGCCTCGAAGCAAACGAGCGAGATCGGCCAGTCGCAGAAAACGTACAGGGCGAAGGAGACGCCAGGGCGGGCTACTGGGACTACTCAATTGTGACGGGCGTCGAAGGTTCGCCATCGCGAGACTACGCGCTGCTATTGCGGAACGCGAGCATGTTGAAACGGTTTGCCGATTTGCCGAGTGTCGCTCGAAAGGGGAAGGATTATCCTGTTTCTACAAATTTGCAACCGGTAAACGGCGCCGCGGACATGGGTAACGCCACGGCAGCTGCACCCTTCAGAGCGCCTCGAAGTTCTTCTGACAAGAGTCTAACATGCAGTTCCAATTACCCTGATGACACAGACGACGTGTCGGAGCAGTCGGCCAGCAAGTTTTCGGGGAAACGTCGTGGGAGGCATGCGACACGAAATCGGCCTGTGTCGATGGCCTCGCTGGCGGCGCCTCTGGGAGAGAATCTTGTTCCGACAGAGCAAAACGGGGGATCGGGAGAGGCTATGACTAATTGTCGTGATATCGGGGTCGCTTTACCGATGGGACCTAAGTTACGTTTGAATACACCTTGCGAGAGTAGCTTCGGTCAGGTGCGTGTCAAGTTTGGCTTCGCACATGTGATCTTCTTGGCTAATTGACAGTTTTGACAGTCTCTTCCCGAAGGAACGACAGACAGCGAAGCCTGCGCGTTATTCACTCTCTTCCCTGCTCCGCCGACATCTCCTTTCTCTGCAGCGCAAGACAACCTACTCGGACCCGGCTTGCGCGCATTGCAATTCCCTCCAGCTCCCTCAGAGAAACACTCCAGCTTACTGAGTGAGATCCTGGCAGTCACTCGGGAGTCGTATCAGGCGAGAAAGCAGAGCCATGAGCAGGATGTGGACTCCGCTGCGAAGAATAATGACATTGCCAATTTTCCTAGAGCCGACTCCGCCTACAGTGCCCAGCGGACAAGCACGATCGCATCGAGACAAGGCGATCCGCAACTACAGGTCATTCACGAGAATGAAGTCGTTACCGCGAACTTGCCTTTGACAAGCGAATCTTTGCGCGAGCTTGATCGAAGATTGGCGGGGGAATCATTGCAACGGAATGAATCCAACATGACGCGAGCACGATCTGTCGGAGACTTGACATCGCATGCCCAACGGATGCCTGCGGCGCCATCAGCTTCGCCACGCGCGATTGCTGTAGATCGAGGCATGCTACGAAGACTACCGCTCGAAAGCTTGGACAGCCTCAGCGTGGCGACGTCTACTACCGTTCACCCTTCTTTCCATATGCCACAGCTTGAACAGCCCTCTGCAATCTATAGCACCACGATGCCCTTGATCACCCAGCACCAGCCCAGCTTCATCATGCCTCTTCGACCGGTCAGAAGTAGAAACTCCTTGCAGCGGAACGACGAGTTACCCGAAGGTGTACTCCACAGCGATCGACAGCTGTCATCGCCGATGTGCGTTTGCCTTGGACACCGTTTGTGGTAGATCTTCGTCGGTAAGAATTTCACTTGATTCGAGCGCGAACCCTGACTAAACAAATCTTTACAACTTTCTGCATTTCAAGCTTACAATGAGAACACAAAACAACAGTTGAATGCAACGAATCTACCAAGCATGATGACCGCCGGAAACCAAAACTATGCGAATCAGGGCGTCAGCCTAGGAACAGTTCTATGGATCGGGCACATACTATCACTGCCTGTGCAGAAACTCGACGCGCTCGAAGCCAGCCAAGTGCTACGCAGATCCATTATAAGCTTCAGCTTCTTTCTCCATGCGATCCACTCACACTACCCCCCGAAGCTCGTGAACTTGGCCCATTCTTCCGAGTGGATTAGAACTTGCCCAGATTTTGCCTTGTTCCGGATGAAGGTCAAGCACGGCAGCAGTTTGCTAGACAGATAGGAGAGTCAGCGAGCGCGACTAGGTCATGGAGTTGGGCGTACCTTAGTGTAGATATGGCCTTTTGCCGTGAAGATTAGATCAGTCCCGGAAGCGCACAAACTGCTTTGGAGGCGATTTTACCTGGAGAGATCGTGTTGACCCGTATGCCATCTTTGCCGAATTCACAAGCCAAGTTCCTGGCCATCTGAAGCACGGCTGATTTCGAAGTGTTGTATGCCACCCAGGGATGTCTAGGCAACGGGCAAGCTCGTCAGTCAGCGATCGAAGCCAAGCCAGCCATTCAGTCTTACCCTCGATTCACAATAGACCCGCTCATACTTGCAATCAAGATGATGCTGCCCTTGCTCCCAGTCTTGACCATCCCATTCAATGCTGCCTGCGCTGTCAAAAAGACTCCGGTTGTGTTCACATTCTGTACCTTCCGGAAATCATCCTCGGACAAGTCAAGTGCCGAGGTTTCTGTCGGTCCAAGGATTCCTGCTGCAGCAACGCATGCGTCGAGTCGACCATGTCGCTCGGCGATTTTGGAGATTGCGGAAGACATTTGGGCTTGAGACGTGACGTCTGCCTTGATGTAGTTCAACGATGTGCCCAGCTTCTCTGCGTATGCTGCGCAGGCAGCGAATTCCGGTGAGGGAGAGTCGGGAAGATCAATGCAGTAAAGGGTAGCTCCCGCTTCTGCGAGCGCCATGGCCATCTCGAGCCCAAGTCCGCCATTCCCGCCAGTGACCTGCCATACAGTGTTGGGATGAGTGGGATAGGAGTCATAGGACCCCGTTTGAGATGACTCACGACGGCAACACCGCCCGTCAGCGCAAACTCGTCGAAAATCTGCACCTTTGGCTGGAAGCTCGAGTCTGACTGCGCTTTCATCGCCGCAGCCACACCCAAGGTCGGCTGAATGACCTTTGTGCCTTGGCTTTGGGCATTGTTGAGGACCGAAGTCGCGCTGAAGGAGCGGCTGGACAAGGCAAGGGGTCCGCTGTAGCTGAGAGGACGCCTTGCGAGCTTGAAGAGTTGTGTCGAGATGCGCATGATTGAAGACTGGATCGGCAGATATTGGTCCAGGGTTGTGTAGTATGGTCTGAATGCGTTCTACAATGTCATGACATCGACAAAGGCCCTTTGATCGCTTCGAATGCAGGAGCGAACGCCTCGGCGTTCGGTCTTCCCCGCTGAATAACGGCGTTATGCCCCCGATTGCCCCGCCCCACGTGCGCCGAGGTGACAGCTGAGGTGACATGATAGTAACATCGGCACCTCGGTCATCGTCGAGCTCCTCTTAGGGCGTGGGACCACGATCTGCGTTGCTGTTGTCGTGGTTGCATGTAGTTCATCATCATTATATGTCAAGACTAAAATATGAGTAACTCAACGATCTGTACAGACAACATGCGATGTAATACAACAAGCTTGAATTTCTGTTCTGTCGAGTCCCCCAACCTCGTACACTGATCGAAGCCGAATACAACTTGTTCTTGCAACTATCATGCGATTAATGATTCTTCTCGAACCCATTCTGCCGGTGACCATTCGCTGCAACCACCCCATGCGCCGGATAGGCACCATGATGCAACTCATCATCCATGACCCCCGTCACCAGGTCATCATCCCACTCATCGTCCTTCGTATCGCCCGATGTGCTTCCGTTCGTCATATCATCCGGCTCGTATCCGGCCACACCGCCTGCGCCGACGTCAAACATCGCTCCTGCATCGGCACCGTTGATGACCCGCTCGCCGTAGCTAGCCGGAGAAGCGCCAGAGGTGACAGATGTACTGGTAAGATTACTGTCTTTCCTCCGCATGCGGACGATGTCCCTTGCATGGGCGAATGTACCAAAGGAAGTATGCCAAAGAGAAGGCTCCCTGCCCGCTCCATTCGGTAAAGCCGGAATCATTGGAGCAGATGGATGGAAATCCATTTGCGCCTCCACAGCTCGAGCGAGAGGTTGAAGCAGGTCGATGTCCGGCCCTTGACCGGGAACGACTGCGTTGACTGTTACTCGATACTGATACTCTGTCGGCAACCCGTCCCCATCAAGGCGTATTGACGAGAAGCGGATCCAGTTCTCTCGGTAGATTGGCCGCGGCAAGATGTGTGGCGAGGTAGAGTATGTTCGAAGTTCGGCATTGGCGAATCTGCAGAGGGGTGTAAGCAGAGTAGCTGCGACGAATCATCAGACTTACGGAACAGTCTTGAAGCTCCGGTCCACCTGTCTCGAGACAGAGACATTACCACCAACGAAGAAATGGTACGAGTCGGTAGGCACTTTCCAGGCCCGATAAATAGAGCTGGCGAGCCTCAGATCCTCGGACTTTACCGAATGGGCCTCGCTCGACGTGGTCATATCGCGCGAAATGTAGATCGCCTCGGAACGCAGTATCCGCTTGATTGGATCAAACACATTCAGCGTGCGCAATACCCCATGGGTTGGATCATTCTTCTGTCCGTGCTTCACACTGGCATCGAGCGGACCGAGGAAGAACGTTCGAGCGGGCATGCGACATGCCGAAGACTTGCTCGGGGCGAATGTTCCGCCAGCGATGACCTTGCCAGGACTCGGCGGCGCGGACGCCTTGATGGAGGGCATGAGGATACCGCGAGGCTGACGTATCCGTAAAAGTGGAGACATCTTTACGGAGAGCGGTGTGATCCGCTCGGGATTGAGCGGTCTTCCCGCTCGAATCTGTTGAGGGGAAACACGCCCTCCAGCCGGATGGATGATAAAGACGTCTAGAGGGAGATTAAGACTGGAAACGATGAAGCGCTCTGGTTGCACTCACGGATCGTACGGCGAGTGCCGACTCCTAACCAACTGCCGCAAGCTGACCATTCCATCTTTTCCAACACCGCCGGCGTCATTCCGCGACGCAGTTCGTAGCGAACCCAAACTTCTCCATCGGGTTCCCCGTCTTGGGTCGGCATCTTGACACGCGATCCGGCCGGCCGTAATTCGACGATAAACGAGCTTCGACCGTCAGATGTCCCCAGGGCGAGTAAGGTGCCACCGGGGGAAAACGACAGGGCGTCGATGATCGGACTGCCGACAGAATGTGGCACAGAAATGACTTCCGATGCAGGGAGAGCAAAGTGCGCGACCACTTTGGCCTTCTCCAGCTTGCGAGCGCTTTTCACGTGTGACGGCTGCCGCCACACGGCTGATCCCGTAGCTTTCAGGTCGAGCACTTTGACCCATGATCCTCCCGTGAACCGCGTCTGCTGTTGCGGCTCACTCGCCGGCACACTCTCCGCAGCCCCGTCTCGTGCACGCGCCGTGTGCTTCGGCAGATTATACCTCTGGGCAAAACTGCTTAACGCTGGCGCGCTCTTTGACAGCGTCTCGGACTGGCTGGCTCCCTGTATCGCCGCTGTCCCAAGACCCTTGAGACCGGTCCACATGCCTCGCGCGACCTCGGAGCCCAAGCCTGCGGCAGTGTTTAACATGATTGACTGCATCGTTGGTGAACTTGCGGTTTGCAGGGCTTCAGGACGGGAAGGCGAGCCTGGAGCAGGTTCCCCCGTGCGATGATGGGTATCTGAATGCAAGTGAAATGCCTGGTTCGACGCAGCAGTCACGATGGTCCCGAGTTTCCGGTCCTGAGATCCTCGCTGAACGGGCTGCGTTGGCCGTTTATCTGTCGAGGCGTAGGCAAAGAATCGACCGTCGAGCGAAATGACTGGAAGACCCGTGCGCGTGTTGACGCCAATGTGGGACGTAACAGGTCTCCGGATCTGTTGAAGCGTTTCGGCAGACAGGAAATGGATGCTAGGGTTCTGCCCAGCGATAGTCTGCAGCCGGTCAGCATACGAAAAAGGACGGCACCGCTTGACGTACCACCACGATGGCGCCAGGCGACGACACCACTTGTCCTCCGGTTCCACGACCGACCAGTATCTTCCTCTCAACCTTGCGTGTTCTCGTATCGAACACGCTCAAGAACACCTGATGAGTGCCAGAATCTGCACCCTGGCCGGATGCGTGTGACTTGATTGCACTTTTCAGTATCGTTCTGCGAATGATCAGCGCCCATCTGAAGCGGATTGGCAGTACCTACAAGAACAGCCATTGCACAGGTCCGTTCACTGGCCGCAACAGCGCACAATCCACCAACACCTCTTCATCACCCTCTTCGGACGGCGGCCTTCCATCCTCCACACCGTCCAACACCTCGAGATTGTCCCACGCCAAGGCAATTCCCTCGCCCTCGACTTGACCGGGCCGATTTCTCGGTATATGTAGGGTTTCGAAGGGTGCCGACTGAAGAACGGCACTGTTCCCCATATCGATCGTTTCCGGATGAAGCATATGCATAGGCGAAGGCTGCACCGCGAGCGAGGTGCAGTCCGTGATTTGTAGCATTGTCTGTGGCGTCGGGTTGATGCTGATTAGCAGCCGTCTGAAAGGATCACCTTGAGCCTGCGATTCATATCAGAAAGCAAGCGACATACCGATCACCGTATTGCTCCCACCGACAGCTCCGCCATGTCATCCAGCCCGATCCTAACGCAGCCTCATCCGGCCCGACACCGCGCCAAGACGTCTCAGCCATGCCTTCTGCATCCTCGACATCGATCAGCACCTCGGCATCGCTGTTGTCCCCTTCTTCCTCTTCAAGAGAACGCTGGCTCCGCTCACTCTCTTCGGACGAATCCATCGACCCGCGACGAGACAGACGCCGTATTTGCCGCTTGGCCCGTTCCTTCCCGCGCTCCGATGTCTCCCCTTTCATGCGGCGAACATACCCATCCCTGACGCTGCTCACCAACGCTACCCCGGCATCCCGCGTGACGCGTCCAGCAACACGTACGTCCTCAATCGAGGGCATCGCGGGAATCATGGATGGGATGTGTGAAAGAAGGGGGTATTCGGAAAGAATGGTTGCCCGTGGGCGCTGGCATTGCATGGGCATTGCTCGCCGTGGTGTTGACGTTAGTTGTGGGGAGGAGTCTGAGTTGACTTGCGCTGGTGGAGGGGTTGAGGGACGACTTGATGTATAGGTCGAATGAATGGAGTGCTTTGACGGGCTGACGAACGTGGGTGGGGTCCACGGATTGACGATAATTGATTCCTTCTGGATCTCCTCGTCTGATTCCCCTGCCTCCATCACTTGAGGAATGTCGCCCGTTTCCGTCTGCTGTTTCGGATACGAAGGCGACTTCTCATTCAACACTGGATGCACGACAGCCACATCGTCCTCGGCATTCTTCGTCACCGCCGCCTCAGCTGCCGTACCCTTCCGCTTCTTCTTCTTCCCCTTCTTCTTCCCCTCCGAACTCGCACTCTCCTCGCTCGTTCCCGGCGTTGTGGCTCTCGTCACTGGCTCTCCTACGTCGAGAAATCTGGGTATCGATGAGTAGTGGTCCGTCGGAAGTGGCTGTGAGAGGGAAAGCGAGAGGAGATCTTCGGAAGGCATCGTGGTAGAGATTGCAATGATGCGTCCCGGTTCCTTTATCGTGTGGATGACTTGCAGTCAAAGGTTCCCGGTTCGATCCTCTCCTTGGTCCGACCTTCGGACCTATTCCTGCGTTCCGTTGATGTTGAGATGATATCGCGGCAATAGCCAATTTGTTATCCGAATCAGGTAATTGTCGGCATGATGAGCGCGTTGTCAATTCCTCGAGCTGAAATTGACCTTGCGTGTGTGTGTTCAGTATCGCTTAGGACGACATGTCGGTCAAGGTGAATCGATGTCGGCGCGGTTATTGCAGTACAAGTACGTTGAATGACTGTGCATCACCTCATCACCATCACCTGTCTGCCCGCCACTATCTCGGCGATCGGCCGCCGAGGATTCGGCAATAACGGCAATGAACCGACCAACGCAGCTACCAACGCTCACCATTTTCTTTCTGGCTCTGCAAGCGGCTCTGTATCAGAAGTCTGGCCGAAAACGAGGATGTACGTGAGGTTTCAAAGGCGGTCCCTCTGGATATCCACTGAGTTGCAAACTGCATATAGATGATGAACGGTGAACCTGCAAAAAGGTTGGAAATTATGGAAGAAAAGTCGACTTGGAGTCCATGTTGCTTGGTTGATCAGCTTCACGAGCACCGCGCACGAGTGGTCGTCTGCCTTATCTCTGTCAGTAGCGCTGCGAGGGAATAGCTTGACGCGAGCCCTTAATATGAAGCAACCAGTAGGGGAGCTAATAGGATACTATTTCGTCTCCTCATGACCCTTCTCCAATTCTCGGCTGTCACGCAGCTGGGCAGTGGCGTCAGGTCCACCCTGAAGCTTATTGGCTGTTGGTTCTGTAGCTTCATAGTCGAATCCATTCAACGCTGCATCAAAGCTGAAGAGCTGAAGATGAGCTTTGAAAAGACGGCTGAATTTGAAAGGACAAGCTACCACCGTACCGAAGCAAACGTCTTCCCCAAACTCTCTGATATCATGCCTGAATGATATCGCAAGTCCCGTTGTTTGTTCTGTCTGTTCTGCCATAGAACCCGCTTGGCTCATGAAGTCAGCCAGGATCCCATGCACCTGAATGGCGATCATTGCAACAACCAAGCAAATGTCTTCTAGAAGGAGCCTGGTATTGCTTGCCATAGTCTACATCCAGTCGGGCATGATTCAGTATTTCGCAATGGGAGCGAGCGACTTGGCGGGTTCGCTCTCGAGCTGTTTGCAGATCCGAGTGATGAAGGACCTGTGGAGCGCGTCTGCGACGAATTTTTTCGTATCTTTACAACCCTTGCAATGCACGCTTACAATCACACCCATCACGCCATCGAACGAACGCACCAAGGCTCTCTAATCACCCCTGCCGAGCTTCTCCAGCGCGCGCACAAGCCCCTGCTCCTCGTACTCTGCCTTGGTAACCCAGAATTCTTCGCGGTTCTTCATGATATCGGCCAAGACGGCACCACCCAAGAACACCATGTGTTTTCGACGTGGGGGGTCTTCGATTCGGATTTTGAAATTCTATGCCCAGCTGTCAGTATTGAATATGTAATGAGGATGATGAGAGCGTACCTGTAGTCGACTTGCGTCTCCACCGAGAACCCGCGTCAGGTACAGCTGCTTCATCTCCTTTTCTAATCTCGATGGCAGACCGGGGTACATGCTGGAACCACCGGACAAGACGATGTGCTTGTAGAGCTCCGCACGTGTGTCCACGGCTGCCGCTTGAATAGTCTGGAAGAGGAGTTCTATACAAAGGCATGATGAGATGCAGAAAGTAGCGGGACGGAGGAAAAGTAAACGTACCTGCCATGCCCGGTTGTTCAACGTCGACCAGGTGCGGCTGCATCATACATTCCGGAGCCTCGTAACGTTCGGATCCAACCTTGATGACACGTCCGTCCGGTAACTAGCGGTGACCTAGTTGAGCAAGACGTCGACGTGCTGAATGAGCGACTTACGGTATAGTTCTCCACCAACACCGTCGTTTCTTCGGACAGCTTCTTGTCGAGGTCGAGGTCGTAACTGGTTGCCCATCAGCCTCATCTCCCTTCGAATCGCGAATCCGAGCACACACCTCATGTAACACAGCTTCTCCTTGATCTTCCTGACCGTCTCGAAATCCGCCGTCCGCTCAAATGCATACCCGCGCATGAGAAGCAACTTGATCAAGTATCGCGTAACGTCTCGTCCGGCGACGTCGAGCCGTCTTGTGAGATGGGGCAAAGCGAATCCTTCGTAGACGGGTACGACGTGGGTTACGCCGTCTCCGGAATCGACGACGACTCCGGTTGCGAGACCTGGTGGGGGATAAGCTTACACCGGGCGAAAGGGTCATGAGGATTCACCTTGAGCATACAGCGTCAACACGGCCTGGATAGCCACGTATACCCCGCCGAAACCGTACTCCTCGAACATGACCTCGCACATCCTCTGCCTGTTACTCTTGGGATTCATCGGTGGCTCCGTCAACAAGACCTTCCTTCCCTGGGTATCCGTCTGGAGCTTCTCATTGAACGTATAGTCCCAAAGGTGCTTCATGTCTTCCCAGTTCTTGACGATACCGTGTTCCATCGGCGAGGTGACTTGCAGGAATTGTCGGAATTCACTGGCCTCGTCACCGATCATGAGGTCCCTGATCGGGTTGGCTGTTGCATTTTCCAAACGTTCTTCTGCACGCAGAATGGGACGACCGACGATGGAGGGGAAGACTGGTCGCAGAGGTCAGAATGCAGTCAGGACGGAGAAGTCGAGAAACACACCATGTTCGGGAAAGTTGGATCCGGCCCAACCGCACTTGACGAACTGTCCCGCGAACTCAGCAACGATTTCTCCTGGCTCCAGCCGTACGTACACCAGTTCCGTTATCGACGACAAGAGGCACGCTAGGGTCCATGATGGGCGAACAACGAACACGGCCTACCGACCACACCGGACCGCTCAAGCTGAACACTGGCCTATAGGCTGATGACGTTGCCTGGCTGCGCTGCATTCGATCCGCGAACGCGAGCCCCCGCGCGGCCGCCGGAAATCCAGCTGCAGGCGGCGTGCCCCTATCGTCCAGCGTGGGAAGAGCTCACTGAATGACGCGTGTACGACGGCGGAGGCCATGCATGCATCTGCATCGAAGGCGATCACGGTAACTCGCATACTGATCTAGTCGACACCGTACATCCTCTCGCTGTCGTTCGTCACTGCACTCGTCTCCACACCACGCCAACAATGTCCTCCGAACTGTGTCCCGTCTACGCGCCGTTCTTCGGCGCCATGGGCTGCACCTCAGCCATCGTCTTCACCTGTACGTCACACCCATCCGTCGCCCGCCATCATGCAGACTCACACCCTATATCTCATCCTCCAGGTATCGGTGCAGCTTACGGAACCGCAAAGTCCGGTGTCGGAATCTCCGCCATGTCGGTGCTGCGACCTGATTTGATGATGAAGTGTGTCGTGCCCGTTATTATGGCTGGTATTATCGCCATTGTGAGTCGATCGAGATGTAGTGATGGATTGGTGGCAAGGGAGAGAGCAGCTGGGCGTGCCAGGTACGCGGCAGAAAGCAACCGTGGACGATGGGAAAGAGCTGGCAAGGGATGGGATGGAACACAGGTGCCAATGGCCCATCGACAACACCTCTCGCCGACGTTCTCAAGATATCGGATGGATCGGCAAGCTGTGAGACAGCTCAACTTGAGCGCGCTGGATCACTTCCTGAGCTCTGCAGCACCGATTGCAACGGTAGCTAAGGCGGTTCAAGCATTCCAATGAACGTATGATGTGCGCGGTTGAATTCAACCTTTCACGGGCGAACACTCCATCCCCATGAATCTCATCATGCCCGCCTGAATACCCGCTCCTGGTGCTGCATTGCTAATTCCATTCCCCATAGTACGGTCTCGTCGTCGCCGTCCTGATCTCCGGTGATCGTAAGCCCTCGTACCATATCCACAATAACCACGCTAATCCCTATGATCGCGACCAGTGCAATCACCCATGCCCCTCTACACCGGCTTCATCCAGCTCGGCGCCGGTCTCTCTGTCGGTCTCGCCGGTCTCGCCGCCGGATTCGCCATCGGTATCGTCGGTGACGCTGGTGTTCGTGGTACCGCGCAGCAGCCTAGGTTGTTCGTTGGTATGGTACGTATATTGATTCTCTCGAGGTGCCGGGTACAGCGCTAATGAAACTCGGGTAGATTTTGATTTTGATTTTCGCCGAAGTTTTGGGTACGGGAAGATGACGATGCCAATCTTCCAGCCGGAATTCTGACTCTGCTTCTTCTCTTCCGCTCAGGTCTGTACGGTTTGATCGTTGCCCTGATCATGAACACGAAAGCAGGATCAACACCCGCTGTGAGCAGACCGCACCATCTAGCTAGCAGACACGGGAGCTGACATTATCTTGCAGTGCAAGTAAAGTCGACCATCCTCCGTACCGCTACCGCAACCCCGGGTCGCGAAAATAGATTCCTCATCCCAAACTCGAAGCAGCAAGGACCCAATACGCAACGTTTTGTTCATGCGTGGGGACTATCAGGGATGGGCCGCAGACGTTCCGCATTGTATCCCTTTGCTATAAAACCTTACATGTGTCTTGTCACCCTCGATTGCACTATATCCAATGTTCGAAGCTTCTGAGTGCTCAATATGCCAGCGACCCTGCTGATATGTCAGACCAGCTCGTGAGACTGCCCACGTTGCATAGCGGTCGAGTCCACCGACGTGAAGGAGCGGTGACACGCCCCTTGTCCCGTAGCGCGAGATGACGTAAGCGACCGACTCCATTGTGCTCCGCTCCACGTACCGCTGACGATCCACAGCGCGCAACAGGGTATCCCATCGGGTATACATAGCCAGCGTCGGTCACTTGCCTCTGCCGCATCGTGACCTTGCATACACAGACATCAGCCCACCATGGACAATTTTATCAACCTCGCAAAGCAGGGCATGCAGGCCTACCAGAACTCGAACAACGAGGGCCAGCAGCACCAGGGCCAAGGCCAGGGTCAGGGCCAGGGTGGATTCGGCGGAGGCTTTGGCGGTCAGCAGGGCGGCTTCGGTGGTCAGCAGGGAGGATTTGGTGGCCAGCAGTTCGGTGTCGGTGGTGGTGAGCAGTTCAATGCGCCCCACGGCAGTGGTGGACAAGGCGGATTCGGTGGATTCGGTCGTAAGCATTCCTCCTATCCCCTCCCTCCTCTCTTCCTAATTAGCCAACCTTGCACCATAGTCGACTCTGGAGCCGCCGTCGGTACGGCCCAGCAATACCTCGGCAACCAAGGTCAATCCAGCCAAGACTCGGGACTTTCGGGCCTCTTCGCCCAGGGCCTCGCCATGGCCCAATCCTACGGCGTCAACAAGAACCCGCAAGATGTCGACCTCGATGGGGATGGAATCATTGATGCGCACGAGCGGGCGTATGGTCAGCAGCAGGCGCAGGGCGGGAAGATGGATGCGCAGTCGATGGGTGCCGCCGCGGCGATGCAGGCGATGAAGAGCTTTATGGGTCAGGGCGGTGGTCAGGCTCAGCAGAGTTCGGGTGGGAACATGCAGTCCAAGGTAGGCCCTCTAGGTCGTTTGTTTCATCCCTACCACATCAACCAAACGCTTTCGCATCACAGATCATCGGAATGGCAATGGCCGAAGCCGTCAAGGTGAGTCCATCACCGTTACCCCTTTTTCCCGTTCGGCCAAGTTGACCTCCCCGCCCTTCAGCTGTTCAACAAGAACGGTGGCGCCGCCAACGGCAGCCAACAAGATGTCGTATCGTCCGCCTCGACCACCATCATGAAGTTGATGCTCAAGAGCCAGATGAGCGGTGCGATGGGTACCGGCGGCGGTGCTGCTGGCGGCTCGGGAGGATTGGGAGGTCTGCTGTCGATGGTGAGTGATGGATTCCGTTCCTCTTATCGTGACTGACAGTCAACCACATACTCAGGCCTCCAAGTTTATGTAAATGGCGTGAAATAAAACTCTTGATAAAGCAGCAACGAATGTAGGCAAGGAGCAATAGACCTCCGATACACGTGCCAGAATGGCAATCATTCACGAAATGGATATATGACCATGACAATGTTAGTGGCTGTGTCAGTGCTCTGCCCCGCATTGTGCAAGCCTGGTCCTCTTCTCCGTGTCATAGACTTGAATCCCCGACAACTGCACAAGCTCAGACGGCTTAAAAGAAGCTCGTGCTCCTCACCGACCTGACGTCATTCATGGCAGCCGAGTGGAGGTCCGGTCGACGCGTCTCGCATCGTCCTTTGATCCAAAAAGTTGCAAGTTGTCCAGTTGTACGACATCCGCGGCCCATGCATCCAGGACACACCACATTATATACCATGGCTCCCAGCATACACAACACCGGCGTGCCCCTGCCAAACCCTCCACCGAACGCCCATGCCGTCCGCGCGAAACCCGACATCTCGGGCATCATCTTTCATGTCGTGTCCGCCGCGGTCATGGCGAATGGATTCTTGGCGCTGTTACAGCTGGGAATGACCGAGTGGATCAACAAGCAGGTGAGCAAAAGTTGTCTATCTGGTGGAATTGCCCTGACATTCCTTGCGATGATCGCGACAGGTTGGAGGTAAGCTCCAGACGTGCGTTCGGCACTGGATCTTCATCTCACACTCTTCGCAGGGCACTTTCAGTTCCTTACCATCGATGGCCTTTGGCTCACGATCGTGACCTGTCTCCTAGGAGGACTTGGTGAAATGCTACCCGGAGTCAAGGGTAGGTCCATATAACTATTGTTCGATCTAAGGCTAATCGACCTCCCTAGTCCTCCGTACCGTCAAGCGCGCCTTCCTCTTGATCGCCCTGCCAGTTGAGCTCACGATTTCCACAATCTACGTATGTCCCCTCTCTTTGACCCTCGCTCACAAAACCGACGGCTCACCTTTTGATATAGTGGGGCTTGATTCTCCTCGCTCCGGGACTGATCGTCCCCGACATGGCAAGCGTCGCACCAGAGAGCACCGGACCCGTCACCTCCTCCTCCGAGGCGCCACAGCTATTGAGGATCCCCACCTGGATCGACGTCTCGATCCACGGCGTCCCCGCTATTGTACTCGTCATCGGTAAGCCACGGCCGTTGCGCGGTCCGATTGCATGTCCGGTCGCTCACACGATCTCTTGCGCGATGGCCGTAGATTTCTTTTTCCGTGAGAACAAGTACCGACCGCCGGTATCGACGTGGGGAGCGGTCGTGCTCAGCATGGTGGCCGGATCGGCGTATAGCGTCTGGGTCGAGCACTGTGCGTCTTATAATAACCGATGTAAGTCGTCTTTCCTTGTTTTTACCTCGTCTCTCGCTAAGACCGACATCCAGTCCCGTACCCGTTCTTGCCATCGGATTCTCTCGGAGCGAGGATCGTGATATACTGCGGTGCAACCATGTTCGCATACATGGCTTTCAAGTTGTTGAACAACCTGCACAAGTAGTTGAATCAGGAATACCAAAGGCGAGTAGTCCCGATGTAAGGCCACGGGCCAATCCCGGCATATAGACTGCATAGACTGCATTGGTGGATATATCTTGCCGTACCGTTCAGGCGGCTGAATCCTGTCAAACAATCAAGGATGCATCTATTTTCAATATCCGATGCTCCCCATGCTCCTATGAATACAACGCCCTCTCCGGCACCTTCAGCAAACCGCTCTACTTGTACATGACCATCGGCCAGTACTGGTCCGGCGCATGCGGCACTTCGCCTCCGGGCTTAGGATGCCACCGCGTCGTCGGAGGCCTGGGCGGGAGGCCCGTCACGCCGAGCGAGGACGAAGGGGAAGTCTTTGGCGAGATGCCGCCCGAGGTGAATGAGGCGGGCACGGCGGCGAGGACGGCGGTGAGGGATGGGGTGGAGGGTTCGGACGTGGTGATGTCTGTTGATTGGGTCGCAGGGGCGGGAAGGCTAGAGCCGACAAGGTGAGCACCGGAGATGGGTAAACGTGGGAAATACAGTGGTGGGGCAGCGGGACATACGCTTTCTGTCCTTCCGGCGAAGCCAGGAGCAAGCCCGCAAGCTTTTCCTGCGTGATCACATTGGTAGCCGGGAACTGACGACGGGTCTATGCAAAGACAAGAAAGATCACGTCAACGCCTGTGCGCAGACACACGTTGCTACCCGGCCGGGATGTACATACGTCTCGCTTGAAGTACTGTATGAGTAAAAAAAGGTTTTCAGCATACCCCTCGTATATCCCTCTGTTCTGAAAGCCACGTACAGGGTTGAACGCCACATCGCTCGCCTGGGTCGCGGGCGTGGCGTAACGTTCCTCCCGCGAGCCCGGTTGCGGGTATCGGTTCAGCTCGGGGATGGGCAGACCCGAGGAGATTTCGGGGTTGACTGGTGGAATAAAAGTGAGTATCAGAGGGAAATGGTGAGGGAGGGGTGGGGCGGTACGTACCGACGAGAGCGTCACCTGTTTGTGTATCGTGAAACGGATTCGATATGGGTCAAGATGAAAGGGGGCATGGCCCATGAGATGCACGTGAGATTGTGGACGAGTAAAGAGCACAGGACAGGGAGACGACATCGCCTTGATCAGATGACCACACTCATGTCAGCCTCATCGGCACCCTTAGACGTACGGAACTTTTTCCAGAATCCCTATTTGGCGCAAAAGACAAGATCAAGGCAGTCAGCATTGTTCGATGATTTCCTTCGTCACTGTCTGCGATTCTCCCCTCCCCCCCTCTCTCCTTGCGGCTCAAAGAGGTATCGTACCCCCTGCATGATGTCGATGAACGCGACAAGCCTTCTCGTGTAATCGAACGCGCTCGCTGCAGAGCATGCCATATCGTGATCGCTCCCGGTGCTTGCGCCCCCAGCACCACCCGCTTCAGGACACCTCATCGGTGGTCCGTCCATTGCCTAGCTGCCAGCCGGCATATGCGCCATTGGACGTCTTCGATGCGTGTTCCCAGAAATCCCGCATGGTCGACCCCATGGCTCGTCTCCCATGCTCATATCCTGTTCGTCATCCATCACGCCCGACTGTCCCCATCCACGCCTTGACCAAACTCTTCCCGTCCTCGGTCCACACTTGCGGGACCGCGAGCCGTGACCTTGCCGAGCGCCTCGAAACTCACCTTGGGATGGGCATGGTAAAGCGTATGGTCGGCGGACTTGCCGGCGAGTCGAATCGAGGTAGCGAGCATGGCGGCAGGCACGGGATTCCCCTTGGTGGACTGACTGGTGTGTATGTCTTTCCTGTCCCGGTCCGTATCCCCTCGAGGGAATGAACCTGTCTGTGTCTTGGACCACGCACGAACGGACGCACGGCCTCGTCGCGAGTCCTCGGAGCCGGGCTAGCGGGTCATGGCGCCTGACGGTCGCGCTTCTTCTGCCGCGCTGACTGGGGGGCTCATTAGGTAATCAGACCCCCCAAGTGACAGCTCGAGTGACTCATCGGATCCTCCACTACAGTCAGTCTGCCTCGACAAGAAAGGTGCCAACCGAGCGAGGCGACCCCTGTCCTGCCATCTGAACATTGCACACAGACTCATCATGTCCGCCCAACCCATCCGCACCACCGTCCTCGGCGCTGGCCTCTCCCTCTCTGCCTTCCACTACCCTATCATCACCTCCCACCCTGACCTCTTCACACTCCATTCAGTATTGGAACGTTCGGCCGATCTCACGCCCAACGAGTCCACGGGCAAGTCCTACACCAAGTCGTCCGCCAAGGATCGGTGCGGGGAGGATATCAAGGTCGTCAAGACGCTTGACGAGGTCGTCGCCGATGACCAGGTCGAGTTGGTCGTGATTGGCGTGCCGAATGGTCTGCATTTTGACTATGCCAAGCGGTGCATGGAGGCGGGAAAGCATGGTAAGCGCGCCCCTCATGCATGCGGTTCTGAATCAGAGGGCGGCGCAGGGCTGATCGCGCGATATGTTGACAGTCATGCTGGAGAAACCGATGACGACCACGTACGACGAATCGTTGCGACTGATCGAGATTGCCAAGAAGAATAACGTCGTCTTGACGACGTACCAGAACCGACGATGGTGAGCTACCATTTCACAGGCGTGTCCGAGGGGATCTGACGCCATCTCAAGGGACGCCGACTTTTTGGCCGTTCAAGAATTGATCAAGGACGGCAAGGTACGTGATCGGCACACAAGTCCTCATGGGGAAGGGGCTCGCTCGCCTCGCTCACGTTCTTCATCCCTCAGCTCGGCCAACTCAACGACTTCACCTCATCCTTTGACCGATTCCGACCGCAGGCGACCTCCTCCGGATGGAAGGAACAGCCCGGGGCGCACAACGACGCGTTGTACAACCTCGGTTCACACGTGATTGATCAGGCGCTCGTCCTGTTTGGCAAGCCGGAGAGAGTGACGGGCTTCAGCTTCAGCTTAAGAAGCGGCGAGGGACTGGACGATTCCGTATGTCCGCGAGCCTACGATCTGACGGGAAAAGCCAGGGAGCTGAAAGGTCTCTCTCGCCATCCGATAGTTTGTCCTCCACATGCACTACCCTACCACCAACCCGGCCTCCACGCCCTACCCACTGATGGTCACCTGCCGTGCCTCCATGATCCGGGCACAGGATCCTCAACCGCGCTTCAACATCACGGGCGACAAGGGCTCCTACATCAAGTTTGGGCTCGACCCGCAAGAAGGCGAGATGCGCGTGTGGACGCCCGAGAGTGGGCGGCGCGTCGGGGATGAGCAGTGGGGCCGCGAGGAGGAGGGGATGTGGGGCGAGTTGCAGACGGTCAAGGAGGGGAAGCTCGTCAAGGAGAAGTGAGTCGCGTTTTTTTTTTGCCGCTTGCCAAGAAGGACGCATGGCTGACGGTCGAGCGCTCGTGCAGGTACCCTTCGCCGGCGGGATCGTACCAAAAGATCTATCAGAACCTGCACGCCGCCATCCGAGAGGACAAGGAAAAGCTCATCGTCAAGCCGGAACAGGCCGCGCTGACGATGAAGATTATTGAGCTCGCGTTCCAGAGCTCGAGGGAGGGTCGGACGTTGAAGGTCGAAGTTTGAGCGTGTCAATGCGGATGAAGAGATGGGTGTTATAGAGGTATTGTGAGCACGAAGCGGACGAGTGCACCATGATCAAAAGGCGCGATGAATGCGACGGACATTAGGCATTATGATACTTGTCCGCTGGAGATTGTCCGCTTTACAGCACACTTTCTCTGAATCGACATCCAGCCGCTCGGGATCGATCATCTTGAAGCAAAAAGACCAATATCCTCCGTCACACTCAAACTCACTCGAACTGGAAGTTGACTCGGTCGCGTCGAGTCACTAAACGTTATTCCTGGCAATGATGCGTCGAGAACTCTTCATTCTGGGTCCCAAGGATCTGGAACTGGACTGGCGTTTCTGAGCGGCTGTTGACATCTTGCAGCACATCATACTGTATATGCTTGGCCGAATGCCCAGAGTTCTGGACCGGCAGATTGACCTTTCCCAAGCAACCATTACCATTCTGTCGACGGACCTAAATTTCGCGTTCATATGCTTATGGAGCCTTCTCAAGTTCTGGGTAGTGAAGGCGCGCAACAACTCACAAGTTCCTCTCGCTACACTTGGCAGGCCCCAAGCGATCTACAAACTGGTCTACGGATTTGCTTTATGTCGGATCCGCATCTGGGCACTTCGCTTCCGTTTTGGGAATCTCCGCAAAGGACGCAAACACTAGAATGATTTCTCCTTGTACCTGACGAGGAAAGGACACGGTTATTCTAGACCATCGTCTCGGCCCCTTGGAATTACCTGCATTCGTCGGAGGAAGGATGAATCAGGTGTCAGGAAAACCTGTCGCGCTTTCCGGTCCGCACGTGTTTGCTGCCTTTGGCGACTTTGGTAGCAAGTAGACACACGATAACGATCGCATGCAGTACTTCGAAGGCCGTCGAATCCACCGGGAAGTCAGTCATCACGAAAAGCATGTCCATGCAGGGTTGAGGTCATCGACAAGTTGCCAGCTCTACGCGCAGACAAGTACCTACAATCTTCCACGCTCCTTCTTTGAAGCTTGTCTCTGACATGTATTGTCATGATCAGGTATAGCAGCCTCAGACGCTTCTTCTATGTCGAATGCAGCTATTAGGATCGCGCCTGCCCTTTGGCGCCAAATCCGCAAGGACGACCAGGACCCAGGACGAATCGAAGTTTGTTTGGGCAGCGTGCAAAGAGAGGCCTTACAACAACTCGGAATGACAGAGCTTGCCTTTACATGCGTTCCTGTCAATGAATCATCTTGACGTCAGGCGTGTAATCGTTGTGCCGCTCTTGCCAGGAATCTGCCTCCCGCATATAAGCATCGCGAATCGCTTGAACAGCACATATGCTTCGGCGGCTGGCTCTACCACCCCTTAAACGGCTTCAATCGATCTGATTGATCGCGAACAAGTACGAGGTGTCCTGGAGCTGGCCTTCAAGATACGCACTTTATCATCCGAGCACAAATTCAAGCCGATTCAAGATATCGCCATGGCCGTAACCCGCTCTGCCATCAGTCGCGTTTTGTTGTGCTTGGTGTTTCTGATTGACACTGTAATCAGTCAGCAAGGTGAGTGCGATTAACGCAAGGAAACACTCGACTGACAACTGCAACACCACAGATGCCTGGCATATGGACTTGTATGTCGTCAAGTGCTTTCCAAGGTTGCTAGCGTTCTGAGAAAACCACTGGTACAGCATTCCAACATTGGCACGCGAACAAATCGACCCTATTGTCAATCCTAATAAACGCAAGTCGTATCGGATCGCAATGATTGACGAAGTTGACATCTACTCTCCTGCAAATAGAGTCCAGTCACATGCACAGAATTGTTGTACGCACTCGATTGGTGAACATGGGTACCCGTGGCAGTGTGCCTGATGTCTGACGCCAGGGAGGAAGCAACTTCGCTGCATTCTACAATTACGATGATCTAAACGCTTCACCCTGTTCAACTGTGGAGCTACAACCAGACAAGTCGAACTACTGGATGGTGAGCTCTCTGTTTGCCCTTCTACAGACAGCTCACTTTCTCGTCGGCATAGCCGCAACTTTATTGGATAGTGAAACCCGGTGATCCCAAAACCACTTTCATTTCCATGCGAACCAATAACCGCTTTTACTATTTTCTTGGCCGGAACGTGAGTGTTTTCTTCAGCAAGACGTTGGCCATAAATGCCTAACAATACTGAACCATACCTCGAAAGGATTACAATACCCCTGTTCAGCCTTTTCCAAAGGGATTGCGGATGATTACAGGGAATCCGATGTCGAAAAGCCCTTCCGTCCCGCCGTATCTCACGTTCCAGTGTCAAAGGACACCGGATGATATCTACGTGGGCATTTGGCGAGCACTTGTCGAATGGACGAGGACTAACACGCTACGTTACCAATGTAGTACGGGCCCAACTGGAACTTTGAAACAAAATGCAACACTGGGATCAAGACTGAACTTAAATTCCCCTCATGGTGGGTCTAGCCCTCTGATGTCGCTAGACCGTTCTCTGATTAGGAACGGCCTCCAGCTGGGACGGAATTAACTTGTACAAGAAGGATCAGTCCCACATGGCTGTATGTGCCGCTTTCGATCTCACCGACGCGACGCCCTGACAGACTTCGTAGTACCCGAGCAATCCCCCTAACGCTGGACGATGCCCGCGAAGCCATCCCATACGACTGCCCATGGTGCGACTATTGGTTATCATGCTGTCCCATGCTATCAAGACTGATTAGGCATGACCACTTCGCTGAACAGATCTTGCTCGAATACACATGGATGATCCCAAAAGTAGGCCTGAATGAGGTGATAAAAGGCCATCTCGCTTGGGCGAACGGGGACACCACCGGTGACGTCCATTGTCCACAAATTGTCCTTCTCCATGCTGAAGTCAAAGCTGCGTTCCGCCTTAGGTTATGCTATGCATGCCGATTTCGTCAATGGGCAAGTTCATATGCTACTTCTTGGTACTGCTATTCTAACACGCTGACGTCAAGGCCTCCCTGTTCGTGTGCAGCTGGGATATTGCGGTTCTCAAGAAAGCACTCAATGATCCACGATGCGTGAATCTGAATTCATCGCTGTCAGTGACACTTCTTGGTTCAGTCGAGCGCTTCAGCTCATCTGTCTTCGGTACAGGCCATTCAAGAAATGCGCTGCATTTGAAGGGATGTTCGATGCGGAAAAGGCCAAGGCGTGCAAACCTGCCAGAGGCATACTGGTAGAGCCTACAGGTAATGGCGACGATGTAGAAATCCCAAAGCTACCCGGATGCAACCCTCTATGTCAGTCTTTTCGCCGGATCTCCGTCAAGCTGATTGCTGAGCTGGCTGCGTGTAGGGGCGGATGGACCGAAGCCGACGTGCAATCCTCCTGTTGCGCCCCTCGACGTTAGTCATCTAATCGGCGAGGACGGGCCATACGTGGTCGATCGTGACGATCAATTCAACCCAAATCTGGCATCGGTTGGGAGTACCTGGGCGAAGGCCGGATGTTTCGAGGATTCAAAGACAAGTCCTCCGTTCAATGGTGCGATGGAAGGGTACTACGACGAGAAGAACTTGACTGTCACGCAATGCACGACGCTCTGCGGTAAGAGCAATAAGAAAGTCGCCGCTATGATGAAGAAAGGTTCAACCACTGGTTGGGTAAGTCTTCGAATTGAACGGATAGCCGATGAAAGCTTATCGAAAGACCTGGGTCATCCAAGCTATGCCAATGTGCCGATACGATCGCTTCAACTGCGCTTGTGGCTCCGGATTCCTGTTACATGACCTGCCCAGGTAAATTGGGTAGCGTTGTGACCTCGCGGGGAATGGCAATTGACTGCTACAATTGGACAGGCGACAAAAACCAGATATGTGGCGGGTCATATAACTGGGTCGTACATTACACGAACCAGCCAATCATCGGAGGTGCTGGCTGTTACCGCCCACCCTCCGATGCGAATGCCGATAACCTAATGAAGGCTGCGACTCACAGCTTCAAGTCGGACACCATGACTAGGTCAATGTGCCTGTCGGCCTGCGCCGCCAAAGGAGCGAAATGGGCAGGCTTGATGAGTGGGAATCAGTAAGAGAGATGTCCGTCTGCATCTTTCGTTCGTATCGCTCATCCTCCTTTGATAGATGCTATTGCGGAGAGGAGTACAAGTTCGGGAAGGGCGTATACGTGCCAGATTCCCAATGCGACAAGCCATGCCACGGTAAGAGCAACTTTCTTGGTATTGCTTGATATCGTCTCTGATCTTCGTTTAAACAGGCAATAAACAAGAGACATGCGGGGGCAGCAACGCGCCGAGGTTGCAGACTCTCCCTGTGTCTAATACAGCCGTCGTAGCGCATAAGCGAATGCTAAAGAGGGCTGCTCTTCCCCGAGAAGTTCACTAGGGACGACGCGCTGTCAGCTCGGCAAGCGATAATTGAATGATTAGGCCTGCTGGACATGGCCTGACCGACGACGAAAAGGCAACCGAGAATGACACAATGTAAATTTGTACGCGACGGAACCGTAATATCGTATGATACCGAAAGCTGTAAAAGCTGACCGTCAGCTCATTCAAAAATCATACACGAATCAAGCAATACGCCACTTCCGGCGAATCACTCTGGTGCATGTTGACGCCAACAGTAAAACATGCGAAAGGACTTTACAAACTTCTAGGCGCCTACAACGGTCACGCGTATTTACACCTTACATACATACAACGAAGAGTTTTTCCTTGCGATTTCCCGGTTACTTGCTACATGTCGCGCTTCTTGATTCGATAATGCAACACGACATCTGCTGCAGAGGGTAGATCCAGACCCGGTCCTCTTTTTCCATGCGTACCAGGGTTGTTCCAGATGAAGTGCTTCACAGCGGCCAACGTCATGTCGAGCGGGACGACGACGCCATCGCACAAGATCTCCAGGGCTTCCGCAGGGTATGTCGCGTCGGGGATATCTGTAGATTCCTGACTCGTGCGATTTGCAGCGGCAAGAGCAGCCTGTTCGACAGCCATAAATTTCCCGGGCGCTTTGGCGCTGAGTGGGGTCACTGTCATGCCGTCTGCCTGCACCTCCATCTTGGCAGGTGCAGTTGCGGGTCGTATTCGTCCGGAAGACATGCTGGCGATAGATTCACGCCGCGAGACGGCCGAGAGATCGATTCGTGGACAAACCTAATAGAATACGACGTCAGTGCTTGTCTCCATAGGTTATTTCCGATCACCTACATAAGCAATGATTTTGCCTACTCGGACAGTCTGGACAGCTGACAACCGTGAAGTGCTAGATGCATGTAACGTCAGCTTTGTCAAGGGCAGTGGCTCTTAGGACGCACGAAGCCGGCAATGCAGGCAGTCTGTCTTGCTCTTCCGCATCGGGCCAAGGTTCGAGAATGAATGTCAACTTTTTCGGATCGGCAGCCTTGATCCGGCCTGTGAAGAGGAAGTCGAAAAGCCAAATAGGTGCGGCCATCTCTACTGCTTCCAGATCACGCTCGACTCGCGAAACCATACTGCGATAGGTGACAGCCCAAGCTCCAGCGTCTTGATTGGTCTCCGAGATGATGACAGCGGTCTTCTCCGGGAAATCGTATGGTGGAGCCTCGGTGTAGAAAGGCGGGCTGAAGGGATGGGAGCGGATCTCTTCCAAGCTGCGCAGCTGCTCTGCCTCCTTGTCATCGGATTTCGAGACCTATAGTTCGGTGAGCACACACATCGTCTTGCCCAACCATATCGGGACATACCTCGGTAGCGTCTTCGTCGTTGTCTTTCGGTGACATTAAAGCTCCGTTGCTCTGACCCGAAGTCTCTGTTGAATCGCTCGCCTTCTTGCCCTTGCCGCCAAAGCCCTTGAATTTTCCTATAAAGCTAGCCTGAGACCCACCAGGAGTTTGGGGGACAGTGGAATCGGGACGGCGGGTAGGTGACGGGTCCTTCGTGCCATTCGGGCCGGGAGTTGTCGCTTTGGACTTCTTCGACGGAAACGAGAAGTAATCTTTGCCGTTACTCGAGTCCCCTCGCGGTGACTTTGCGGCGGAAAGTGCCGTCGACGCGGGAGTCGTACTTTGCGAGGCACCACCCATGCCAGGGGATTGAGGTATAGTGGATAATGTATTACCCGGATGGGTCCCATTGGTACGCCCGCGATTCGCCCACGCATGAAGCTTTGGTGCGGAATCCTGCGCCGACTTGGCAGGCAGGATCGCAGGTGTCGCGGCAGGCGTAGCGAGACCGACCATCAAGCCTCCAGGAGTCATTGGAGCACCGCTGTTTGCGGACTGAGCTCTTTGCCTAGTACCACTGTTGGCGTTGCCCAGGGAGATATAAGTAGGCGCCGAGCCACGTTGCAAAGCGCGCTCGGCAGGAGCGGACGAATTGCTCGCGTCTGACGCTTGCTGTTGGAATTTGGCGGCCTCAGAAGCCTCCGCACGGGTGAGACCGGCAAACAGATTAGCCAAGACCCATTTGCCGAGATTGACTGGTAGCGAAAGGAGTCAGCTAGATGATACGTTATGATCAAAAGTTGACGCGCAACTCTACGTACTTCTGTCTTCAGGCCTGAATTCGGGATCATTTGCATAGCCGACCTGGTCTGCATATACCTCGGCATCCCAGCAAGTCGCTTCTTCTAGGTGCACGGTAATGTCACCGTTCTTTGTATCGACTTGGCACCATTGTCGTACAAAGGATTGACCGTCAATCTGAACTGCGATTAGATCCAAAGCCTCCTTGGAGTCCACTTCGCCGTCTGCATTGTAGACGAGTCCATGATTCGCCTTATAGATCTGTTCGATCTCCTCCTCTCTGAAAGTGCCGACACAGATCCCTTTCACGATGTTGAAGATCGAAACTTTACCGGCGGTATCCAATGTCAAGACATGTTGACGGTCATTGAGCATCTTGGCCCGAATCAAGCCGGGCCGTCCCCGAATGATCGCTTGTGGCGCTGAACGCAGCGGGACAGCATCAGATGCAGCGTCGCGATTCTCGAACTGGCTCTTTGCGATTTCGGCGGGATCCCGGGCTGACGTTGTGGCACGCGCAGAGGGGAACATGCTGGCCTGGGACGGCCCGCGTGCGTGGCCAGGAGCGAGACGAGGATCCGTCTCTCGGGGCAAAGATACGGCCGAGGCTGTGTAGAGGGATGCCCCACGAGAAACGGAGCCGCGACTGAGAGATGGGTAGGGGCCGGACTTGTCGATGACGCCGAGTGAGATCATGCTGCGGAAAGGAACCCCTAACGGTGATAGAGTAGGGCCACTTCTTTGATCAGCCGCGGCAGTAGGTGAAGGTGCAAACGCCACGGCCCGCTCCTTCGGCGCAGGATCCAGGAACGGGTTTTGAGAACCCAGGATACTCGCCGGTTCCGTCTCTCTAGTGCCCAATAGCGAATTGCCTGCCTCTTTCGCCGATCCAAGGAGATCTGCGTAGTCCGGACGGCTCATCCGTCCTCGAACATCCTCCCACCTCGCAACATCCGCGCTCGCCGTTGCAGTCCAAACCATTTCGTCCTCGAGACACTCGATTCGCACAATGCCTTGCGTGCCTTCACGTTCGCCGCGCCGTCTTTCGCATCGCGCAAGGAGCGTACATTCGCCTTCGCCCCAGTCGGCCGTGATGCCGCTGAGGTCTGTGACGCAGAGGTTTCCGGCTCGATCTCCGGAGAAGAATCGTTCGAGATTGGGGTGCGACGAAGCCAGAGACCAAATTGGCGCCGAGTGATGAGTGAATGTGTGAATGCATCGTTGCGCTGCGAGGGACCAGAGCCTTGGAAAGAACATTAAATGAGCCGGCGTCTGATACAGACATCGTCGATACTTACTTCACCGTCGAGTCCGAGCTACCTGACAGCATCTGCAGGGCAAGTCAATAAACGCCCAAAATCGCCTTGGGAACCAAAACTCACATAGCGCCCATCCTCGCTCATCAACAAAGCCTTGACATTATCTGTATGCCCCACCAGCTGACCCGCACCGCTGCGCGTCCCTGAAGCACCAGCAGTAGGCACACGGGGATCCCAAAGACGAATAATCCGTTCCGGTGTTCCGGACGCCAGAAGCGTTCCCTGGGAATCTACCGTCGCACACAGCCTTTAGCGCTTTTCTCGGCGAGTCGGGAGGAGAAGGCTCACTGCTGACGAGCGCGTAGACGCTCCCCTTGTCTCCGCCATTTGCAAGACCGGCATCGGCTTCCCCGCCCACAGCGAGACTCGCGATCGGGGCATACGGTTTCGGACTGTGAATGTCCCAGACGTTGATCTGGCGGTCGAGTCCTCCCGAGAACAGGAGTGCAGAATGTGGACTGCTCGAGGCTATCGATGAGCTGGGAACGGGCGAAGGAGAGAAGCTATAACGTACGCGTATGCTAGACATTTGACGTAGTCCTTGTGAACGCCGACCAGTGCGGGCTGATCATGTTTCTCCTGTGAGTGTGGCTGCCATGCGCGAATGGAGCGGTCCGATGAAGCGGTAATGACTACAAGGAGAATGTCAGTAGGGTGAGATGGGCTGACTGTGAAGAGCGACTTGCCAGTTTGGCCTTGATTAACAAGAAGCAGGTCATTCACCCAATCTGTGTGGGTCTGGAGCGATTGTCGAAACTTGGGTTGCTGAAAATGAGAATCAGTACCCGGCGATCAATCTACACAAGGGGATAGGCTGACACCTAGTGATCCGCCATGTATGGCCTCCCGATCCACGGTCCACTTTGCCGAACCATCGTCTTTCCCCTTCCGTGATACAGCATCTCCACCAGGCCTCGCATTTCCACCAATGTATCCAAACTCGGAATCATCCTCTTCTCCTTCATCTTCATCATCCAACACTCCGATCCTCTCCCACTTGACGTACTCCTCCTCGGCACCCTTCTCGGCGCGTTTCATGGGTACGCCCTGCTCCCAACTAGCCACCAGTCCATCCCTGCCTCCCGTATACAGAATTCCCCCGGGCGCATCCTGCCCATGCAAGACCGTCGTCGTATCCAGCGCCAACGCCATCACACCAAGGCAATGCGCCGGATGGGTCGCCTCGGAGGACACGGCCTGTCGAGGCGTCGTCGTCGGAAAGACACGATACGCCGGGGCCGCACGACCGATCTGGTCGTGTTGCGGCGGGGGTAAGCCCAGCGCCGGAGGGGTCGTCGACGGGGTCGCGAGCGTGTATGAGACTCTCTTGCGTGTCACCATCGTGCGTGGTCGTGGGCTGAGTGGCGGAACGGACACGACGGGGAGGAGATGTTGATAGGTCCGGGCGTCGCATGGGCGGGGATCGTCATTTGAGACATCGAGAAGCCCGGCAATCCGCCGCAGTAATCGGCATACGCCGAACCGTAAAAGCGGAACAAAAGCTCCCGGGAATTCCATTTACGCGGCAGAATATTGTGACTACGGAGAGCTGTACGGAGACTGTTTCTGCTGTATTCGGTGAAAGCCCGTCAATTTTAAGCCAATTTACTGACAATTCTATACCCGCGGATAGCGCTGTCGCGGTCCGGAACGTCATCGCACAGAGAAGTCATCTACAAAGCGACTACCCGATCCGGTCCCGCCACGGTCCTTGCGTACGATTGACATCAGCATCATGGCAACAGAAGGCGACAAACTATTCCAGCAGGCAACCAAGAAAGCCCAATCATCCGGCGGATGGTTCTCCTCGGCCTCATCCAAACACGAAGCCGCGGCCGACCTCTTCCAGCAATCCGCCAACGCCTACAAGGCCGAACTCAACTTCTCCGCCGCCGGCCAAGCGTTCTCGAGCGAGGCCGAGCAGAGAATCAAGCAAGGTGATGCGCAGCATGAGGTTGTTCAGGCGTGGGTGAATGCCGGAAGGTGTTTCAAGAAGACGGATCCGACAAAGGCGGTCGAGGTGTTGAGCAGGGCTGTGACGGGATTGGTCAAGCAAGGGCAGTTTAGGCAGGCCGCGGACAGGGAAAAGGAGGTGAGTCTATGTGGCTAGGGGGACAGTGCGATTAGCATGGATGCAGTCTGGGTCGAGCGAGAGTATCATGGCTGGAGTGCGTCGCATGAGAGATGAGATCACAGGAAACCTATAAAGCTTGATCAAGGTACTTCCTCCTTTGCGGCAGGGTCCCAAGCTTTCAGAAGGGACAGGCGTAGTCAATAGTAGCCCCGCCGTATTTCGGCTGGGGGATTGCAATGCTTTATATGTCGGCTGCCAGACGAAGTCGTAATCGATCTGACCCTTCTTCTCACCATCAGATCGCTCAGATTTGGGCACAAGACAGTCAAGACATGACGAAAGCCCGCGATAGCTTTGTTCGTGCAGGTGAATGGTATAAGCAGGAAGAAGCCAATGCGTACGTCCCAAGCTTGACCGTCTTCCGTTTGCGACTTACCGACACTTTTTCGTCTCGTGTAGTACCGCCAATCAATGCTATCAGCAGGCAGCGGAGTACTCGGCCGACCTTGGCGACTTTGGTCGTGCAATTGAGCTCTACGAGCAAGTCGGGGATTGGAGTCTTGCCAGCCCGTTGACCAAGTACAGTGTCAAGGAGTACTGGCTGCGCGCCTGTTTGTGTGCCATGGCGATGGGCGTAAGTGCTTTTGCCAGCCAGGCTTTCCGATGACAAGCTGAAAAAAGTCTTTCACAACAGGATCTCGTCACCTGCAACCGCCTACTAACGACATTCGCACAAAAGGACGTAACCTTCCCGAGCACCCGGGAATACCAGCTTGCCGCTGCAGTAATGGATGCGTGCGAACAAGGCGATGTGGATGCCTTTACGCAGTCCGTATACGAGTATGATCGAGTAACAAAGTTGGACAACTCAAAGACGGGAATCTTGTTGAGGATTAAGAAGGGTTTGGAGATGGAGCAGGACGGTTTGACGTAGCGCGACTTGATGGGCCTTCTCATAACGTTTTCGACTGGTGACCATTCCTTTGTAATCGATATGCTCCTATACCAGGTTTAGTACATTCGGAAGCATTGCTTTTATATCGTTACTGAGGTCTCCTAAACCCCCTTTGATGCACTAGACCGAGGGGGGAAACGACTATGTTCGCGGAACAATGATCAACTGTATTGTCCAGGTGCATTTTATTACCCCAGATGACAGAACCCATATACAAGTCGTGTGTCTATGTGCAGAAGCTTGAACCGAGCGGATAATCATGCTCACTGTCCTCCTAGAAGAGTAAACATCCCCGCGCCTACCGCTGCGCCCAGGATTCCAAGCAGGGCAGTCCACATGTGGAATGTCGAGCGTTGCTGTGCGGACGAGGCAAGTACAGACATATCCATCGCCCAAGTTCTGTGCGGCACCACGGAAAGGGGTCAGCGAGGTGGCCAATCGGGGGATGCAACGAAAGCGTACGCTGTCGCATAGAAACCTCCGGCTGTGGCTGTGTATGATGGATCGATTGGGATAGCTACTTTGACGCCCTATAGCAACAGACACCGATGATGAGCGTAACGCCATAACGACAAGAACGACCGAATCTGAAAATGCCTATACTTACCGCCTTCTTGCAGATGACCGCTCCGAACTCCCTTGCATACTGTACATCCCATGCATTGGTACATTGCGAAACGAGACACATGCCCATTGCTTGTAGATAATCCTTTGAGACGGTTGCCAGCCATGGTCAGCACGAGGAGCTCGGATCGGGAAGAGGATAACGGACACACAGGGTATTCGCAGTTTGCTTGAAGGTTGTACGGGCTGTTGGCGTGATCTGACATCCATGGAGCGGGTATCACCTGCGTTGTGTACATGTGGCAGTTGTACCAACATTCTGTTCGAGGCTCCACGTCAGCGTGTGTGGCGCGGCAAAGAGATGCAAAACTCGAATCACTCACCTGACACGTCTTTCCCGTTAACATTCAGGTTGAACTGCTTCGCCACGGTCGATCCTCCGGCCGGACTGGCCGTCACCGGCGACAAAAGGAGTACGAGTCCGTAAAGGACGCTCAGGATCCATGTACTGCGCAGGCCCGATGTAGTAACGGAGGGGATTGACGAATGTTGCAGACGGTCGGGAGACATGACGAAGTTGAGGTATGGGTAAACTTGATGGTCGTGCTGCAGGAGATCGCTCACGAGAAAGCTGGCTCGACGGGCGGTGACGGGACCATGGTGGATATATTGGGTGGCAGCGAGGATGAGAAAGGCATGGAGAGCATTGTCCAGCTGTGCAGAGGGCGAACAATGAAGTCGTCGAAATGAACAATGCGTCGAACAGACTGGCCAGTCATGTCTCAGTCTCATCTCTTGGCTTAATGCCGGGAGCCCCTTCCGGAATAAAGGACCCGCTTCACGCGCTTTGGTTTGGTGCAGAGCAAGGCTTTGCGTTTGTCGCCCCCTTGCATTTGCAGTTCTTCGCCGCATAACTTTGAGCTGTCACCGAAGCTTACCTTGCAATTAACCTTTGAAGGTAGCTGGTCTGTCTTTGCGAGTCGTCGATAATTTTTGCGAGTTCGCATAGCGCTTTGCATAAGATGAAGAGCATATTAGGTGACTATATCCCAAGCTGCTTCAGCGGCTTTGCTTTTGCCTGGAATGCATAATTCACGAAGGGTATGTCATATAAACAGAATCTCGAGCCTACAATCTGATGCACTCCAAGTCCTGTGTATCTAATTTTCGTCGTCCCCATTTGCATTCCCCGACCGATTAGTCCAACTTGTTGGCCATTCGTCCTCCAAGCATGTTGTCGTCAATTCCGATACCGACCATGGCCTCTCCGATGCCGCTGCTGACTTCGGCCAGAATCTGTCACGAAAAGGAGTGAGCTGAGTCCGAAATTGTGGGAAAGAATGGAAACGGACCTTAGGGTTCTGGTAGTGGGTGACGGCCTGGACGATAGCCCTAGCTCTCAATGCGGGATCGCCCGACTTGAACTGAATCAACCAGCTATCAGCTCGTGCAACAAGTCTGACAAGACGCAGATTGTACGTACGATACCGGAGCCAACAAATACACCATCCATACCCATCTGCATCATCAATGCAGCATCCGCCGGCGTGGCGATACCACCGGCAGCGAACAAGACGACTGGCAGACGCTTAAGTCGCGCGGTCTCCTTGAGGAGGTGGAAAGGTGCTCGGAGGTCCTTGGCGTAGGTGTACAGCTCCTAAACCCGCATCCAGTCAGTATAAGGGAAGGCATTCCAGCAGGAAAACAACATACCTCTTCGCTCATCGTGGATGCTCGACGGATATCGGCGTTGATGGCTCGAGCGTGTCTCACGGCCCTGTCACGCGGAGCATCAGCATTGAACTTCCCCTATATTCCATTTCCAACTCACTCAACGACGTTACCACTTCCGGGTTCACCCTTACTCCTGACCATACTCGCTCCCTCCGAGATTCGACGAAGAGCCTCTCCGAGGTCCTTGGCTCCACAAACGAACGGCACCTTGAATGGGTGCTTCGAGATGTGGTGCTTGTCGTCGGCCATGGTGAGAACCTCACTCTCTGCGAGATAACATTGTTAGTAAGTAGTGGCTTTGATGCCCAATTCACATACCATCGATGTAGTCAACACCAACGGCTTGCAGGATCTGAGCCTCGACCTGTGGAAGACTTGGGTAAACTCTCCAAGTTCTGTGCTCAATGATTGACCTACAATGTGGCCGATCCGGGCCTTGGCCA
This sequence comes from Naganishia sp. PG3902-1, assembly GCA_023628075.1. Taxonomy (NCBI): domain Eukaryota; kingdom Fungi; phylum Basidiomycota; class Tremellomycetes; order Filobasidiales; family Filobasidiaceae; genus Naganishia; species Naganishia sp. PG3902-1. The sequence continues at coordinate 144,066 of JAMALH010000019.1, forward strand.
TGACGGGGATGGAGACGGCATCGATGATCTCCTTGATCATTTGCGGGTCGGACTGCAAAATAGGGGAGGTCAGCTATCATGGCGTTGCGGCCCCGATGTGCAACATACCATTCGAGCGACACCACCGTGAGCTCGGATATCAGCGGGGATTCGCTACACAAAGATATGAAATCAATAGATGTAGATTTTTTTTCGGTAACGCTACTCACCTCCAAAGCCATAACGGCAACGGCACCAGCCTCCTCTGCAATCTTTGCCTGTTCAGCGTTCATGACGTCCATAATCACACCACCCTTCAACATTTGCGCCAATCCAACCTTGACACCGAAGGTGCCGGTACCGACAGAGGCGCCCTTGCCCGTCGCATCACCACGCGACGGCAATGGCACAGCGTTCTGAGCCTTGGCAACAGAAGGGGTGCTGGTTCCCGAGGCTGAGGAGCCGTTGGGCAGGTGTAGGTTTCCGTCCTTGTCGAGAATAGCGGGAGAGTCCATTGTGATGCGTTTTGCAGTACAGAACCAAGGAAGGAGAATTACGACCAACCCGAACTTATATATTTTCGCCTCAACTCCGACATCGAGTCAATTGCCGCCATCCGGATGATCTCTTGGTATCCCACCTGCATCCGCAGCCGCGTGATGATCGAGCCGCGAGATTCGATATCCCGTACGCGTGGAGGTGGGGGAGGCGCACAAGAGCGACGCAGCTGGCGACGCACGCGGAACTTTTATTTCTCAAACCTTGGAAATCGGGTGCAGATTTCGACCTCTCTCGGGGCCTGGACGGTCGCGGGACTCGGGCGATGTTATCGAGTGCTCAGGTGATGAGATGGCCTGTCTTGTATTCGCATCTCGTCGTCGCCCTGTCGCAGGAGACGGCGTATCCATCGTTTGGGTTGTCTCTGGCATGATGAATTATTCCTCATCGAGCGCTCGTTCGTAACCAGCTTCGCAAATACGCGGACGCGAGAGCTGGCGCGACGTACGACTGATACACGAGCGGCGAGTCGCGAAAAGGCGGTATGCGCGGTACGCTTTAATGGCAGTTGCAGACGGTACCGTAAGGCGTCGAGAGGGCATGGGAAAGACGGTATCCTTAGCTAGTAAACATCAGTACCAGCCGAAATACCGTCACCCGCATTCAGCGTGTGCACAAGATAATGGATACTGGTCCGTTACAACTGGAATATGCGATGATCATGCTTTATGTACCGTTGCCGTGATTACTCCTCCGGCACGAAACTGAGCACCTCCAACACGGTCTTACCCTGCCGCTTGCATAAGATGGCACATTTGTCATCCCTGAAGGTGACCCGCCACACGGCTTCACAGGGCTTGCTCAACTCGCGTATAAAGTTGCCAGTCTTGACGTCCCATAGCTTGACGCGTCCATCATTGCCGCCGCTGACAATGAACCGGTCGTCAAATTGTAGGCAAGTGACAGAGTTGTCGTGTGCGCAGATCCGCTGCAAGCAGGTATAGTTGACAAGATCAAAGATGATGACTCGGCCATCGGAGCCTCCAGTGACGAGGGTATCGTTGGATAGTTGGAGTTGTCCAACGAGTGAGGTATGGCCCTGCAGCAAAGCGACGCATTCACTGGATACCGATGTGTTCAGTCTTTCGTTCTAGACACCGCTATCTAGGAGCTCACCCGGTAGCGGCAGACCAGATCCGCACGGTCGAGTCTAGACTCCCCGTTGCTACCCGCTCTCCGTCGAATGCGACCGCATAGATTTGGTGATAATGTCCCCGAAGGACTTGTAAGCATTCTCCAGTATCGAGGTCCCAGATCTGTGCACATGCTCGTCAGTACTCGAAACTCGATTCGTTACAGCAGACTTACACGACAGGTACAATCGTAACTACCACTTGCCACCTGGTTACCTGCCACTTCGATGCATCGAACAGAATGCTGATGACCAGCCAGCGTATGCATGAGTTCGCCTTTTTGCACATCCCAGACCTTGAGACTCGAGTCTCTTGACCCGGAGACGGCGACAGGCCTGCCGTTGATCGTCTTCATGCATCTTATCGTTGATGTGTGTCCGGGAAGCGTATGCAAGCATTGCCTATATCGGAAAATTGTGAGCTTAAACTGAGACAGGAATCTCACGGTGACAAACCCTGTTGTGACATTCCACACCTTGACATCACGATCACACCCTCCACTGATGATGATCGCATCCTTTTGGCCCCAACCCTGAGCCGCACCACAGACATCGCTCTGCTGCATCCTCCTCGCTCGAGGCGACGCCTCGGGATACCCGTCGTCCATCATCGGGTTGTATGCTTCGTCTCCATCGTCATGCGAAGCAGAACGGAACAGCCGTGAGGAGGAATCGGATGCGCCTGCTGTGGGCTTTATGGTGCGATGCGTAGATGAATGCGGTCCCGAGCGCCAGGACGCGATGCGGCGTTTCTTAACCTTGGATGGTCCGCCTTGATCCATATCGCCGTCAAACACGTCTGCCGTCGAAGCAGCCTCCGGCGAGATTGAGCCCTCTTCGATCTTCACGCCGTTCTCCTTGGCAGCCGAGACCAATGTGAGACACCATACCCCGAGCTCGTGCCCTGTCAATGTGCGTAGGAAAGTTCCGTTGTGAGCATTGAAGATATGGATCTTGCTGTTGGCCATCCCAATGACGATGTAGTCTTCATCGACAGCAAGCGAGGTGACTACCCCGTCGTCCGATGAGGTATGAGACGAGAGCAGTCTCCCGCCACGCAGCCAGTTTGATTCTAGATGACCAAGTCAGCACCGGGTCATGACGCGCTTGCTGGACTCACCCGTCAAATATGCTCGCTTAAAATGCGCCTTGTAAGAAAATTTGGCTGCTTCAAAGTCTTCGCCGTCGTATCCCACACCGTATCCGCCAGATGGAGAAGACGGCCCCACCAGGGACCGAGCAGTACTAGCAACGACGCTGGGCAACGGTGTCTGCTGCCGATGATGGTTGTCGCTGTTCTGGTTATCCCACACCGAAGGAATCGCCCCAGGAGCATCAGTGAGGGTGGTATTATTGAAAGGGTTGTATTCCGCTGCTGATGCCGAGGCGCCCGGGAATGCGGGAGCATCATGCGTGGGGCTCGATGGCGCCTCATTCTCCATCTCATCTGGCACGATTTGCTGAAACACGGGTACGCGTGACGGTTGCGGCGGAGGCGGCAAAGGTATCGCCGCGGCGTCCGCTCTGATTCTAGCACCCAAGCGCGACCCATAGATCGCCGTGGCTCCGGGAACATTAGGGACAGCATCAACTTCCATCAAGCCGCTATCTCTTTCCACGCGGCTGGCGGCAAACATTTGCGGGTTCGTGATCCCGAAGGCGGGGCGCAGGGTGTTCTCGCTCCCTGGAATCGCTTCGGGGAGGTCAGAGTCGATCTGCGAAGTGGATGCGCCGAAAGGATCGTCTTGCGCGTCGTGAAGGTGTAATGCCATCGCAGTGCGACGTGGGAGGATGGCGATGTTGGGCGCGTTGCGGGAAGTAGGAGGTGGGGGTGTCGCAAAGGGTGAAGAAGCGCTTGCCGGGAGCGGTGAAAGAGAGGCTGGTCCGGCGTGAGACGACGACGCGGAGATCGTCGGGCGACGATGCTGCGCTCCGTCCGTTTGAAAGCGATGCCGCTGACACATTTCCTTCCATGTCTGTTCGTCTTCGAGAAGGCGCCGCCAGTACCGCGAAACGCATGAAGCCCGGGCCAGTGTACGTGCGTCATCGACCTATAGCTCGGTCACTTTGGGTCGTGGCACGCGCAGAACGTCACTTACAAAGCTGAGGATGTGCAACGCCAATTCCATAGGCAGCTCTCTCAAGAAATCCCTCTTCAGGCGAGGTCCAATATGGCTCGAGAGCATTAAGAGTTCCGGCACAGTTAAGATCGGGAGAAGGGCTTGCAACAGTGCCAAACGCGTCGGAGCGGGTAGGGATGGGAACTGGGCAATGAAAGCCGCCGGATCTACCGAGAGATTGTAAGTCTATGGCTAGCCGATCTCGCAACGCGACGCACCATATGAACCCGCAACGATGCCTTCCATCTCATCACTAGACTCTTCATCGCCTTCCTTGGCCTTTCCCTTTCCTTTGGCCCTCGTCCTTCTCTCGCCGTGCGAGTCCTCATGCTCTCCGCGTCCGACAGTGCCCCAGTATCCATGTCGACCGGGCGTGGGACTCGGCGCGGGTGTCGGCGGCGACATGAGGCCCTTCTGGGTTTCCTGCAAGGAAGGTGTCTCGCTGGTCTCTACAGCTGTCGCCGGGGTTCCGCTACTTGCGGAGCCGTACGCGACCTCTTCTTCTTGCATGGTATCAGGGTGTAGCCAGGGGCGATAGGATGAGCGGGGCAGTGAGGACGATACAATATACAATAATGCCTCGGGCCGTGCACGGCGTTGGTAATAACGCTCAAGCCCGCGGCAATACGCGCCTCCCTTTGAGTTTTGAGCGTTTAAGCTCTGGGAGGGATTTTGTTCGCCTAAAGCGGGGTCTATAGGCGAATTTAGGGAGAAAATGTCAATCATTTGCGCTCCATCACTGAAGGCCTTTTTCGCTGCTCGCTGCTGGCTTCCGCGAGGCTTAGCAGGTTGCATCACTTTTACGAGTCGGGCGGGCGACAGCGAGACGGGTTGGGTCAGAGACCCTACTGAGGAGACGACGTGTTCCGATCGGTCTAGTACCTTATTATCTGCAGGGTAGCGCCTTGCTGACGATTCTATACCCGACACTCTGTTGGCACAGCGACAATGCACAAACAGACCAGTCAAGTAGAACGTGCCTCCGGCGATGAGCCAACGCTCCACGAAACACAGCTGCCGCGGTTTATGCTATTCATTTTTCGTTCATCTGCCTTCCGAGGTATACAAGACACGCTCGACCGACACGATCCTCCATTCCTTCTGGCTTTTCAGCGGTCCCATCTAGATCTGCTTGGCCTTTGCCAACGCCTCAACTCGGGCAACAGCCTCCTCCAAAAGCTGCTTCTTGAACGCCGGCTTGGTGATCTCGGCGTCGACGGCGGCCTGAACGGACTGCACGAGCGCGGCCTGCTCGGATTCCCGCTGTTGCTGCTCGTATCGGACCCAGCTGTCGAGGACGGACTTGAGTTCGGCCTTGACGGCGTTTTCCTGCGAGAGCTGGAAGTTGGCGTGCTCGAGGGCGGCGGTTTCCTGAAGAAGGGAACGAGCGGGCGGACACAAGCGAGAGTAGCAGTGATGGACAAGGCAGCGAATGTTTTAGCATTCTCCCCAGTTTTCCTGTCTGCCAAGCCACGCCGACGTACCTTGGCAACAGCGTACAAGCTCTGGGTCAAGGGAACGACGTCCTTCAATTGACCGACCGAGTCAATTCGCTCGGTGATGGCCTTGGTGTGCTCGGCTCGAGCGCCGTTCAAGATACCCTTGATTCGCTACCAGTGGGAACCACGCCATCAGCACCATCCTCACTTTGCCCCTCTCACACCACGACGAACCTCGATGTGACCGTTAGCCCATGAGTTGTACGGCGCACCAATCGACGACGCAACGGCCGCGAGAATAACAAAGAATCCGACCGCCAAGACGGTCTCTTCGTTGGCAACGTAGAGCTCGGAGCTGATCGCTGCAGCGGTCAAACCGGTACCGAGGAGGACACCGCCCGTCTTGGTGAAGAGCGAGGTGGAGGGAACCGAGTTGATGATCGAGGTGGCCTTTTCATCCGGGGTGGGCTCTACGGAAGGAGTCGAGGGCATGAGGTGAGCGGGGAAGTTCCGATCGCTACTTGTGAATCCCCGAGAGGACACTTTTAATACTCACGAGTAGCCAATCCTCGGACGCTGGAAGAGCGATACCAAATCCCAATCAGTCTTCCCTCTTCCAAGTCTCCGAATAAATCTTGGTCTCACCTAGCGACGGAAGCGACTCGAGGAGCGACGAGTGCGGATCGGGCGAAGCCTGTGATGTCGACCGGTCAGTCCGCGTTCGTGGTTGCTTTTACTCCGGTGTTCCTGTGCAGCCCGGCGTCCCCCCCTCCCCGCTATTCCTGCGTTCCCAGGTCTCTCCAGCTGCTTCTCCGATTCCTCCAATCCCGCGCTTCTCCCATTTGTCCCTCCTTGTTCGTCCCGCCGCAACACTCACCGACCGACTTGAGAGCGTTTCCAGTAAACCTAGCAGCCATCGTGAAGAGGTTGATTCGTCTGTCTGCGTCACCGACTTCGACAAGGAATCGTATTCGACACCGACGTCGATAATCCAGGCCCATCCGTCGACTCGCTGGGCGGCGCGGAAGACGGGATGGGCGCGATCAAGCTGGGATTTCTCACGGGGGGAGTGTGGCGGGAGCACCGGAGTGCACCCGAGACACGCTTCTGAGACTCGGGAATTGTTGAGCAAGTGTCCATCGGATCAGCATCACTCGTGTCGGGAGGTGGCCAACAATGTCTAGAGCGGCTAAAGCATTCCTCGCGTCGTCTATCCTGGTGACGGGCCTCACAGTATGGGGAGTCCATTTTATTCAGGCCCGTGAGGAAGAGGTAAGCCGGACCCTTTGTCAATTCATATTCCCTCTAATCCGATCGACTCCCAAGGCAATGTATCAAGGTGTTATCAAAGACGAAGCCCGCATGAAAGCCCGAGCCGCCAGGAAATCAGCAGAGACGACTTCATCCTCGCAAGATACATACCAAGGCCTCGCTCCACCATCAGCAACGACAGCCCAGCGCGCTGCCGAGTATTCGCGGAATCTGGCGTTGCAGCAAGAGTTAGCGAGGGAGCAAGGGATGGAGAGGGCCAAGGTCGAGTTGGAGCGGTATGAGGCTGATCGGGAGGTTGTGCGGCGGCAAGAAGCGAGGGAGGTGTAGATCGGGGAAAAGTAAAAGTAGGCGAGCCTTTTCGTATCATACCAAGAGTCAGGAGCTGATTAAGATGTAGAGTTGTATTCATATTGCATAGGATCACTGTAGACTATCGACACCATTCCGTACATCCATTAGCCCATGCGGGAAAGGCTCTGCGCTCTTCTCTGGAACGACGCCACCGCTCCATTCTTCAGGGTTTACCATTCAACGGAATCCGGCAGCATGTCCTGGGAAATGATCGTAGACAGCGTCCTCGTGTCAAGGCAGTACGTGTAGACCGTCAGTCAGGGAGACGACCGCGGACCCGCTGGGTCCTTTTGCCAACGCTTCAGAGAGCGCGTGATGGCGATGCTTAAGAGTACGTTGAGCACGATCATTCGCAATCTCACCGGCGATACCTGCGTACGTAGATCGGCAGGGAGTGGGCGACAAGGACACCATCAAGTCCCTCCGTATCTGCCTCGACAGGGACATGCCTCGGCACACACATGCCAACCAAATATCGTAACATATATGGGTTCTTGTTGCCATACAATATAGCGCAGACCGGGAAAGGATCATATAAGAGACAAGGGAGTACAGGTGTCGTTATACAGTTTAACGGTGACCACCTTTGGTAATCGGCTGCTTTTGGATAAGAAATGGAAGAATGCTTGGCGAGCACCGTGAGCTTACTTGATCGCCCGTCAAGCGCTCTGCCGCTTCACAAGCGCTTACAAGTATTGTCCATTCATGTCTGCTCGACATACAACCCATTCATCAGCCCTATCCCCTTTCAATACGTCCTTCCACCATTCCTAAGGTTATCCAAACCCTCCCTCATCGTATCCGCACCCCTCGCAGCGACCTCATCCCCCGCCTCAGTCCTCCTCTCAACACCCCCCGACGTCGTCGTGGCGCCCGTCTGGACATTGTGCTGTGCCTTCGGCGTCGAGTCAACAGCCGAATCAGCAAAAGAGTTGATGTTGCCCCTGATAGCGTCGCCAAGGCCTAATGAGGAAGTAGGTAAGATGTTGGAGAAGCAAGGAAGGAGGTAGGCGGCAGAGACGTACCGCCGACGACTTTGGCGGAGTCCTTGACCATGTTGCCTAGCGATGAGCCGGCGTTGGAGCCTGCGCTTGTGTTGGAGGTGGACATTGTGAATGGAAGTTGTGTAATTGCTGCTTCACTACGCAATGCGATGTGTCGTTGCTCAATTGACTATATGTCGCCAATAGCAAGGGGATGAGCGTTGTGTTGCTTGCGTGGTTGTCGGGGATCTATGGGCGGCCATTCCGGAGAGCGTAAGACTGATTTAGAAGTTGACACTCGTGGCAGATCAAGCGAGATGACATCATTTTCCAGTACAATAGCACATCCAAAATCTTTCAGAGGCGGTCATATATGGCCAGAGGCGCTCCCTTTCTGACCACCAAGCGGACAGCTTCTAGCTGTAGTCCGCAAGCGATCGGGCGAGTCGAGCCGTGTGCTTCATACCAGTCAACTCGACTTTCGACTTTCTACTGCTTCACATCCTCCTTCTTCTCCACCCTCCCATCCCCACCATGTCCGCCCAACCACCCAAACCCGCTCCTATCGTCCTCTCGCCCGAGGCCCAAGCGACATTTGACCTCATCACCCGCGACCTCGATGAAGTTCTCTTGCCAGAGATCATCAAGGAGAAGCTCGCAAATGGGGAGGTCGTCAAGTGCTACTGGGGCACGGCTCCTACCGGTCGTCGTACGTAGTCTTCCGGAAAACAGGGGCTGATGGCTGACGGGTCGTACGGAACAGCGCATCTGGGATACTTTGTTCCGTTGACCAAGATTGCGGATTTCTTGAAAGCTGGTGTTGCTGTCAAGGTCCTTCTCGCAGGTAAGCTCATCCTATGCGCCTGTGCTATCTCTCGCTAACTTGCTCTCAGACGTAAGCCCTCTTCCCAGGTACCTTCTCGCACCTCCTCACGCCCATTCTAGATCCACGCCTTCCTCGACAACGGAAAATCCACCTACGAAACCGTCGCCCACCGAGTCTCCTACTACTCAAAGCTCTTGCACGCCATCTTCACCTCACTGGGCGTCCCCACGGACAAGCTCAGCTTCATCACCGGCAGCGACTACCAACTGAGCAAGGAATATAGCTTGGATAACTTCCGGTGCGTGGGTGTGTGTGTCTTTGCCGGGCGGGATTGGGTGACTGATGGGCTTTGTGGTCGTCAGGTTATGCGCCTTGACAACGCTGCATGATGCGACCAAGGCCGGTGCCGAGGTCGTCAAGCAGATTGAATCGCCCTTCCTGAGTAGTCTGATGTACCCGGGAATGCAGGCGCTCGACGAGCAGTACCTCGATGTTGATTTCCAGTTCGGTGGTGTTGACCAGGTACGTCAAACACAGGCATCGGAAAATCCATCAATTGACATGCTTCCTGTCTATAGCGTAAAATCTTCACCATGGCGCAAGAATACCTACCAAAACTCGGCTACAAGAAGCGCGCCCACCTCATGAACCCTATGGTCCCCGGTCTCGCCGGCGGCAAAATGTCCTCGTCCGATCCCAACTCCAAGATTGATTTCCTCGATTCCGCCGCCGACGTCAAGAAGAAGATCAAGGTAGCCTTCTGTGAGCCGACCAACATTACGGAGAACGGGCTGCTCTCGTTCCACAAGGCCGTCCTCGTCCCGATTCAAATGATGCGACGGGGCCAGATGCTCGACCGCGGGGAAGACCCTGAGACGCCCGAGGCCCGCGCCGCGATGGGTATCCACCCGGATTCGCCGGCAGGTACCGTCATCAGCGTCATGCGAGACGAGAAATGGGGCGGACCGATGTACTACCCTTCGTACGCCGCCATGGAAGCCGCCTTCGCGGCCGACGAGTTGAAGCCGGCGGATCTGAAGCTCGTCACGGTTGATATGATTAATGCCTTGCTGGATCCGATACGAAGGGCGTTCGAGGGTGATGAGGAGTGGAAGCGGGCCGAGGCTTTGGCGTACCCCAAGGAGGTTCCGGCGCAAAAACAGCCGAAAAAGACAAAGGTGGGTTGCTAGTTTGACGGACTGGTCGCGGAATCGGGACTAATGATGCCTCTAGGAAAAGAAACCCAAGGAGAAGCAGGTTAAGCCGAATGCGGAGACGTTCATTGAAAAGTCCAAGCAGGCTGCTACGGAGAACGTCACGCCAACAGTTGACGGCGTTGCTGTGAGTTTGCGCTGATCTACTTTCCGCTCCCGGCTCATTCGTTCCACGTATCAGCCCCCTCCCGCGGCAGCCATCGTCGCCGACGTTCAGCAGTTGTCCCTGTCATAGTTGTATGAAACGTATGAATATACAGCAGACTTCTACAACAATGTTTCCGCCGGAACGGCTTTTTGCTTGAATGACCAGGCTTGAGTGACTAGTCATCGTCCAACTCCATTTCAGATTCCGAATCCGTCAGCATCTCACCCCTTCGCTTCTGTGCTGGAGACGGCGATCGACGCGCTGGCGGCGGAGGTGTGGGCGACCGCCGAGCAGGAGGAGCAGGACTGGGCGAGTTTCGCGTAGCCTTTTCGAATCGGACGGGTGACCGGTCGGCCATGCGCCCTTCCAGAGTTTGCTTTCTGCCGACCCGCCAGTCGTCCGTGTCAACCCTGGCCCTGTCTCTCGATCGCGACCTTGCTCGGCGTTGCCCTTCGTCACGCCTCGGGGAGAGCTCTCGTCTCCATCGATCGCCGCGACTTTGCGCACGCTCATCGTCCCGCCCTCCATGCCTATCTCCATAGCTCGCCTGACTGTCTCGTCCGGCGCCGCCGCCATTGTGTCGCGCATAGTAAGGCTTCTCTGGCCGAGGGACACCATCATATGCCCTCGGTCGGCCAAAGGAACGATCGGTGTCGGCGTACGAGCCGCGGTTTGACAAAGTTTCCGGGTCCCTGTATTTCATGGCTCCTCGACCTGTCAGGAATGTCAGCGGTTATCTACTAGGGAGGCCGAATCAACGAACCTCGGTAAACCACGCCACCATCGGAGGAGTTCCGCCTTTCCTCTTCCAGCTGTTTCTTGAGCCTTTCCATCTTGTCCTTCTTGGCAGCAGCTATCCTCTCGTTTTCTTCTCGCTCGAGTCTCCAAGATCGCATGTGGGGTCAATACAGGAAAAACAGCGCGCAACAAACATACCTGGCATCCAGCTCCTCCTCCGTCTCCTGATAACCACCGACCAAATTCTTCAACTTATCCTTTTTCCCATCCTTGTCTCGCTTCTTATCCTTTTTCTTTGATTTTCTCTCCTTCTTTCGCCGCCGACGCTCATCCTCGGAATCCGAAGCCGACGAACCGCTGTCGCTTCGCGTCGATCGCCGCTTGCGTCGAGGTGATTTGGAATCTGTGGATGAGGGTGAAACCGAGCGACGCGCTGGATTGCCAGAGAGGATTAGATCGCGATCGCTAGGTCCGCCTGCCTGATACATACAATCCGCCGCCTTCGGTTCCGGAGCCTTTTTCGCCAATACTAATTCTCCGCAATTCACGATGGTAACAGGCGATAGGGGCCGATCCCTGTCATCGACTTGGAGCGACTCCCAAGCTTGAACATGCTCGAAGCCTGTCGCGACAGTTGATCAGCTGTCGAATTCGACGCGATTACTATGCCACAGTGCATACCTCGAACAATTCGTCCGAAAACACTGAATAGGGAATAGGCGTAAGGCTCATCCGCAAACATAGTAATCTCGACCTACCAGTGTTTTCCATTGAGATGGGGAGAGGGTGCAAAGGTGATGAAGAACTGCGACCCATTTGTGTCCGGTCCGCGATTAGCCATGACCAGCAGCCTGCCGTGTAACCATGTCAGATTTGGAACATTATCTGACTCGCCACAAGACTCGCCCTTCTTTGTCCACAGGCGTTGAGAGATCCTCGTCTGCAAATTGACCGCCGTAAATCGATTCGCCTCCAGTACCGTTTCGCTTCGTGAAGTCTGGAGAGGGAGGTATTCGTGAGTAAAGGAACAACCACATTCGACAGTTGACCCGCTTACCTCCTCCTTGAGCCATAAAGCCGGCTACGCACATTCTTGCCTTCAGTAACCAGAGTGATCAACGTGGGGAAGGCACTTACGAATCAAACGATGTATGATGCTCCCCTTGTAATGCAAAGCCTGTTGTGACAACCTTGAGATTCCCTTCTCCCCGGTACATAATGCCCGGAAGCTGTAGATTAAAGGCTGTGAGTCGAAGTATGGTGCGCTGTTGAGTATGACCTTACTTCTCAGCAGTCTTGGGCACCTTGTCGACAAAGAGCTCGAAGATGATCCGATTTGGCGGAGCGTCCCCGATGGACACGTCCATGAAAGTTCGAACGGGTGGTGCCATCGCGGATGGGGGACCGTAAGAATCTAGGCAGATTTCCGGTGACTGGTTGGCAATATCGTCGCGCCAGGACCAGCAAAGGACGACTGATGCAGCCTATTGTGTATGAAGGTATACAGTAGCAAGAGTATAGCTAGCTAGAGCGAACAGGTGCATGCATGGTTTCATTCGGACAATCCGGAAGCGATCGAGAAGTCGGTCGCAGTTCTGGATAGGCAAATTGGGGAGAGTCGCCCCCTTCCGCTCTAAGAGAATGCCTCGAGGAAACATATGTAGAAACTTCCCCAGAGCGGTCTCCGCAGCAGAGAGATCAAAGCTTGACGATGGACTGACGACGCCGTGTGACTCACAAGATTGATTCTACTATGACAAACGCTCTGAGTGGCTTCAGATCACGTGATCTCTCGACAAGGCTGGGCCTTGGCTCATCAGTTCCGCCATCATTTGGGCAATCATTCTACATCAAGCGCCATCCCATTGGACAACCCTGACGACGTCATGTGGATGCTACCCGTATGAACCTCCTGACCCGATAAAACTTGGATCAGCGTCATCATCCATATGCAACGAATGTTTGCCCCGAAGAAGTGCTTACCCCTTTCCATCAAAGCCGCCAAACGCAAGTGTCACTTGGCCACTCAAAACAAAGCTGATGGAAAGGAGGTTCTGTGAGCGACGATCGCGGGAGGATTCCCTCTGACTCGTACATCTTATATATCTAAAGTCCTTTCTTGATGCAATTCTCATGTTCGATGTACAATGTTTCCATCGACATAATCTTGCTTGCCTTTCGAAAGTTTTGGTTTTGAACACCTCGAAGCGACCTGTCTCCATACCGCCAAACGACTGCTCGATTTCAGTCTGCCTGCCGTTTGAAGCAAGTGTCGGAAGTGTAAGCAGTGTCAACGCATGTCCCTCTTGAAGCGATAGACTGATGATCGCTGTAACAACTTTCCTGTAGATTGGCCTCCGCGATCTACAACGTACGCAGGTGCCCCTCTTGCACATTCATCCGATATCGCGAGAACCAAGATGACGGAACCATCGACAACCGGAGTGTTCGCCTTCGACGTTCCTGTCCATCAACCTTCCGCTCCGCAAGTTCTCGCTCACCCCTCTACCGAAAACGCACAGGACTATGTCGCTCCCATCAGATATCAAGCGAAAGATGTCGTCGCTGAGGATCCACAGACAATACATGATATGAACACGGTACGTTAAGCTACCGGCAATTCTCGCAATGCTCTGATTCGACTCGAAGGCGGACATGCAGTTGGATCCAGAACTCCAGCCCCGCGCGGCGCCGGATCAGACGGAAAGACCAGCTTCGCACAGAATCCACAAAACGCCGCTCGTCTTGCAACCGCCCTACTATTCGATCATGGCGACGTCGACAAATGGTACATATAAACCAGGCAACGACTTTGCTCCTCCGACCCGACCGAGCGATCACGATCATACCAAACTACAGAAGTTTTACAGCTCAGATATCGCATGGCCGCACGCGCCCGGTCTGACTCAGGCGTCTCACGAGCAGTTGCATTCCGCCCCTATTTCGGGTGGCAACATCCTCCAAACGTACCAGACAAGCTACCAGCCTCTTCAGCATTCAACAGTCCCTCCCGCGACCGCGCCACTTACGGTCGGCAACGTCACTAATGGATTTCAGCATTATGCGCCCCAGTTCAGCACGTACAACGGCCATACCACAGGTCCGCTGCAGTTCCAGCAATCATCGTACACCTCCGCCCCAGCTACCCAGGCTGCCAGTCCAGTCTCGGGTCAAGGTCACTGGTATTATCAAGCTCCGATCACTGCTACGGCAACGTCCGCAATCCGACCTGGTATCCAACATATGCATTCCGTTCCGAGCATCCCAACAACCGCAGCCTATTCTCCCATCCCGACGCATGACGGCAGTGAATCGGGAACCGGATATCCTCGATTGCGCAGTTTTGCAGAGTTGCAGCAAGAAGCAAATGGCGTTCCGGCGACTAGTCAGCAATGGACTGCACCCATGATGGTAAGAGAGGCGGTTCGGCCCATGGAGCATTCCAGAGTATACGGTCCATCGGTTTCGCAGTCCAACTGTGAACCGCTAGAGATCGGGGGTCTCCCCAGAGCTGCATCTTGTTCTCAAGATCCCTCTCGAGAACAGTCGACACGCCCGAGGGAAGAATTAGAGGAGGAAGAAGAGGAAGCACCGAATACATCGAAGCAATTGACCACGTACAATGACGAGTCCCCCGATCGAAGGACTTTGCGTCAGCGAAAGTCAACCGCAGGATCATCTCGCGCTATGCAGGATGAGGATCGAGACTGGGAACATCATCGCCAGGCGAAAGCCACCAGAGGCCGACCAAAGAAGAAGGCAAAGCGAGAAGAGCAATCTTTGGTGGAAGATGAGGAAGTTGTGGCTGTGAAGGCGAATGGCAAGGGGAACCAGTTCATCTTGACGTTGTATGCGTAAGTATCCTTTCTTCCTGCTAGCAATTCCTCGCGCCCAACAATCGTCTCTGGCCTTTCCCGACAGAATGGTCGACGCTCCAAGTAGCTATCCCTTGATCGGATGGAATCTACCGGGAACCGCTATCGTTATTCCAGATTCGAAAGGGGTAAGCTTAATGATCTCCCTGGAGCGCTTTCAGGCTGATCTCTGGCATTCATCACAGTTTGCGGCCGAGTTGCTGAACAAGTATTTCCGACACGGCACGATCAGTTCATTCGCACGTCAACTGGTGTCGTATGGTGAGTGATTTTCCAGTCGACTTTCGCCAAAGCTTACACCCGGATCCGCGACAGGGTTTCTGAAGACAGAGTTACCAGCCCGAGAAAAGGCGATGGTAACCCATGGTAATCGTGCGGACTCGAAACAGTATGCAATGGCCAGCGCTCGGCGAGTAAGGCCTTGAGCTGACATGATCGCAGCTGGACTTTCTCGCATGACTTCTTCTTGAGGGGTCGGGCAGACTTGCTGGACCAGGTCGCGCCTCCGGGATCGCCCGGCAAGGTAACGTCCGGATGTTCGTGACCCGTATAAGACGCTGAACAACGTCCTCCTGACCAGCCGCAGAAAATTCCCTACGGAAAGAAATCCTTGGCAGCGGCCAAACGAGAAGAAGAGGCCTTTGTTGAAGTGTTGAAACGTGAGAATACCCATTGGCGAGAGCGATGTCAGCGATTGGAGCAGTGTATGTTGGAGGAAAAGGCGCGTGCCAACCAGTATTTTGCGATTTTGGTGGAACGAGGACTTATCCCTGGAGCTCGTGAGTTGCAAATGCCGAGCTTGTCCCTCGTGCTGACTGACGAACGAATCTATCAGAGTCATTGCCGCAACCCATGCTGCCCCTTCAAGTCCTTCCTCTTCCAGCGATCCCGATGCCACAGTCTCCGGTCATGGTTGAAGTACCTGTCGAGAAAAGGGACAAGTCGGAAGAAAGTGCGCGTCCCCCAGCTTGCGAAGAAGATGAAGTGACTTTGAAGGCGACGGATGATTCGGGAAGAGATCAAGTCGGACAGACTGAGGATCCTATTGAGCGACCGCCTTCTGCGTGAATGCTAGAGACTGGCTTTCGATATACGGACATTCTCATAGCGTGAATTGTGTAGTTCTCGCTAAAGTTGTAGGTTTCGTCGCACCGCCCTTCGAGACCGCATTATGCTTGTATCGTCTGTGAAGTGTCCAGCTCTCAGGGACTGCTCGTTCAGCTCGATTGTCATGCCACTCTGTATCAGGACTTCAGTCAGGGAATCACCGCGAGCTATCGACAATGACATAGCTACCTCAATCCGCGGGATAGCTGCAGGGATCCAGCGGAACCAAAAGCTTATAAGCGAAACCGATGGGCTGAAACATGAAACACCGGCGGTGTCATGGACAGTGATCGAACCACAGTACCACAAACAATCAGATCTAGCTATCGATTCGGCTACGTACGTTGCGTGACACCATTTTGGATGGCGAGACACCCAACAACGCTCTTTCCGGCCATCACTCTTTCAAGGTCGACAGATCAGTGAAGCCTGTGCAAACGGAGCGAAAGCAGAAATTCCGCCTCACCTAGATGGCTGACATTCAGAGTCACCGCACATACTCTGCCGAGTATTCTGGTCTCCTCAGCAGTCTTTGGATTACACTCGGCGTCGGCGGAGTATGCATTCTAGGATTCGAGATCCTCAGCCGGATCCCACGGAGGAGGGGCAAACTCGGTCCTCGCTTCTACCATGGAAAACGGACGTGGTTACGTGGATTGTTCAGCCCACGGGGGAACTGGCGGCGTGGCAGGAGGAATCCACGGAATTATCGCAAGATATGGTCGAGGATCAGTATGGATCACGAGGCACACGAACTCCAGCCGCGGAGTCAAGGGGAGTCGAAGTCGCTTCCGCCACTACCGCCATTGAAGGTATCGGGGGAGCGGATGGACGATAGCCCGGTCGTTAGGGCGGAGAGGGCCCGGCAGGCATTAGGATCGCAGGAGGCGTGGGAATTCGCCTAGTAGGCTTAGCGACGATGATATACAGCATCCTTTCTGACTGGGCTCCTGCTCCGTCGCTTAGCCTATACCAACCAAGAGCATGGAATGCTGTTCAGCCAAGTGATCCTTTACCGTTAGTACCTGGCCCCAAGTGGAACTCTCTTTGGCTGACCGGATTTTCCAGAAAGTGGCCCTTGCTTTGGATCTGGAAGACGATAAGCTTCCCAGAAAGCAAGATGCCGGATCGTGTGGGCATAGACTGCACCTCGCATATTCGATTCCTCAGGGGATGTAGTAAGTAGTCTCAATGCGATTCAAACCGTGGATCTCAATTTCCCTTCTGCACAGTATTCTACGTTGTCCTGCACATGTGCACGACATTGGTGTAAGTCGAGCTTGGGGATTGTACGAAATGCGGCTGAAACTCCGTCTTGTAGTATTCTTCTGCCATTGCACCTCGAATACGCACCAGAGAACCTGGCGAAATCGAGCATGCTCAGAGCCGGAATCAGTATCACGGGAAGTGAGAAGGAAAAGAAATGGCTTTGGGTGCACGTCGTTTTGGTGAGAAACAATTCCTCAGCTAACCCTGCGCAAGAGCTTGTCTGACACTCGCCCGACTGTCGCAGCTTTATTGGTTATGTCTAACTTGGGTCTTGACGCTCATTTGGGTAATCTGGGGTATTCTCATGTACCGAAAACGTAACGTCGCCGAGCAAAAATTCCAGCTTCAGCATGTTGCCAACAAAGCCAACCGGACATCTCGCCTGAACGTACTTAAGGAAAAAACCGAATCGAGTAGTCTTCGTCAAACCTTTACTCGGGTGGATATCACCGATGCCAAACCACCCGTCAATCTGACGCGCTCCGATCTTGTGGACTCGACGCTGGAGGAGACAAGCGCCAGCACATCGAATCCAGCGGATAATGATCAACCTACCGTCAGCACCGAAAGCCTAGGTCTCGATGCCCCGGGGTACAAGCGCTATCGCACGCTTCTCGTCACAAACATCCCTCCTGTTATGCGTTCTGAAGAGGCTCTGCAACAGTACTTCACGGAGAATCTGAGTAAGGCCAAACCGTCCAATGAATGGAGAGATGTCATTCCGGAATTCGTTAAGAGGCAGTTGGACCGAACTCAGGAACTTGTGGCGTCACCAAGGACATCATTCCAAGGTCTACCCGGAAGTCGTAACGGTTCTATGCTAAATGGTATGACGGGAATATCTCAGGCCTTCGCTCTGCGCAACTTGGCATTCTATGGGGAGACAGATGTCTCCATTGTCGAGGAGGTCGTCCTCGTGCGCAAGTTGGGCGAATTGGGTGCTCTGAGGCAGAGAAGGGCAGAAGTCATCGCACGACTTGAAGCGGTAAGCGGAGTGCGATGCCGTTCGCTGACTTCCTGAGTAACTCATTCATGCTCATAACAGGCGCATGTCAGGCTGGCCAAACGCATCATCAAGGATATGATGAAGCACCATAAATCGATTATCGGCAGAAACACCGATGAAGTCGATACTGAGAAACGGGATCCTGAAGAGATATTGCGGATGGCCGACAGGCTGAAACTATACAAGACAATCAAGCCGTTCCTACCTTCCGAGGAACGCGAAGCTGCAGTGGATGGAAGCAAGGAGACGTCACCTTACGCAACAGTCTGGGAGGTGAGCTTGTATCGTGTGTGAACCGGAACTCGTAAGCTCAATCAATGAGTCAGGCTTTGTTATCGCTTCCTCCGGAGGTCTTAGATCCTTATCAGCCGCTCACACGGAAACTAGGAACCACCAACACCGTCAATGCACCCTTGATTGACTACCTGGGCTCCAAGCTTAGAATCATCACCGAAAAGATGGAAAAGCTCAAGTCACAGCACATAGCTGAATTTACTCCCGCATCAAGCGCTTTCGTAACCTTTACGTCTGCAAAGTTGGCTCGACGGGCACTCAAGGAACTTTCATCGCATCCGCTTTACGCTCTGGGTTGCCGTACACAGCTCGCGCCGGACTACAGTGATTTGATCTGGCCAAGGTTAAACAGAAGTGTGTTTCGTGCCGACCAGGTTCGGAGCTGGGTTATCGCAATTGCTTTGTTCTTTGTTACTCTCTTATGGATGTGAGTCCGTCGGACCGCAGGTGTTGCTTGATCTGAAATCTCTGCCAAGCTTCCCGGTGTCTGCGCTCTGCGGTCTTGCGTCCATCACGACTATTTCCAGCGTCATCCCTGCTTTAGCCGATTATTTGAACAGGCATCCATCAGCCGGTAATTTCTTCGAGGACGTCGTTCCAATCATCTTGGTTGCAGGCTTGACGATCGCAGTTTGCCCATTGCTGCTGCTTGTCGCCAATAAAGCGGAAACGCTCGTCTGCGGATACCAAGTGCACAACTCGGTCCTCTGGAGAAACTGGGTCTTTCTTTGGACCAATGTCGTCCTCTTCTTCAGCATCGGGAAGGCTGTCATTCAATCATACATTTTCTCGACCTATTTCAGCGTTGGCAGCGTTTTGAACAATGTCGCTTCTGCATTTCCCTCAGCGGCACCATATTACGCATCTTACTTGCTCCTGCAGACCGTCATCCAGAGCTTTTTTGAGCTGTTCCGCTTAGGAGTAAGTCTTGAACGTTATATTCGATGACATAGAGCTGAGTCTCCGGCCGACGTATAATAGCTTCCGCTTCTTTTCTACATCTTCTCCACATCTCGAGCCATCACTCCGCGGAAGAGAGCCCAACGATTGGCGCATTCGACCATCTCTTGGTTCTTCTCGATTCCTAACTCGCTATTAGCGTTAGGAGTAGTCAATCTGTTTACCATCTACAACGCTCTGGTGTTGCCGTTCGCTTTTGTGTATTACGTTTTCTGTTTTAGTGAGCGCGGCCAAGGAATCGCGAAGCCGCCAAGATGCTAACAGCTTCACCGATGAATATAGTCAACTACAAACGGTCAATCCGTAAGCAAACTCCTTCAGCCGAGCTCCCGAACATGATTTAACTTGTTGCGGATGTCTTTCCAGTCTACGTTTATGGCAGACGATACGAGAATAATGGAAGGCGAAATTCCGTCCGATATTTGAGGTACTCATTAGATTGCCTATTGGTTACACAGGTCAGCGAACGGCTTCTGCCAACGATCTAATTGAGCTGAATCCATTCACGCCCAGTTCTCCATGCTTGCGTTCATGATCATCCTGAAGCAGAAGGCCCTATCAGCTTTGACGGGTATAATGCTACCTATCACGGTTTTCGTAAAACTTGCTGGAACCCGCTTGGTGAAATACAGATTTGATCGGTAAGTGGCCATTGGAAAGTAGACTCGCCGTCAAGGACTGACCCCGAGTGTCAGTCTGAGTCAGATCGAAGCCGACCAGATCGACGCCGCCCGTAAGGGCAAAGATCGGGTCAGATCGCAAATCATCAAGTCGCCCGAAATGCTGTGGTTCCGAATACTCGCCTGGCCATGGCGTATGTTTGACCGTTATTTCACTCTACCAGTCGTTCACAAGGTAGCGACTGAGCTTCCCGACGTACAATGGCACCAGCCAGCATTGCCACCGACAGCATCCCTGGAAATTCCGAATGCTGTTGTCGGTCCATACAGCCCGCAGTGGGATGACATTCCGTCTCGAGATAGGATGCAGAGCTACAAACACCAGCCGTGGTATTATGACAGCATACAAAAGTGGCTCTGGCTTCCTCGGGATCCTCTCAGCACGCTGGATCTTGAAGACACGGTGGAGGGTGGGTCCTGATGTAAGGCTTTCGAACCAAGCTAATTGTTCTCGTTCAGTGTCGCTCTGCCTCGTAACTTCGCAAGCAGCTGCTGATTTACGTCGATTGGCGCCAGCGGATGTCTCCACGCCAGACTTGCAAGAGAAGCTCACCGTCAAGACGCCTGAACAACTGCCACGTCTGGACAGCGGCCAGTCACGAATCGGTACCGCCGTCGACGATGAAGATGACGAAGAAGACGATCCTCATACCAACCTTATTGGTCGGACATCGCGTCGTGTTGTGCGGCTCCTCAGTCATCGTAGAAGGCCCGACGAGTCTTCTCCATCGGGCGTCAAACGCAAATTCACTCGGATCAACAGTCACCGTTACCGATCGACCAGTACCAGGCGGCGGAGCATCAACATTGTTTCAAACGAGGCTACGATGGCGGCGGCTGCGAGAGAAGAATTGGAGGAATCCGAAAAGCTTCGAAACTTGGAGGCGAAGCAAGCTGAGGCGGAAATGCGGGCGCAGCACATGGATCCCAACCATCATCTGCCCTGGTACAAGGCTCCTTTCCGTCAAGGTTAGGCGTTGTATGTCGTTGTATTGTTGTATTGCATCATGCCTGCAGGCGATGAAAGTCAATGAGTTGTGGGTTATTGCGCTCCAGGACTTCTCCACTAGGTCGCCCGACTCATTGCGGAGATCTCTGTCGGATGAATCGCGGCGGATCTCATTCATTGATTTTCCGCTTGATCTCTCTTTCTCAATGGGTCCCGAGGTGAGGAAGCTCGGAAAGTCGATGTTACCGCCCTATCCACCGTCGATAACGAGACGCCATGCCTATGCGATCTCCCCTTTTCTCCATCGAAACCCGCCGAAAGCGTATTCCGTGACAAGCGCCTCCCTTCGACCTGGACATTCAGCGTCTCTTTCGTCTCTCTCGCTCGATACCCGTATACGTCTGAGCTACCGAAGTTTCTGTTCTTGCTAGAAAGGCTTTTAAGGATTGCCACGTGTGCGCTCATGGGAGCGTGCGACATCACGGACCAGGCATCTTGATCACTATGGGCAACTATTGCTTCGCCGGAAGATTCTAGTATCAAGACTCGAGATTCACGGAAAAGATGCAGACTGTTGAGGGTAAGCGAGAGCCATGCACATGACGAGTGTCCAGATTCAGAATGTCTTCGCAGGAAAGATTCAGTCTTCAGCTGGTAGACTTACGATGGCCGTCGAGCGTAACTTCAGCGCTATGAAAACGGGGCCGGGCAATTCTCTAGCAAAACCTAGAAGAGCGGTTCCATGTGAAATAAAGTTAGCCTCGTCTATTCTCGATAAATGTCGACAGGGGTTGAGACGAAATTTTGCCTCTATTGCACTCCTCGACGTTGTCAGTGATCATTCGGTCATAAGGTTCTGTCTTCTTGACGTCTCCGGTGCTCGCATCGCCCGACTTCCAGCCGTTCGGACCATCCCAGGCACTCTCCGCATACTAAATGCTTTTTCGTCACCTCATAGTGTCCCGTACGACGGCGATCTTGCCGAGGATGCATTCAAATCAGACTTGGTAGAACATAGGTATCGGGTAAGTGAGCATGCCCATACCAGAGATGTAGGCGGCTGCTTCAGCGATCAAGTTCTTCTTCATACGGTCTTCCATCTCCCTGAATTGGTGCTCGTACATCTGACGCTTGATTGGACCGAGAGGATGATTTTGCATGATAGCAAGGAGGTGTCCAACGGGGTCGCGTTGGTCTGAGGTTGATTGCAGAATCGTCAAACGAGTAAGGTGCATCCAGTTAGGTGAGGGTTCTGCTCTCTGATAAGAGGCGATAGCATGATATATACCACATATACCACTCACCTTGCGCGTCCCGCCAGCGCACCGGCGGAAAGCGGCATCTCCTGTCGAGAGCACAATAGGAAATTTTTTCGCGTCTCATTTTGGCCAGCACGTTCGTCCTGTCTTGTGTGCCCAATTACAACTCGTGATGACCGATGGATTTGCGAATCTATTCCAGCTTCAAGCGTCACATGCGCGCGGGACTGCATTGATCAGCTGCACCCGACGGAGCTCGACAACCCCATGTCGAGATGAATCTTTACCCCTATCTTGCTTGAACTGACGCCATAGCTAGGCATCGATCGTTTAAATGACTCTATTTTGCATTGGATTACGTGCCCTAGAAATTATCTACATCACATAATATGGGATTTTACTTGCTAGAGATGGCCGAAACACCGGGGAGTTCCTTGCCCTCGAGCAATTCCAAACTAGGTAAAGAATATTAGTCCATGGCGAAAGGAGGCGTGAGATCGACACATACCTGGCACCTCCACCGGTGGAAACGTGCGAGAGCTGGTCTTCCTTGCCTGCCTGGGCGACCAAGGTAGCGGTGTCTGGGACACCGACACATGAGCTCATATTTTCCACATATCAGAAGTATCGAACGTACCACCACCACCAACGATAACCGTCGCTCCGTTCTCGGCAGCACCGATACAGGCGTCCAACAAGGCCGTGGAGCCCTTCTTGAAGGCCTCCATCTCGAAGACACCGGCGGGACCGTTCCAGAGGATAGTCTTGGACTCCGCCACAGTCTCAGCGAACGCCTTTTGTGATTCCTTGCCGGCGTCGAGACCCATCCACTTGTCGGGAATGCCGTCCTTGTCAGTGGCGTAGCCAGTCTAAGCAAAAGAATTGAGTACGAATCCCGATACAGCGATACAGGACTCACGTTAGCGTCCGGGGCAAACTTGTCGGCGGTGACAAAGTCGGAGGGGAGGACGACCTTGACGTTGTTCTTCTTGGCCTTCTCCATAAGGGCGTGAACTTGCTTGGATCCGTCTTCGTCGTAGAGCGAGTCACCGATGCTCATGTTGTCCAGAACCTTCTTGAAGGTGAAGGCCATTCCACCGCAGATGATTAACGAGTTAACCTGCGGAAGGACATTTTAGCAAGAGAAGTCACACAGCGATTGGGCGCTATTCGCACCTTGTCCAACATGTTGTCGATCAACTGCAACTTGTCAGCAACCTTGGCTCCACCCAAAATAGCCAAGAACGGCCTTTCCGGGTTCTCCAAAGCCTTGGCGAAGTACTCGAGCTCCTTCTTCATCAAGAAACCGGCGGCTCGCTTCTCCAACTCGACGCCGACCATGGACGAGTGCGCTCGGTGGGCGGTACCGAAGGCATCGTTGACGTAGACCGTGCCAAGCTTGGTGAGGGACTGTCGGAACTTCTTGACAGATTCAGGATCGGCTTCGATGCGGAAAATGTCGAATCAGTCATGTATCGCGAATACTGCGAAAAAGGCAAACCTACCCTTGGTCTTCTTGCCCTCGGAGTCCTTGCTGCTTCCCTCCTCTTCGGCGTGGAATCGCAAGTTCTCGAGCAAGAAGATCTCGCCGTCCTTGCTGTTGGCAACGGCCTGCTCAACCTCGGGGCCAACACAGTCCGGAAGGAAGGTGACGGGCTTGGAGAGGAGTTCCTCGAGCTTGGCGGCCTTTTGACGGGTAATTAGACAGTTAGCGGTGGTTGTTCAGTCAAAGGAAGATGTATGCTTACGACGGGCTTCAAGCTGAACTTCTCAACCTTGTGTCCGTCAGGTCGACCCAAGTGGGACATAAGGACGATGGAGGCAGCACCTTCGATGTGCGCAAGATGTTAGCATCATCCGCATGAATCGAGAATATGCATACCTTGTTCAATGGCATACTTGATAGTGGGAAGAGCGGCGACGATTCGCTAGAAGAAAATAAATCAGTTCCGCCCCTCGAATGAGTGTGGTTTGGCTCACAGCAGGGTTGGTGATCTCGTTGGTCTTCTTGTCCATAGGGACGTTGAAGTCGACCCGGATCAAAACCTTCTCGCCCTTGAGCTTGAGGTCGGTGATAGCGAGCTTGTTTGCGAGAGACATGGTTGCAGTGAGCGGATATACTATGCGTGACAGATGGAGTGATCGCGCGATAAAGACGACGGGAACGATAAAGACGAGCCACTTGTACCGGCGCAGGAACATGCTAGACGGACACCTGGGCTGACGTGGGGAGTCACTCGTTGCGATTCGTCACATATTGGTTCCGCGTCTCGTATCGGGTCACGTGATATTCAGCTTATCGGTCTTGGCTTGCTGGGGAACTGCATTCTACTGGAGCTGCTGCGAGAGCCACCTCTCCGACACCACATGCCGCTGCCGTGTTCTCCGCCGTGTCCGAACGATCTTCACCGGTATCCATCGGCTCCCTTGGCGCTCAGCCAACAACGTCGAAATCCATCGCAAAGAGCGACATATAGACCGAATAAAGCCGGATGCGATTCGGACAATAGAACGAGCTCGAGGGACGCGTCGGAGCAGCGCGGCGGTCGAAACGCAAGCAGCCGCCGAGTTCCGGTTCACATCGTTGTCACATCGAGTATGCATGTATATCTACCTGATACAAAGCTCTTTCGGCTTGCTACATATGAAGATCACCATCCCAGTTCGCAGACGTCTCGCGGCGCTCGAACTTCTCCTTTCGGCCATTCCTTTCCTTTCCAACAGCTTTGTACAAACGAAAGATACAAGAAGAATAATGTCGGAACGCATTCCAATCTGTCTTCGGAAACGAGCACTGTGCTCATAGCCGTGAAACTGTCCATATCGATGTCACATAGAGGTCATAACGGTCATAACGGTCATTACCCTGCCACCCAAACGCTGCTTCATAACATCCCCTTACATCGCATCATTGGTCCAGAACGCATCCCGATCGCTTCCATCCGAGAACTTGACAAACTCGCGCTCGACGGCTTCCATCTCAGACATCTCGCGCGTATGGTTCGTCGGTTCCAGCACAATCGGTGCCGCGGGTGTCCGCTGGCCATCGTTGCCTTGCGCTGCCGTTGTCGTGGTAGTCGTCAAGGCATGTCCGATCATCCCTTGCGCTATGCGTTCGTCATCCGCATCGGTGCCGACAAGCGTCATTTCAGCCCCTTTCCCCCGATGGGAGGCACGGGAAGAAGTTGCGCCCGCCGAGCGAGACTCCTCCGCCTCCGGATCATCCAGTCCCGTTAAGCCGGTTTGAAAGCCGGCCGCCGTCGTCAAATTTGCGTTCGCAGAGGTAGACAGCGGCATGCTCAGCGGCATGTCCAATGAGCCCGCATGAGATGTTGCGGATCGAGAACCCGTCGCGGAAGACGACTCGGTGCCGGTGCGACGCATCCCGGAGGAGTCCTTGCTGCATCCCAAAGCGTGTGCCCCTCCCGGAGCGTTCTGGTCGTCTATACGCGCCAGACCATTTGCGTATGGCATCAATTGATCCGTTTCAGGATCGAAAGGCTGCGTCATGCCGTGCATGGGCGTTCCAGCCGACCCTGAGGGTTCCGTATGCTTATACTGGAGAGGCAACTGCGGGAACTGTGGCGTCGGATAGGTATAGGCCTGGTGAGAGAAGTGCTGTGCGACGGGTGGACGATGGCTTTGGTGGCCGTCAACCGAGGTAACCGAGTTTCTCGAGTTCGTCCGTATAAATGGCGGAGGACGGTCGTATAGCATAAACGACCCTTCCTGCTGTACGGCGGAGAAGGGAGACATGCCGTGTTGGACTCCGTAAGGGATATACTGACCTCCTGACATTGGATTGACGCCATGCGGCATCGGCAACCCTTGTCGAGGTCCACTTTGAACAGGAATCGTGTTTGGAGGAAGTAACCGCGAATGACCGTTGATGTCCGTAACATATAGCTCCATACCTCCCATAACGCTGAGACCCGGAGTGGTCATACCGTTCTGGTAATGCGAGTTCCTGCCCGCGAGGTCCGGTTGCAAAGGATGTCCACCGAATATGCTCGGAACCGCCTGAGGCGCCATGATCGCCGAATTTGTCGACCCTGGACGCGCGATAGCTCCGCTCCGGGTTTGCTGAAGTCTGTATTGGCGCTGGTTCGTAGGGGTGTCCGCTATCCATGCAGTTCCAGTATCGGGCAAAGTGCGTGTGCCAGCCGCAGACCAAGGCCTGTTGGCCAATGGATGATTGACCGGTGATACTATCTCGGACATGCCTAGCGTTCCCGAATGCGCGACGCCGTTCGTAACCAACAAGTCCCTTTGAACTGACTTGCTTGATCGTTTACCGTTGCGCAAGCCACCCGTGGATTGCGGTCGAGGCATATTCTGCATTGATGCCGAGGCAGTTGTTGTCGGCGTTTTTGCGGATTTTCGAGGTCTGGTAACTTTCAACGGCTTCTCGCCATCTGGACCGATGTTTTCCTTGTTGGCTTGCGTTACCTCATCCAATTTTCTCTTCTTAATGGCGCCTGCGCCTAAGAAGACTGATTCGCCGATCGAGCCAGTTTTTTGGTGGCGGGCGATAGCGAAGGTCGACAGCGTGGCTGATGGAAGTATGACGCATGGCGATGCCAAATCTTGTCGCCTGCCAACATCCTCAGCTTTCCTCTCTGCTCGTTGACCCGGCTCTTGAACATCTTCTTCCTCCTTCATTTGCTGCTCTATCTCGTCTAAAATAGTCATTCTCGCAACGGTTGTCAGGCGCGCTGGTGGGGATGCGGGGACGTCTACCACGAGATCGGATACTAAAGGGTTACCCGTCAGCGATCGAAGCCTCCTGGCTCAATAACGAATCTTACCATCTCCAGCAAGTCTCCTCCTTTCGTCTTCCTTGGCCACCTTGTAGATATCGCGCAACGTTCTCATCCTCGGCTGAGTGATATACGCAGTAGACTCCGCGGTCGATAATTCCAACTTAGACACGGGAACGAGGGAGGATCGAATCAGGGAAATGAGGATTTGAGTTCGTTCTGCAAGTCTCCTTAGTACTGAGATTTACTGCAATCACGATGTCAATTTACCAGGTTTTTGTAAGTGATCCGGTTCTCGGTGACGAATATTCCCGGGCCACCATCCTGGTCGGCAATCATCGCCCCTGTTGTATGGAAACTTGCTCTGCTTCTTCGGCTCAATCACCTTGATCCAATTCTTGACGACTAGTCTGCACGTCTCCTGCTGTAATGATTCGAAGCGCTCCGTGTACCAGTCTACCAGATCGGCTTCGCGGATTCTGATGGAACGTGTCTGGACCGAGGGCGTTGTCGGTGTGGCTGGATGTGATCTGGCCAAAGCACTTGCATGTGACGGTGTTCGTATGTGGCCTGGGAGACGTGGCATGTGCGACTTGTCCGCATTCATCGCCTTACCGAGCATGATCCTGGACTGACTTCCGGCCGAACCTTCTAACACATTGTTCATCAGACCCGCTGTTTTGCCACTGGTCGGCGTGGGCGCAAGAATACCGGTCGTCTGGCCGTTCGCCGCGATCGAAGGGGTAAAGCAGCCGTTGGACATCAATGCCGTTGTCGGCCTCGAAGGCGTAGCGGACATGAGCATAGGACGCTTGCCGGAATCAGCAGACTTCTGACGAGATCGCATTGAGAGCGGCGAGCCCGTCATCGTGACTTGGACATGTCGAACATTGGTGGCAGCGGCAACTGGGACGTCCGGAAGTGATGGGTCGTTAATTTGTCTTGATTTGGGGATCGAAGCGCTCGCGCTGCCAGATTTTGCCAAAAGTGCTGGAGTTTCCACGTCGACCAGAGTGATATCACCCTGCTCGTCGACTTGATCTTCCTTTTTGGGCTCGGGAACAGCGTCGGCGACAGCTTGAGTCAGAGCGAGCTCAGGTGATACCGTCGGTTCCATAGAGATCTCCAACAATGTCTCGGGTTTGACTTGCTCCATTGACTGATCCTCGGCTTCCACTTCAGCTTCGTCTTCATAATCTCCCTCTCCTTCGTCTTCATCATCATCTTCGTCTTCTTCGACCTCATCCTCGGCTACCATCGTTGCATCATCAGCGGCATGCTGTGCCACTAGTCGTAAAGGCGTCAATGGCGGATTCAACATACGTTGTTTCCCTTTTCCGACCGCACTAAGCGGTTGCTCAGGCACTCCATCCTCGCCCATGCGAGCCGCCTTTTCTGCCGCAACCCTGCCCGCCTTTGCCTTCTTTGCACTCCTCAGCATATGGCTCGCCTTCTCCGCCGGCTCCATGTCGGCCCACTCGTCGACCACTCGTCCTTGATCGTCTAGCAATCCGCCTTCCTCTCTCCGCTTCCGCTGGATTTCCTCGAGTTGTTCTCGCTTGCGATCGGCACCTTCCCGAACTTGCACCGCCAACTGTCTGAGCATGTCCACGTCAAGGACATCCTCTACGTTGTTTTGCAATAGTTCAGACGCATACGTCTCGACTTCTCCTTTGGCTGATATCCAGGCAATGACGAATTGCGAGCCGTTGATGTAGGACGATTTGCCAAGCGTGCGGAGAATGAGGTCTCGCTTGGACTTGAAGTGTCGATGTTGACGCGTGGAAGAGGTGTACGGTTCCGTCCGCACGGGAATCCGCGGCATCGTTGGCAGAACGTCGGGATGAAGTTGCCGGCGGGTTCAAGGTGGAAGACGACAATGATATCGTGGACCGCTCGACCACGGAGCTCTTCTTCAGTCAAATTTGTGGTCTTAATCACCGCATTCCTCCTCGAATTCAAATCAACCCTCGATTTCTCGTACAGGTCGACCGTTTAAAGTCTCGTCGAACTGATGTGTCATGACGTTATAGTAGATAGATGGGAAAACCATGCGAAGGATCGATTCAATCAGCACTGTGTAAAGCCAAGATGCACTTGTTTCAGATACGATACTTACCGCCAATGACAGCTGAAATATAATCTTTGCGCTCAGAGACCTCTCCTTGACGTTGGAGTCGCTTCCGCTGGTAGTGCAAACGTGCGGTTGCTCTATGGACGAGCTATCTCATCGTCATCGGAAAATAAGCTTTGGCTCTGCTTCGTCGCTTCATGTTGGACGCTCACTCGCACAACTGACGGGCCAGCGAGCGCGCTCAGCCGACGCGTTCAGATCACGTGACCTGAGACCCTCGATCAGGACTCCTCCTTACTGTGCGGTCCTCAACCTCCGGTTCGGCACACCTTCACACGTATCTTCGCCCGGAAATTACACACCACAAGTTAATCTTCAGGTCAGCCCCGTCGACAAGGAGCATAACTTGACATGAAACCATGACTGTCCAGGTGGCGTGGCTGATGATAGTCGCCCCATTTCCGGAAGATGTGAAAGGTAGACAAACAAATCGAATGTCAGGGATTCTCTCGTGATACATGGCCGAGCTGAAGACTTCCGCGGTCGCCTGGCTTGTGCTCTTTGCCCTTGCTATGAGATGGAACTACCTGTCAAACTGGCCCCGTGTGCGCAACGAACGCATAGAGTGGAGGCGATATTTGCTCCTGTGTTTCTCTCGATCTGCGCATACTCGATACTGCAATTCAGAGCGCCATATGTCGATGCGTTTAGCAGCCTGTCTGCGGTCTGTCTCTTTGACCGGGAGTTCCCAGTGGTGTCCCATATGCATCAAGGCAGGATCAAGGGTTACATACGAACCTAGATGAATGTCATCGAAACAACCACACAGATACTGTATAGTGCAGTCGACTCTCGTCTATTTACATTCTGCGGTTGCATCGCTCCTTCGCAGTGCCTGCGCTTGATCAAGGTCCTCGGCCAATTCATAGGGCTGATTATAAATCAGTCTTTCACGCCCGCAAGAGCCCCCTCGCTCAGGTATAGCGGAACTCGGAATGACACTCGAACATTGGAGGACGGGTCCTGGAGCTGGTCCAGGAATGGTGCATGTCACCTGGTCGGATGCGAGCGTCCCAAGCATTTGCAGCACAGCTGGTTGTACCGTGTGCACTTGCTTTGACTACGGCTATATTACTTCTACACTGCCCCTCTTTCACGCGAAGCCAGCTAACTAGCCTGAACGGATATTTCCCGCTTTTCGTGTCGTGCGATTGGAGGCCTCGTCACTCCTCGGACTAAAATCGGTAGCAATGGAATAATCAGGTATAGCAATAGAATTAGGACACCAAGATACCTGTCGATGACGTGAAGAATCTCTTTCTGGTGGACAAGCTCTTGCAATTTGATACTCGACACCTGCCTGGGCCAGCTCTTCAATTCGGCCTAGATTGAGATCGAACGTAAGCCGCTCCGCTTATTAGCTCCCTTCAATAATTCACGGCCGTATTCAGTACTCATCTTTTGTGACATCTAACTTCCGTGGATCGCGATAGCCATCGGATCTTCGGCTCGACCATGCCGTATCGTAGATTCCTCCGTGAACAGAACATCTACGTTCCCGACAAGCTCAATCTCAATACACAATCTTCGCCTCAGGCACAGAATCAAGTTCAGCTGTACCAGTCACCACCGCCTCAGGTTCAGGCATTTCACCAATCTCCGAAGCAACCTCCGCTGTACTACTCTTCACCACAGGCAGAAGTTCAGTCACCTCATCAGCTCTACCAATCTCCGACCCAGCCAGTATATCATTCCCCTTCAACTCAAGTCCCGTTCTATCAATCCCCACCGCAAGTCACCTACTTCACATCACCTCAGCAACTCTCACCACAACAGGTGCAATTTGCCCAACAGGGGGTCGACATGCCGGGCGGTCGGGCTCAGGCCGCTTCGGGAATGTACAGCTCTCACAATCTCTCGCAACCGCTGCCACCGGGCGTTATTGGGCGTGCGCCAAGGAACGGGACAATCGTGCAGCAACACACGCATTATCCCTTCGCGCCGCAACAACCAACGAATGTACAAATGCAGCCCGGCGGAAATCAGGGTGCACAGGTGCATACGGTATCAAGCACATTGCAGCAGTCGACCCCAATCAAGAAATCAAAATTGACGACCGACAACGCGGTGCCGGGATCGAGCACCGGACCATCGTTTGCAGGCCCATCGCAACTCGCTCGGCCGTCCTTCAGTCATCAGCCTTCGACATCATCGACCCTATCAGACGATGCGGGCGGCGACCATGAGCAGGATCATGACGAAGATGCAGAAAGGAAGGGCGGACAGAAGAAGGGGAAGAAAGCGTGCACTGTGACCGGGAAGGGTCCGAAGGAGAAACATAAGGCCAAGGCGTGCATTTATTGCCGTAGGAGGTGAGTCGAATGGGGAAGACATTGCGGTCATTTCTGATCGGAAGTAGTCACATGGTCTGTGATCACGAGCGTCCGTGCGGTCGATGGTAAGTTTGCTATCAGCATTTACCGCATCCGTACACTGACCTCCTTCCAGCATCAAGCGAGGTATCCAGAACCTTTGCATAGAGGATGGGAAGCAGCAAGCCGGAATGAGCCATGCGAAATCGCAAGTTCAGACACGAGAAGCAGAGAATCTGAAGCGCTCGCAGTCGCCTGCTGACGGTTCTGTGAGCAAACGTCAAAAATCGTCCTCGGCAGGATCGCATTTGGCGGATCAGACTGCTGTAAAGCCGGGATCAACTTCGAAGCAAGCCTCTCTCGACTACTGGCCGCAACAGGTACCCCGATCCGGCTCAACTTCCGATCAAAGCAAAGACGCGGTTTCGCATGTCTCACATGGCATCTCACCCTCGCAGCTCAGTTCGCGTGTCAATATGTACAATATGTCTGGCATCGAGGAAACGGGCGACGCGTCTCAGAATGGCGCTCTGCATTCGACGGGAATGTCCCTACCACCGGCGTGGCCAATGCTTCCCGGAGACGCTACGACAGCAGAAAAGATCGACATGCACACGGCACACCTGAAAGGCAACCCGACACTTTCGTCTGGGCCCGACACCGATATGGGATGGACGACGGGGGAAGTCGGCGATGGACCCTTGAATGGAGAAGGTGACAATGGGTTGGTGCGCGGGAACGAAGGTCCTAGCGGTCCATTCGCGACTGGAATACCTCTGGTCAATGAGCCGTTACACGGATCGAGCTCAACCGGGCTACTCCCACAGGCGACCGTTACCAATTACGGAACCACTGCGACGGAACGATTGTCCCGACAGGTGCAAGGCGGAGAATTCGGTGTCCTTTCAGACTTTTTGGAGAGTCTCGGTATTCCGTCGCTTCCTGGAGGTCTGGGAGATATCTTTGGAGATAATGGGCTCGACCTCACTGGTATTGGCGTAAATTCGGGGATGGGAGCCTTGCTTGGAGACGGATTTGGCTCGGTTACGGGTATTGAGGGAGAGATGTCGGTACCTGCTGGACAGGCCGGTGAGACGGAAGCGAAGAGGACGGAACCCGGAAACGTTAAAGTAGAGGAGGATGGGCCGATACTGCCGAAGGCTAGCAAAGCGTGAGATTCGACTTCCGTGTACAAGAAACGTCAAAATCCTGATAACTCGTCTTTCAGTGAAAAGTACTTTTTGGCAGCTGCGGATCAAGCTTCAGGGACTCGGGACGAACGGCTTGCCAAGGTCATTAAAGCGAAATACGAAGCGGGACTCCTGAAGCCATATGATTACAGTCGCGGATATGCCAAAATGTACAAATGGCTTGAGAAAAAGTGGGTCGTGCCTTGCCGAAACAGAATCCTTGCTGACTTTGCCTTTTTAGTGTTCCGTCACCGGCAACACGACAGGCCATTCTGCGGCCATTATCTGTCTTCCGACCTGCCTTTCGAGCAATCAGTCAGACGCTGAGCGATATCGACCTGGTATTCGTGGAAGAAGCGTTTGAGAGGCTCATGCTCGATTACGATCGAGTTTTCTCAGGTAAGGCTACCGGCTCATTCAATCGACATATGGTTGCTCATATCTCGCTCAGCCATTCATACGCCTGCATGTCTCTGGCGACGGACAGGAGAGATCTACAAGGCCAATAAAGAGTTTTCTGTTCTGACCGGGATACCCTCCGCTTTATTGCGCGGCGGGAAGATCGGTATCTACGAGCTGATGACCGAGGAAAGTATGGTCCGGTATTATCAAGTAGGTTCGGGGGTAAGCCTCGTCGCAAAGGTTCCGCTCACGCACGTTCTTCTAGCTATTCGGCAGTATCGCTTTCGATTCGGGTAAGTTTCGTGAAACGCGTCGCCATTCCGTTTTAACGCTATCTCATCTCAGGCCGCAAAAGTCTCGACACTATCTGCACCCTTCGCATACCCGATCGTTTGACGAGGGTAAACGCTTCAAGCACCACCCCTCTATTGGGTCCTGCAGGCTACTCCACGTCAAATACGCCGATGTCTTCACCTAGGGCATCAAACTTTGCGCTGCCCGCTGGTCTGGCAATGACCAAATCAGAGTCACATCAGGGATCGATGACACCAAACCAGGGCCGCCCGACTCCCGCTCCAGGTGGAGAGGACAGTTTTAGACTGGTAAAATGCTGTTTTAGCTTTACCATAAGACGCGACTCGTATGTTCTGCTGACTGTGCGTGATATTTGCTCCGCTGACCCTTGACTGTTTCTCAGTTATGGATTCCCGACGGCGATTGTAGGTAACTTCATCCCATTATAAGAAGCGCTATTTTCCATGTAGATAGTCGTACAAGCTACAGAGGGTTTCATGCCTTCCGTCATATGCACGCTCACGAATTGGCTGATCTTTTTGAAGTGGCCCTGAGAGACGGACGTTACGCACGCAATCCTCATCCCGAGTTCAGCACATTAAGTCACACGCTGCACAAGCGGATTTGACCTTCTCAGGCACTCCTGATAGCTCCCTCCATGTCGACCGTCCAGTGGGCATGGCTATCTGGTCTTTCGAGTTAAATCGACTGCCTTTAGACTGTACCTGTTGTCGCCCTCCGCCCGATGTCGTCTCGACCGCATCTGGACGCTCTTGGTTGATTTTGGCGAGATTACTGCGTACAGGTCCAGAGATCTTGGAATATATGCCGTCGACATGACAAGAGATTGAGATAGGTTGTATTCAACGGTACGAAATCATCCAGCTCTCTTGCGCCTATCAGGTGATCTAGTCTTTGAGGTTTTCGCAAGGCAAGGTACTGACACGAAAGGACCAAGATTTCGGTTTGCCAGAGTCCTTCGAGAGTGATGACCAGTTCTTCCTTGAGAAGCATGCATGCGCTTGGATGACAACGTCTGGGGAGTTTTCTGGGTTCTAATGTGGCTTCGCGCGAAAACAAACGTCTTCTGGCTCGTCGTCACGCCAACAGCCTCTTCGAGCGACAAAAGTCGGTCAAGCTCATCTTGATGAAATCCTGGCATCGCTTTTCCAGGAGTTTCTCCGGAGAGTCTTCGAGAGGGTGACTCGGAACTTCCGGAATGGACTCTAGGACGCTCGTGATGGCTGAATACTGAGTCCAGGAAGCTGTCCGTAACCGCGTCATCGACGCGTCATGATGGGGTCGCGACTGAGAGGGCCGCTCAGGGTGAACGCGCTTCAGTCTGAAACGCGACTGTTGATGCTTTCTGAGAGAGAATATCTGACAGGACATGTCACCAGGGGAGCTTTTGGTAACGGTGATTACTATGCTGTCCGCTGGCACGTAGAGTCTGCTTATGGCAAACCTCGTCTCTATACGTGGAATTCTCCTCGTCTTGCGTTTCATATCATGATGTTCTCTTCAGGCGGCCTGCTGTCGGGGCCGGGAACAGATCCTCATCTTCGCTGCTCAGGAGCGCGTATTCGCATGTCTTGAGGGAAAGTCGCAGTGCTGTTAAAGGATCCCCGTTCCAGACGCTTTCCAAACACAGCGCCTGGGCGATCATCTGAGGCATTGGCAGCTGCATTGGCGAATCTCGCTCTACGGCGCGACCGAGGTCCTTTGCAGGTGTCCTTTTAAGCTCAAAGCAAGCTCCTAGATTCGTTCACGTATCGCTCGTACGATGGCAAGGATGTCGACAACGAAGACCGAGACAATATGCCATCTCGGAGGTTGGATGAAACGCGCTCGAGAATTCGAGAATTGCACGCACCGGCATCATCCGATCAGCTGATATTGCATCTTGCTCGGCGCTGATGAACAAATCTCTCTTGTCCTTTGGCAACTGAATGACATCATGGAAGGGCTTCTATCACCTTTCCATCAATCCACTTTCAGTTTGTTTACCTTTTTTCTGTTTTGACTTGGCAGACCGAGTCAACTCAGCGAGGGCAAAAGTATATAGACCCTTCTGCGGAAGGGGGACTGTCCGCCTTTGCCTTCCGCACCAGATCCGAAATCTTGCCACCAGCCATTGACCAATCCTCTCCAGCTCGCTGATACCTATCAGTCAAATCAAAGCAAAGCATCTTTCAACGTCATGGCGTACGGACCTCTTGAAGATAACCCTATCAGCTCAACTATTCATCTGACGAAGGGCACGTCTATATGGCTCTACGTTGTCACGGGTCTCATGGGTTTGGCTACAATCGTGAGTATGTGAAGTATCTGGAAGGTGCGGCACTTAACGGTGAGCGGCGGCGGGTACAGATCATGGCCTTCCTGGCTCGCAAGCGAGTTCGAGGAACCCGAATCTTCCATCAACTTGCCACCATCATCCTCGGTAAGCATGCATGTCGGCGGTCCAGCTGTCGTTGCAGGGTACTCATACTTGTTCAACTTTCCTTTAGCCGTCTCTACCGTCAACTACTTCGCTTTGGCGAGCAACTTGGGGAATACGCCGGTCCTCACGACCATGCGACGAGAAGGCACCCGAGCGATCTGGTACGCTCGATACATTGACTGGATTATCACGACCCCTATGCTGCTGTTGGCTTTGTTGCTTGCAACCGGATTGCCCTTGGGTGACATCACTGCCATTCTCGCCTGTAAGCTCTGGCACTTCCCTGCGAAATCATTGCCCCTAACTCCCTCCTGCTGAATGACGCACAGTCGACATAATGATGTTCACTTGCTTGTTGATCGGCGCCCTGATCTCAAGCGACTACAAATGGGGCTTCTACGTCCTCGCTCTCGCTTGCCTCTTCTACCTCGCGTACCACATCCTCTCGCCGGCTCGAGGGTCAGCACGCCTGATGGGTCTTGACTGGGGACGAACCTTCATCCGATCCGCTGGATTGCTCGTCTTCACTTGGGCTCTCTACGTAAGTCGCTGCCGCTAGAGGCGATGAATGTACACCGACTCTTTCGGCGATGTAGCCTGTCTGCTGGGCCTTGAGTGAGGGCGCGAACGTCATGGGCACTTCGGGCGAGATGATCTTCTACAGTACGTCAACGCCCGCTCGGGTGCATATGGACGCAAGTGACCCCTTCTCATCATATCTAGGCATTCTCGACATCTTGTCCAAGCCCGTGTTCCTGTGAGTGTTGCCTTGGAACCCCATGTTGGTGATACAACCAACGGTTCGTGCCCAGATTCATGCATGTCATGGCCATCTCCAAGCTCCACTACGCCGATCTCGGGCTCACCAGCGGCAAGTACTCGGACCCCGTCAACAGCGGTGTCGAACACCACCACGCGCTCGGCAACACCACTTCCCATGCCAGATCCAGCGTCACTGCGCATGGAACAGGAGCTGAGGTCGCCCATGAGCACAAGAAGTCACCCTTCGGCTTCTTGAACCGAAAGGTCGAGCATGATAATCACGCCGGGATCCAGCACTCCAACGTCGGAGTCACAAACAACGCGCCTGTCCTCAATCAGCCCACCAACACCGCCGTTTGAGCACCTTGCAATGGCAAAAGGTTCTCGGTGAATTGGTCTGAATGAGAATGTGTCCGCGTTTGATCCAGACGTCGGTAGCAATGCTTTCTCGTGCATGCGAACAATGAGTTCTGTCTGTTTTCTCGTTGTCATTATAATACAGCCAATGCGATCAAGTAATTCATGCGTGAGACATGCTTGTTTGGGAGACCGTCTGGTCTGCGCACGACGCGCGGACGGCAGAGATTTTTGTGACGAATGGCCAGAGTATCCATCGACGACAGATCATCCAATGGCTCTTGGTGGTCCAACATAGGCCAGACGAACCCCCGTGTCCAGCATAATTACGCCAGACGAACTCCTGTCGTAGGAGATGCCGCCATTTATCTACGGCTTCTTCCTTGAGGCTAGAGCGTGGCGAATGCGCCAACTCTCGGCCTCGCCGCCGATATCGCTCGGCAAGGCAGTTTGTTTCCGGCTATCTGCACGCGGGGCAAGAGATTATTGAGCAAAGAATATTGAAGACGCAGATCTTTGGTGGATGTACCTCTGTACTGTCGGATTGTTCTGTATCGTCACCAGCTTCGTCACGCGTGCACCTGACATTGTACATCACAGAGATGCCCTATCCTCTGTGAAACGCGCTTGACTCACTTTAGGAAAGCAGCTAGCAAAGCGGACGCGAATCAGGCCGAGCGACGAACAGGCTCAGGAAGCGACAAGATCAACATATCATACGGATCTCATGGACGATAACACGCACGACTCGGGCACTTCGATGTCAAACGACAGCTCTTCGCGAATGCCATCATCACTGATACAACCCAACGCAGTTTCAGGGAATCCAGAAGAGGGGAACGATAGTTCTTCAGCTAGCCCTGCAGAGACGACCGTTAATCAACCCGCGCCTGTGACATCGACGGCAACGGTGGCGCCTTCTGGAAGCGGGACCCCAATACCAAGGATAGTAACCGATAGGGGTACGACTTCGGGAAGGACGAGTTACAGTTGTGCGGAGTGCAATGGTTTAAAAATTAAATTTTTTTGGTTATTCTTGCCCCCCCCCCCCCCCCCCCCCCCCATAGACGGGAGATCAAACTATATTCCGCTAGGTCTTGGCCATGCACATCGTGTGTACGTCGTGGAGTGGAGCAGATCTGTCCAAGCGGCGCGATGACAGGGGGAAAGGGTCGTCGGTAGGTGTAAAGCGTCTTGATTGTGGAACCCCTTCAGTAGACGTTACTTATATACATCAAATCTCCAGGCTGATCCTTGCGGACACCAAGGAACTTCACGAGCGGATCGCTGATCTCGAAAAGGCGCTTGCCGTGGCTCATGCCAAAACGACGACGGAACCCCACAACCTTCTCACCAATACGTACCTGTACTCTCCTCGTGACCCGAATACCGGCAAGGGGTCCACAGGCAGAAAGGGTAAACTACCAAGCCGTCTAGCAGGATCCAGCAAGATCGGTCGGAGAGGAAGGGGTGAGGACGAGGACGATGATGATTCAGGCTTGACGGATGACGAATCGGGGGAAATCTCGCTGGGGACTTTGACGATTGGCGCGAACGGGGAGGCTCAATTCGTGGGAGCGTCGGCCGGAAGCTCTTTGCTACACGTAAGTAGCAGTGACCTTCGAACGCCCTGATACTTATTGTCATCGTCTCCAGGCGGAAGGTCCGTCACCTTCCGGAAATGCCACAGACTATACATCACGAAATGGCCCTCCTACGATCCTGCATCATCCCAGACTCTCGCGCGGCACACAATACATTACGAATTCTCTCGGAATATCGAGTCCTGCGGAAGAAAACCTTCTGGACGATTTTCCCTTCATCGGCGTCAACGGCAACAACCTCTCGCTTCTCGAGTTGTGGGGCTTGCTACCCGCATGGGAAGCCGAGTCGCCTGTCGAGAACTCTGGGAGAGTGGCAGATGAAGGGAACAGGATGGTTCAGGCGTATTGGGAAAACGTCGGGTGGATGTACGATTGTATCCCGAGGGTGATTTTCGACAATGATTACCTGCCAAGCGTGTATTCGCCAACGCTTCCGCCAAATCCGCACAAACTTGCAGTCGTATACCTGGTCATGGCGCTGGGTGTGATGTTCGATCTTGAAAGGAGAGAGCCGTGTAGGTACCGAGAGAGCGAGACTGATGCAAAATAGTATTGACAGAATGCCTCTTGCAGTTGATCCTCTGGCTGCTGAGCTCTTCCGCCTAGGATCTGCTTGTCTTACGGTCAACGGGGCGCTTTCCCGACCTTCGGTCGCTACAGTTCAAGCGCTGAACCTTATAGGTAACTTTATGCTTAATCAGCGTGAAGCCAACGGCGCCAACGCATACTGGCCGATTCTTGGTGTCGGAGGCTACACAGTGACAGCTCTCGGACTCCATCGGGACGGAACAGCGTTCAGTGGTTTGTCTCCTTATGAGACGGAAGAGCGGAGAAAGGTGTTTTGGGAAATGATGACTCTGGATCGCCTACAAGCCATGTGTTTTGCACGACCCTGCGCACTCAGCAATAGATCGGTTGACACCAAGTTCCCAGGCGAAGATGCATTGATCGGAGAGGAAGGCTTGCCAGACCAGGACCACTTCCACGACGCCAAGTACAGGCTGGTATACATCATGGACAAGGTCATCGACGAGCAGACCAAGACAACCCGGACTTCCTACAAGGATATTCTGGCCATTGACGATGAGATCCAAAAGTTCGCCAGAGAACTTCCACGGGAGATGCAACCGGGAGTGAAAGCGAGCTCCCTGGAATTGGGCCCGGACATCAATCCACACACGATCCTGCACAGATTCAGTATACGGCTGCTAATACAGGAAACAGTCATCTACTTACACCGAGCTTATTTCGTTAAAGCTCTAGAAGAGGTATGCCTGCCACAACTCGATATCGTGAAACTCTAACCTTGGTTTTCAGAACCCCCTCGATCCTTCCAAATCCGATGGAAGGTATTCTCGCTCATTCCTCAGCGTATTCGAAGCTTGCGTTGAGTTGATCAGTATCGTGAGGCAGAGCGTTATCTACCACCCTGCACTGATCGGAAGGTAAGCGTCTCTCTATTGTCTGAGAATTCCAGCTGATTCTTGTATAATATTGAAAAGATGGTGGTTCTATTGGTGTGAGTTTTGCATTCGCCTGGTAAGGCATGTAGCGCTGATATCGTCCATGTCATCTAGTCCATGCCTTTTCCGCTGCCGTCTGCCTCGGCGCGATTTGCATAGACGCGCCGGCTTCTGCCTTTGCCGCGCCAGCCTACATGTCCTTGGTCACTGCGTGTGATCTCGCCCAAGCTGCAACGGAAGGGAGCAAAGCCAAAGGGGGTTTAGTAAGTGCTCTCACATTCCAAGGAAGCATCGACTGACTTCTGCCTCGACTCAGTTGGTTCTGCAACGTCTAAGGCAGCGGGCTAGCAATGCTATGCTGTCCATAGCGCGTCGGCCTTCCGCCAACGCGGCGAAAAACACAGCCCGGATCAGGCAGGAACACGAACAGGATGACCTTCTACATTTGGCGAATCGAACGCAGCTAAGGCGAGTCACAATCACTTCTCCAGCTATATCTACACCTACCCTCGCAACTGGAACATCGGCCAGTCAGACACCGCCGGGACCTGCGAGCGATTCCACAGGCAACGGCTATTTCTGGAACGGCATGCCAGAAATGCGAGAAAGCCACGACCTCGGCGACGTAGACATAATGCAGGGCGCTGGAACTGGCAATACTTCTCCTCGACCGAATGTGAATGTTTCTTTTGAACATCAAACCAATCCATCAATATCTCCTGCCGAAGCATTCCGGGCTGGACCACCCAGGAATCAGACTAGGGATGGATCGCGGCAAGCTCAACACCTTCGGTCATTCCGTCCGCTTCCACGATCGCGTGCTTCAGGAGATGGGCAGCAAGACGCTTCTTTTCGTCGCGTCCAACAGAGCGGACATTCCGCGGTACAATTTCCAGGACAAGATCTACATCGATCATCAAATAACACTATCTCGCACTCGCTCTCCACCGGCGGTCCGTTGAGCCCGGAGGGTTATCTAGCCACACAGCCGCAAGACTTGCAATCAAGCCTGCAACGTCGACCGCCCTTGGCTTCTGGATCAGAGTCCCGAGGTCGTCACAATCTCAGGGAATTACCTTTCGAACACATGAACGCCTTCGGCATGCCTATGGTCATGGATCCGAGGGATCAGGCGAGCGGCAGTCGGAGTCGGTCGCAGGCGAACATCTTCCGCGCTGATCGGAATTCTTCCGACAATCAGCTTACCCCGCAGCCTTCAGTATTTCAGGCGTCCGCGGTGCATCCCAGAAATTTTGATCTTCCAATAAATCAGCATCAACGTCCGGCGGAAGAAGGGCTCTTTGAGACCCGTCATTCTGATATAGTACTCTATCAGCCACCGACAACGCAGAATAACTCGACTCTTGCAACGCATCCAGAAAACCAGCCGAGTCAAGCTGGCAACGTGCATTCCGCTTATCAAGATGAAGCGGAATACGGTAATACGACATTGAGCATGGACATGGATCTGAGGTTCCGCGGTGTGGGAGATATCAGCAGTTTAAGCGGGATGCAGTCTCTGGACTCGATCGACATGGACATGGGTATGGATATGGACAACATGCCGCTGTTGCCCGCAGGGGGCAGCTTGCACGATGTGGAGCAGTTTATCGCGGGCTGGCACGATCAGTAGCTAGCTTCCTGTAGAGCGCAGGCGCGTAGGCGATTGTCAATGGTCGTGAGCGATGGCGTCCCTTGCGTATTCTCATCAACTCTCTGTTGATATCCAGGCAGTCTGACGAATATCTCGCATGAACGTTGCCCCTCGATGCGAGACCGTTCCATTCTCGCTGCGAGCTGGTCACTTCCACGTTTGCAAGCAGTCTGCAACTTTAGCTCAAGGGAAAAGAGTCAGGTGTGACACAAAAGCTTCCCGTGGCTATGCTGGCGCGCGCACACTCTCCAGTGCGGTGATATAACGGTGAGGAATCTCAAGGCGGTGTAGTCAGTATTGGTCAGCTTTGAAAGGAGCCATAAGCCCGATGCACTGAGGTCTCATCTCCAACAGGGGGTCCGCATGAAGGGACTCCTCCATGCTCCCCCCTTACAAAGGATGACCTCGAGTCCTAAGTCCTTCAGCAAACGAGCGACATGCATACATAAACAAGATGTTGAGAACAAGATCCAGTCTAATGATGTGGTGGACTTATCTTCTCACTACTAGAAATCGGTTTTATCGGTGACACACTATACAGCTAACCACTAAATCAACATGAGTTCCTCGTATCAGTCATCACGCGGATCCAAGAATGTGGCTAGAGTGGAGCACAAAAGAGGTAAGTCTACTTTGCTGAGATGTCACGATTGAAAAGGATCCTCAGCGGCTTCACTGAACAGGGAGATTTCTCGAAGTGAAGGAACAAGACACGAAACAGAAGCCTATGGAGGATGTGCATCCTTCTAGTCTTCGGTCGAAGGACGAGAAGGACGATGGGGCATTTCTTCAGATACCTGGAGTTCCTGAAAGCACTGAAGTTCCTGAAGTGCGTGAAGATGAGACTGGGACAGCCGCCTCGTCACGGAGAGATGCGAAGTCAGTTCCCTCTACGATGACAACCATTGGAGCAGACAGCTCAAACGCGAGCCGACCGGTATCCGCGACATTGCAATCTGGAGACGAGCAATCCATTTGTGGATCAAGGATCTCAACCAACGCTTCGGGATCCCCTCTTCCGACAGAAGAAT
The DNA here is from genome assembly GCA_023628075.1 of Naganishia sp. PG3902-1. NCBI lineage: Eukaryota > Fungi > Basidiomycota > Tremellomycetes > Filobasidiales > Filobasidiaceae > Naganishia > Naganishia sp. PG3902-1. The sequence goes on from JAMALH010000019.1 coordinate 186,631, forward strand.
CGAAGTAATGGTAAGTGGGCATCCAAAACTTTATGGGGGTTCGTAACCCGCTGACATGTAATCTGGACCAATCAAGGAGACGTACCGTCTAGTCATCAGAATCAGAAAGCTAGAAAGCGAAGGGTCCCCGTAGAGCTGATGGTACCGACGATTAGATAGACCGATCATTTCCGGTTGGAGCTTGCAGACACGTTAGTATGATCTAGATTGAAGAAGCTGTTCACGAAATATAACGGTACAGCCGTGATATGGCATGGTCGTTGCTTGAGGCAGGTCATGCAGTGGTACTGTTGTTGATCATCGTCTTTTGAATGAGTCGAATCGCCCTTCATAGCTGCTCGCTTGCAACAGTTTTACGCAAACAAAGTCTGAGCTTTGTCGAGGGGGAGCATAAGATGGACCTAGACGCTCAAACACGAAGAGAGGATCCATTACACATAAACGGCTGACAAAGAATGGTGAATGGACAGGTTACCGGCATAGGGAGAAGGGAGAGGCTCCCTTGGCTGTCGTTTGCATAACGCTGCCATGTCCCACGCTCGAATTCGCGTATGTTGGCAAGCATCCATGAGCGCACCTGTCTTTGCGCGGCGGCAGACGACACGGATTTTGCCCTACAGTTATACGTAGACTCACATGAAACACCTATTGGGTACAACGGCGCAGTGTTCTGCGCAACTCAAAACCTCGGTTGGACATATAGATGCCGGCGTTGTTTCAAGAGTGTTATATTACTTTCACTTCAACAACATCCACAGTACGTGCGACCAAGTTCGCCATATATCTCCGCCTCTGCAAGCAAGGAAGGATGTGCGCCCGAACGACTTTGAATGCTTGGCGGAACGGCCGGCTGCTTGCTACGGTTCGGCGATAGCTTCCGCCCACCATCGTCACTCGTCATCGTCTGTGCGAGTGACCGCGGATTACTGTGCTGCGTCTTTAGCTGGTACCAGTGAAAGGAGGTTTTCTTGGTAAGACCGCTGCGCTCAGAAAACATCTCGAAGTGGAAAGAGTTGAATCTCCCAAACGTCTCTGGTTCGCAAACAGTCACCACGAGGACGTAACGCACGGCCAGCTCTAAACACAGACAATCGACAATCTAACAAACCCATTACACCGAAGGCTCTTGTCGACACTCAGTGCTTTATAACAGCATGGATCCTGCACCGGCTTTGGTAAGGCAGATGATGGAGCTGGGGTTGGGGGAGGACTCTGCACGAAGGGCTTTGAAGGTGCGTCATCTCAGGCGTGAAGTCGCAGGTAGAAGAGGGGGTCAAGCTTATCCTACAACTGACATTCTACAGCGAAATGGCAACGACATCGAACGTGCGGCTGCTGAGGGTGAGTCTCTTTTCTGCGTCTTTCCATCAATGATGGCGAAAGGAACCCAAAGGAACCGGAAAGAGTAGGGCCCACGGAATGCCGAGAATTGGTGCAGAATAGGGGTTGTTCACCTTTTTTGGTCACCTGACAAGAGACCGTCGAGCGACAGACGGATGATGCCTCAATAGATGCATACTAGTCATGACTTGATGCTGATCTAGACTGTCGCTTTTCTCGCTGCCACCGCCTTCGCCGCGTCCATTCCTTCTCACACTCAAACGCTTGTCCTCGCTGCACGTCGTGCCTTTGTCTTTTCACCTCAAAGTTTTCGGGGAGTCGGGTGCGAACGACGAGGTAAGTGGTCCTTTACCGCATAAAGCACGGTTCTCAGATCCCTGATCCTTTGCCCTTTGTTTCTTGCTTATAGGTAAGCGACGGATTATATTTTCCCCTCATTCGGTCTCGTGTTTGGCGAGAGAACGAAAGAACTCTGCTACAAGGAAGCTGGATCCTGTGAAGACTCTCCATTGGATCTGCCGGGGACCTTTACAAGATGGCGGAAGTCACCCCAGAAGTTATCAAGAACGGTGCATCGTCCGGAGGGACAGAGTCCTCTTCCAATCATGGTAAAACCAAACATGGCAAAAAGGATTCTCCGAACCTACCAGGAAGGCCACCCTCACCACGCTCAAGGAGTGGAGAATCATCGCCTCGCATTTTTGCTCGATCGCCTGTTCCATCACCTGCTCTAATGGGTTATGGATCTCAACTCGACCCGATTCCCGAACACGATCATGCGCATCCCAGCCCGGAGCGTAATGCGGTGCAGCATGGCGCGGCCTTCTTGCCCATTCAGGAACCGCCTGTTCTGGTCCTCGGACCAACGTTCAGCAGTGGATCTATCTCATCCCTGGAATCGCGCTCCTCATCTGCCATAGCGGGCCCTTCTCCTCCGATTGTCCTTGGGAACACCGTCGCCGATACCGCGCGTGACACGGATGTCGAGACGATTGGGACAGGGGGAGAGTCGGATACTACGGAGGGTCCGCGGGATGTCGAACCGCTAACTCCGGCACGAATCCTAGACGCCAGAGCCAAAGGGAAACGGCGACTTTCCATTTCGTCGGGTTTTGACAAGGTTCGGAATTTGATTGGAAGGGGCAAGACCTCGCTCTCGGAGAAATCGGCGATGGCGGAAACCGATGGCAGTGGGGTCTTTTGGTCCCCCTCGCAGTCGTCGTCGAGACGCAGCAGTACTGGCAGCGCTCAATTGCCTGGGACCGCGGGCGCGGAGTGGCCACCCTCTCCTGATTTGTCGGAGGAGGGATCAGGCTACAGTGCACTTTCGGGCGTTGTGATGAGGAGAGACGAAAATGTGCTCAAGCTAACTCGATCCAACTCTATTATTGCTGCATCTCCTGTCTCTACCCCTTCCATTTCAATCATCTCGCAACCCGTCTCGCGCAACCATTCGCGTTCGCCGACACCACCAAACATCCTTACTTCTACTGCTCGCGTGGGCATCGATCTCGAATCCGCATCGACATCCACACCCGACCTATTTCCGAAATCATCGTCTTTGGCTTTGACGCCTGGCAATGTGCCTGGTCCTTCACCATTGCAATCATCGCTCGCTGTGGGACGCTCCGCATCGGAATTATTTTCGAATCGGACACCTACATCGTCCGGATGTCTTACGCCTACCCCTTATATATGGAACTCGTCTCCCGTATCTGCTGGGGTAATGGAACCACCCGCACGCATTTCTTCAATCGATCTCGCATTCCAGCCTCGACGATCTTCAATGACTAGTCCGGTTATGACCAAAACCAAGTCCTTGGATCAAGAAGCCCAGAATCTGCTGCTCAATGCTCTTCAGCGTGGATCCGGAGGTCAACAGAGTCATGGTCACAGCCATGGACTTAGCCTTAGCAGATCAAGCACCAAAGATTCTACCATGACGGACTCGCGCAAACCAGGCGTTAGCGGAGCGCTGGCTGCATTAGGCTTCAAGACAGGCGCAGCAGTGGGGGCGACAGAAGCCGTCAAGAAATCCAGCATCAACGTACTTTTACCTTCGGAGCCGATTGGAGCGCAGAAGACAGCCTCAGCAGCACCTGGTGTATCATTGACAGCTCCGACACCGCACTTGGAGCAGGAAGATCCGGCAACTAAATCCGGAAGCGGATATTTTGGCGGCAGAAGGCAAAAAGGTTCCCGTTCCTCGAGGTCGGCCAACAAGGAGGAGAAATACCGTCGATCGCTCTCGCCATTCTTTAAAGGCCGACGATCGCTCTCACGAGGCAATGCCAGCGAGAAGCGTGACCCATCACCTCCCGTCGGAGCTTTGTCCGATGCTGGAGAGTCGGATGGTGAAAGCGTGGTCTCCAACTCTTCCAACCGATATCGACCTCAGGCCACCGCATTCAGTCGATCCCGACGTCGAGACCGAACCGATTCTGAAGATGAAGATGATCAGGACCAAGCGAGTGACGATGGGGACTTTGAAACTGATACGGAATACGATGAAGATGCATTGAGCCATGAAGTTGTCGGCCCCGACGGATGGGTTGAGGATGTCTTTGATCCGCAGACTGAAGAAAACACCAAGGCCAACGCGGTATATTACGAAGGGGATGCAGCTGGGCTTGGAGGGGAGGGTGTTTTGGAGGACGAGGAGGGTCACGAGATTGAAGTCGAAGTGGATGCTCTCGGAGAAGGTAGGTGCGCTTCAGATGATTGAGATCATAGCTCATGAGGGTTCTCTTAGGTCCGAACGTTGTCATCCCGCCCGAGCCGCTCTTTGCTCAACCAACAATGGCGAGAAGGCCTCCGACTCCTCCACTTAATCAGGAACAAGGCTTGACTGGAGTCGTACACAAGGAGAAGAAGAAGCCGCGTCCTTTGCCACTAACGACATCGCGACCGGAGTTTGGGCGGAACCGCTGTACGATCAAGTTGACTCAAGGCGATCCTGATGCTGCCCTCGAGCAATCTGGTAACAGACTGAGGAGCTATGTCGTGTTGAGCGATATGAGTGCCGAGGCTGGATATGCAATTGAATGGTGTATCGGGTGAGTTTGATAGGACTAGCATTTCCAACGGCTCGAGTTGATTGTGTTCGCGACCAGTACTGTGGCTAGGGATGGGGACGAGATTTTCTTGGTCTCTGTTATCGAGAATGATGGGAAAGGTGAGAAGCGGAACCCAGGCATTCGTAGCGATCCAGCTGATATCTGGCTTCCATTACAGTTGACCCGAAAGATCACGGAACCGTTGACAAAGCCCAGAAATTGCGCGTGCAGAGAGAACGACAGGGCACTGCGTCCGCGCTGGCTCGTCAGGTAACAAGCCTACTGCAGAGGACGGTGCTAAACGTGTCAGTGACATGTCAGGCTATCCACTCTAAGAACGCCCGTCATATGTTGCTTGGTAAGTCGCCGAGGCAAGTGGGGCGTTCAGAAATTGATACTTTCCTAGACCTTATCGATTACCTGGAGCCTACTATGGTAATTGTCGGATCGCGAGGTCTCGGGAAGTTGCAAGGGTACGCATCCTTCACGGACGTAGACGCGAGAAGCTAATAACCGCCTTCAAATAGCATCCTGCTTGGTTCCACATCGCACTACCTTGTCCAAAAGTCTAGTGTCCCCGTCATGGTCGCCCGACGCCGATTGAAGCGACCTCTGCGCAAAACTGACCCGTCGACCCTTCGCCACGCTCCTCGAACATCATTGGCGAGCGCGTCCATTGAAAAGACGGCGAGCGCAAAGCAAGAAGACGAAGTGCTGGATGCCGAAGATGTCGACCGAGAAGCGGATCAACAAGAGATCCAAGATCAAAAGGAGCGAGAGGCAAGGGGGATGTCGATGGGCGGACAGGGAGAGGTTGTTCTTTGAGCGTCTTTGTGCATTGTCAAGCGTTCCATACGTTGTACGTCATGTTGCGTCATATTCTAGACATATCGTGGTCTTGCCCACTCGTGTAAGCTTCGCAATGGATATTGCCTTTGACCTGATGTTCGCTGCGCCGATATGCTGAGTTCTTGTATGCAACAACTATTCCCTCTCGTATTCTTTCCAGCAATATCGCAAGATCTGGGGTGTTCAAAGTAACCCGCGAACAAGTCGATGACCCTTTCTTGGCCAAGTCTAGGCATACGTGGACCTGCCGGAAAGAATAGCTTCTGAGAAAGCTTGCAGATTTCCTCGCTACGCATTCGCTAAGGCTTGGGTTATGACGTCTATGTCGTCTATTGCAGTCAATGGTATCACCGAGGAGCTGTTGGCTGCTGGAGGATCACGCATTCACCAGCTCTCTGACCGGATAACCCAAGCTTTTCCAAGCAATTCTATAGCACCCCTGTACTCGGTGCCGATCCCGTGCCCCGGTCGCGCTGGCGGCGTGACCACCCCGCAAATCAGCAAGTCAGACATCTTGACCAGAGTTGGGCAGGCAGTGAGACCCATACGGTCCCGATGGATGGGCTCCGGCCTGCGGTCATGACATATCGAATCACTAAAAGCTGCCTATTCCTCCGCTCTCGTATCACTAGCTTGCCGGTCTTTTCAACCCTTGTACTTTATACCCTCGACGTCAACGGGGACCATCAACAACTATTACTGGTGCAAGATCCTTGTCAGCTCAGTCAGCAACATTCCGGTATTGCGTCTTTATCTCCTATTGTCAACGAGCACCTCAATCGGGACTTTGAATTCCAGCGAATCCCAGCAATACCTCACCAATGTCGGGGGTGACCACCGTGATCCACCTCGACGGAGGCGGCGTGATCTCGCTGGAAATCGCCGCCCCAACAACAACAGCCGTCATCTGGACACCCAAACCGTACTCTTCGAGAACGCTTTCGTCTGGCGCCAAAACGGTTGTACGATCAACAACAGATGTCAATCAGCATGGAGCGTCAGCGACTGACGAATTCACGTCTGACGATATCCCAATTTCTTCGGCCATGCCCATCACCACCACGAATAGCCAAGGACAGACAGTTGTTTATCCTGTCATTACAACGACATTTACATCGGACGAGGGTATCTATACCAGTGTTCTCGTCGCACCCACTCCATCTACCTCTATCTCGGTGGGCGAATCGAATGGCAGCGGTAATACTGTGAACAACGGAATGTGCGTACCCTCATTTTTAGCGGCAACGAATGCTCATCATCTGTCGAAACCTCTAGTCTTGCAACTTCAACCATCATCGCCATCGTAGTGGCCTTCATTGTCGGTATTGCGGGCATAACCTTTGCAACATTCTGCATTATCCGCTCCCGTCGTCGACGTCGCAGACGCGAAGAGGCAGCCCGACGCATTGCCGCCGAGGCGAAAAAGGAGTACGACGAAAAGCTTGCGCGTCCGTCTGGTACCCCGCCATCCGCGCCGGCATTCGCTCCAGTCGCAGAGTTTACATCGAGCTCGGCTCCGTCACCGATCTCGCCTTTCGGGGATGAGCAGCGCGTCAGGTATGATCTTTCGGTCGATGTTGTGGATCATGCGGAAGATGCAGCCTCGATCAATATGGAACATGCGCGTGCGATATCTGTCGGGAGGGAACGCAGGAATCGATCGAGACAGGGAGATCGGGGCCCATCGAGAGCGAGGACATTGGATCCAAGAAGGAGGAATGATCCGCCGGTAGTGGTGACAGAGTTGGATTCCGACAGGGCTTCTGCGAGGAGGCAGGTGATTAGAACGCTGCCTATTCGCGAAGGGGACATTCAGCCCTTCATCTTACCTCCGATGCCGGCAACAACCACACGATCGCCGCCCATCCTCAACCTGACGATTCCTCCGGACACCTACCAACCCGATCGCGCGACCGCTTCCATGCCCAACTGGCGACGCACATCGGATATCGACACCCTCCATACACTCGCGACCGACGACGACATGTTGGCAGAGGATGGAAGCAGCATCGCACGAACCCTCACGACCGAAAGTGGCGAAAGCGGTACCTTTCCGGCGACCCATGGTATGTTCCGAAGCCAACACGGACACGACGATGCCTTTCGATCGGAAAGTCCCGTCGCTTGGGGTCCTGGTCCCTTTGGCGATGAACATCAGAGCGTTGGTTTGGCTCGTATCGGACAAATGGCTCAACAGACGGACTTTGATGACGCCTCAACTGTCGGGGAAGCTGACGATATCGCTCCCTATGCGCCTCTTTCCCTGAACACGACGTCGATGACAGGAACGACGCCGACCCTTCTTACGGGACACTCAACTTCGACTGGCTCCTCAACTGCCGCACTAACATACCATTCCTCTCTGAATCCCTTTGCGGACCCGGCATCAGGCTACAACGGTCGACCGCGTTATCCGCGTCCCCCTCAATCCGAAGCCGGACGTTCCGAGGTTTCTGTCGGCGGACGTACTGAAGCATCGTTCAGACCAGGAGACGATGCTCGGTCCGATGTCCTTCATCTAGGATCACAGTGGAGAAGCGGCACTCGAAACGGGCCATCGGCACGGAATGGTATCGCTGTAACGTACTTGGAGGATCTCGATTCTGAAGACGACCGAACCACACCGAGTACCACGATCCGCCGATCAGTGCCGCGTAACCCAAGCGTTACGACCGGGGACGCCATGAGTACTGCGGACGAGGACGACTACATACGGACGTTGGAGGGCGCGATCTCGTGCGGTGGAAGAAACGAGGACAATAGAGAGGTCGATCAACTCCCGCCGAGCTACAACGAGGTTTTTGGGAATACTTTCTAGAGCCGTTGGCAGGTGATCATTATGGGAATAAGGTTGTGCATTAAAAATCGCTCTGTATCTATAGTAAAGAAGGCGCTATCTACGCTCGTTTTTGGGTGGTTGTCACGTTTATCGGTTGTACGCAGTTGCCATTTGTAAACGCGTTATTGTGTATCCTGTCATGCTCTGTCGGACCTTCTGTCCCGGAAGCCTCGAAATGGCTACACCTCGGGACGTACCGTGCCTCGAAAAACCTATTGCAGAACTTGAAGAGCGGCGAAGGAGCTGGCGAAGGCAAGACGTGGCGGAACCAAAACCGAGCCGTCGCAGCTCCATAATCTGAAACACGACACCCACCACCTCTTGTGCAAACCGGTCGCTGCGCTGAGCGTCACGTCGATTGATTGCAAGAGGTTTGGCTACGCGACGCTCTCCTCGAGTACATTCCCATCAATCATCATGCCCGGACGTCGATCAAGATCGCCAACCCCGGACAGATCCCATCGACGCTCAAAGCGGAGAGACGAATACGATGATGAGGACGACCGTAAAGACAGGGAGAGGAAGACGGTTGATAGCCTGAGCGCCGTAGGTGTGAAGGAGATTTCGGAGAGTGACTACTTGTGCGTTGCGTCGGAATTGATATGCTATGCCAATCTTTACACCTCACCTCTTTCTACAGCCTAAAGGCAGCGGAGTTCAGACTATGGCTCAGGGAGGAGAAGGGAAAGGTAGGCAGGGCCGCTTTGTCGGAATCACAATACGAAACTGACAGGTGTGCAGTACATCGATGAGCTATCTGGAGATTCAGCGCGAAAGTAAGTAGAGCAGACCCGTGGAACTAGTCATTTGTTCAAGCCATGTTCGACAGGTACTTCAAGAAATTCGTCAAAGTAGGTGCAACTGTGCATAGATTTCACTTCAGATCGTACATACTCACATTGGATGCACAGCGTTGGAATGCGTGCACCCTGCCTGCGCAGTACTACAAACCACAAACGTCGACCGCTCAGCCTTCCTCAACCCAGACAGCATACAAGTGGTCATTCGCGAGTAATCGCTCAAAAGTTGACAAAGATGAGCTGGCTCGACTCAGGCAGGATGTCGATCGTATGACGAACGGCTCCGCCAGAGACAGTGGTCCATCGGCTCCTTCGAGACCGACGGTTGGTCCGAGCCTTCCCCCAGGAGTAGGCCGAGACGTAAGACCTGCGTTCCCTTCTACCCTCTTCTCGGCGAATCACACCGACCGGCAACTCGCCTTGGAGCAACGCGCCGAGGACGCAGCGCGTGCAAGGAAAGCTGGACGGAGGGAAGCCTATGAGAGGGCAGGCGACCTTGTTCCGAAAGCGGGCGGCCGGGAGGGTAAAATGGACGAAAAGCGGGCGGTCAACGAGGAAAACCGACAGTACAGGGAAAGAGATGCGGCTTCTGGCTTCGAGGTGGATGACAGTACATTGATGGGCTCTGGCGGAAGCTTTCAAGCAGCGTGAGTTCAGTTCGAAGCGATGCCATCGAAGCGTGGGAACTGATCGCATCAACCCGACAACAGCATAGCACAACGGGAACAAGCCAACGCACGTCGACAGGACCGTCGGAGCGCTTACGAGGCGGACAAGCGATCTGCGATGTCGGAAAGAATGAGCGCCATGAAGAGCAAGGAAGACGCGACTATGGCCATGTTCAAGCAGATGGCACAGTCCCGGTTTGGGGGACAATGAGTAGCGTCCAGGTCATGCAGGTATACAAGGCACAGGTGCATTCGTAAACTCTACACCCTCTCGTAGATGTACAGATATGCAAGACTCTTCATCACGTCGTTGCCCTCGCCTTCTGCCTTGACGACCTTTTCGTCATTGAACAAGATCCACGACCCGTCATCCTGTCGGATAGTCGCAACGTAATGACCAGAATGGACCGACGGTCCTTTGTGAGATATGAACGCTTTAAGGCGATAGTTCGCGGGCAGATTGGCAAACCCTCCAACAGACTGGAGAGCGACGGCCTCGGCAACTTGTGGAGCTGAATCCTCGCCCAAGTCATCGGGATGAGAAAACAACCACTCCACTGCTCGCTCAGCGTTACCATCCTGAGAAAACGAGCAGGTATCAGCGCTCAGTCCTGAAGAATAAGCACATTGCTCACAGTTTCCCGCAAAGCTTTCTTGGCCTGAGCATGCGTGAAGCCCATATCAGCCAGCATGCCTACTTGCTCTGCCGAGGGCTCTGGACCAGCACTGCCGCTGGAGACCGCATCCGCGGGCTGTAAAGGCGCATCAATGTCTGAAAAGGCATTCAGCACAGTCTCTGGCATCGCGCGAACGACAATTCATACCCGGATCCTCCATATGCTGGAATAACCAGTTCATAGCGGCTTCAGCATCGCTGTTCCCCGTAGCAATAAGCGCCTTTTGACATCGGATCAGGGGGAAGCCCATGGCTTCGAGCTGTGAAAGAGCTGCCGCATTGAATTCAGGTAAAGCGGGTTCTGCGAGATTGGCCGCAAGCTTCAGCTTTTGGACACTCTGCACCAAGAAGCCTATTACCTTGACTGGTTTCAGAGAGCTCAACTTCTCCGTCTTGTTTTCCAGCACTCAGATATTTGTCCATCATCAAGTCGTCGCGCACATTGACCGGGATATCTGTCGATGAAGCGTAAGCGAGATCGTAGGAAACCATCCTAGCATATTCAACTTACCTAGCTTTGTTGGCATCCAGTTCACCAGTTGGAACTTTTTCATATGCACAACCAACGTCTGAGGGAACGTCTTAAACTTTTGTTGCCTGCAAGCATGGTGTGAGTTCCCCTCTCAGGATTCTCACAAGGCGCAGGGACGTACTTCATGGCAATCACCTTTTTCTGACACTGCGGGCAAGAATACTCCAACGCTTCCGGCTCTACCACCATGTCCAAGCAGGTATCAAACTCCACGGGCTCATACTGATTCTGCTTTGGCATAGCGGAGCCGCCATCGCCCTCGCCAATGACCAGCTCCTCCTTTTCCTTGGCGGGTACAGGCAGACTGATTGAATCAACTTGATCCGTGCGGTAACTGACGCCCTTGCATTCTCCACACTGCAGTCGCTGCTCCATTCCGAACCGGAACGTTTCCGTCGCTTCGCGCGTCTGATCGAGTCCGCGACGTTTAGCGTCTTGTTGAAGACATTTGATAAGATGCTGCAAGAATTCCTCTGAGTCCTGTTGACGCATGGTAGAGAACTCTTCATGACCCTTGCCCACGAGCGCCTTGAACATGGCCGGTCGCACACCTTCCTGGAACTTGGGCTTGTTTTCTTCCGTCTGAAATGGAGTTTCCATCGTCGAGGACGGCGGAGGATGAGCCTGCGCAGGATGCGAATAGCGGCCAGAGAGCAGTCCGTCGGATATCTTAAACATTTGGCATTCGAGGCAGTCCGAGGGCTGAGAAGCGGTGCAAATTTCAAAGTGTTCCTGGCCTCGCGAAGGAGGATAGCGTTGTCGGAAAGCCGGTAGCGCGAAGATGGACTGCAGCACAGAAGCCATGTAGCAACTGTAAAGCATCCTGTAAGCCATAATCAAGCGGACTGGTATTGGAACAGTTACCTGTTTCCCAGATTCTTCAGCCCCGTCAAGCCGGGTCCGAAGACAGGCTCAAGTTCCTTGCCATCATCACCCGTCATTGAGAAGTCAAACTTCAGGTTGTGCTCGATTTGCTAAGGACGAAACGACACTATAAACACCACCGTCGCTGAAGAACGAGAGCTCTACGTACCAACTCGGTCATGCTCTTATCCGTCTTGCGCATGTCCACCACATTCATCCCAAAATGCTCCAAATGCCGCGGCAGATCCGGATCAATCCGCGAATCATCACACGTATAGCAATACACGTCGCCGCCGCCCTCGGGCGTAATTGTGCCCAGCTTGACGCCGACCCCGTGGCCCGTGGCGGAAAAGTGTTGAAGGGCGTGGCCGTTGCCGCCTATGCCACCGAATTGCTGACGGCCGCAGTTGACAGTGCCGCATGTGAGGCAGAGCCAGAGGTTGGAGGTGAGGTCGCATTGTGAGCAGTGTGAGGAGACTGCGGTAAGGTGAGCGGTTAGGTGAAAGGGGTCTCGGAAGTGGCGGATGAACTCACTCTTGTCGCTTGCGTCTTGCTGTTGCAACATGAGCGTATGCTCGCACATCTCGAGCTCCTCTTCCCAGGCTTTGACTTCAGACTGCTGCGCCGATGCCATGGACTTCATGATGCCATCCACCGTTTCCTTGATCTGGATTGCATCATGGTCAGCTTTCGCCTGTTACTGCCTTCGTAGGGCCTACCTTTGGATGGTCGGATGTGACAACAGACCCATGCTCCTCATCACACCTAAAACACCTCAAACTCAACTCAAACTCCCACAACTCCTCATCACTCGGCACGACAATCGCGAGCTTCTTCATCGGCGGTTCCTCCGAAGTCGAATCCCGTCGTTTGGTCGATGCCTTGCGGTGCCGTTTGATGTTGAGCCCGAGAGGATGGGACGTGCGTGCGTAGTGCAGGCGGGCGTGGGCGCGCGAGGGGTTGAGACAGCCTCCGTTGAAGCATTGGAGGCAAACGAGGACGCCCTCGGGGGAGTCCTTTCGGTGATTTTGGGTGAGCGCTTCCAGATACTGAATGAATTATATCGTGACATCTCACCTGACCGTCAAAGCACAATGTACATTCCTCCCTAATCGACCGAATCGCTTCATCAGCGTAAACCCGGAAAGCGCATTCTCAGGTCGAACTCACTTGTGCACCTGCTGGTTCGATCGCGGAGGCGAGAGCTGAGATGCAAGCTCTCCAATATGCTGACAGAATGCCATGATGCGCGAAGTAAAGTCTGCTTGTTCGGGCGAAACAGACGGTGACGAGGGATAGAAGATGAATGAGTGAACAACTGCAGCGTATGACGGTTGTGGTGATGACATAATCGCGGTCACGTGGTATACTGAGACAGAATCAACCACTTCAACCTTTCACCGTTGGCTTCACGTCGTCGACGCTATACATTCTTTACGGTAGCTGCTACGGCTCACTACCATACAGTCGAAGTGCAAAAATGGCGGACGCATCAGACATCTTCAGTGATAATCTTGACCTATTCAGCGCCGAGGATCCCATGACGGAATCCCCATCCGAGGTGCACTACGGACCCATCCACAGCAAAATCGTAAGTCGCTCGCCACACCGCTTCTCTAGTCACTGGTGCTCATTCACCGCTTTCTTTTTCGTGCGAGATAGTAGCCTGATCCTGAAGGCAAAGCTTTCACTGTGCTTGCTTCCCAAATCTTCAATAGCGGCCTTGTATGTCCAGCGCCTTTCTCGTTATCAGCGGACTTGGTATTGAAGGGAACGTTTTGCTCAGGTTATGGCCGAGATGATGGAGTTGCGACGTATCAATCCGGCAGGAACAAGGAGTAAGCAAGTCGACGTGCGTATTCCGAAGGTTTTAACATAACATACATCTACAGTTCTCGAACTCGGCGCGTCAACGTCATTACCGACCCTCATCGCCTCGACTTTTGATCCTCCGCCAGAATCGATTCTCACGACAGATTACCCAGATGAAAACCTGATCAAGTGAGCTCAAATACTCCTCCTACTCTCTTGCATGGCCAGGCTGATCACCACCACCAGCAATCTCCGGGCCAACTTGCAGCGGAACGCTCACCTCGCCAAATGCCCAGTCCGTCTTCATCCGCCTTTTTCTCAGGAGCATCTTATCTAACCGTGCCATCCAGATATCAGCGCAAGGTTACAAGTGGGGAGACAACGTTGCGCCTTTACTGTAAGTCGCCTTCTGAACCAATCGAATTGGACTGACACATGCCTAAGAGCGACACTGCCTCACCCGTCGAAAGGCTTCACCCTGCTCATCCTATCCGATACTCTCTGGCTGCACGACGAACACACCAACCTCCTCCGCACCATTTCCGATGGTTTGAGCCGCACCGAACCAGGTTACGTCTATTTCACCACAGGTCACTACGCCAAGCGGCCCATCGTCGAGGAGTTTTTTAACCGAATAGAGTCTGAGGCTGGAATGGAGTACGAAGAGCTGAAGTATGGAGACGAGTGGGAAGGCGAGATGAAGGTTGACGTGGGGGTCGGTGCCGACAGGCATCATCTAGATGTCCGGAAGGCGGCTGTATGGTGTTTCCGGGCATGGAGACGGGGTCTCAAGCCGACGTTGTAGGGGACATTCCGGCGGTCGTGACGCATGTCATACCATGAACACAAGTTTTCCTTTTACACATACAAATGGGACGGGTCTATCGGTGGACTGGACATCTCCGGGTCGAAACAGCCGTCAGATACAAGCACATGTACACAAGTAGAACAAGAAAGCAAGCACAAACCAGCATCGCGCGTACCCCAATCACATGTACCACGCGACGTTTTCGAAGTCTCTGTTCTTTGCGAACAGCTTGGTGATCTTCAACGGGTCAAACTCCTTGACGAGCATTCCGCGAGGACCGAAGCCACCGGCGGAGGATTGAGTCTGCGTCTCGGAGAAAGACTCTTCCTCGTACACCATGGCTCGTGACTTCGTGCAAATGATATCTGCGTAATAGCAGACCGAGACAATAGAGACGGATCGCGTGGCTCGGGCGAACGAGTACGACAAGGCGTTGGTGAGCTGCTGCAAGGTGTCGGCCTTGAATCCGTTCTCGTCAACCAAGACGACGTAGTGGGTGGGTCTCGCGGTACCGATCAGTCCGGCGTGAGCCTGCAGGTAAAAGTCGAAAGCGAACGGATGAACAACAGTTCGATCCACGACCACTCCTGGAGGCAAGTTGCCCGACCTATCGATCTCTCGACCGGTCTTGGAGAAGAAGCGCATGTTGTGCTTCTTTGCGGCGATGACGAAGGTGATTTTGGGCTTGTAACCGGGTCGAAGTTCCTCGCAAGCCATGCGGATCGCTTTCACTTCCCGTTGTACGACAACGGCATACTGGCCCTCGGAAACGCCATCTCGGTAGAAAACAATTTTTTCGGGCAGACTCTTGACCGCGTTGCCGTACTCGGTAAGATGAAACTTCATCATTTCTTGCAGACCTTCAATCGGCTCCTGGCGGCCTTCTTGCAACATGGCTCGCGCAGAGTAGAGGCTGCTGTCCGCGTTCTTGGAAGCGACTGTGGCGGAGATCGATGGAGCAACAACGTCATCACCTCGAGAGGGCGGGTGGGTGACATCGGCGCCGACGAGCATCGTTCGGTTGGTCATACCCGGCAGATCGCTGAGCGGAACATGATGAGTAACACCGCCGAGCTTGGCATTGATCTTCATGGCGACGTTTGCGCAGTATTGATCCAGTCCACGTTCGCTCTTGATCTTTTGCGCTTGCAGACATTGGGTGACGACAGGAGCGTGCAGGAAACAAGCGGCGATCCTCTTGATTTCTTCGTACAGGGCCGCGTCGCGACCGGGAAGGATGACGACGATCAATTGAGGGTTACCCTTAGATCCGCCGGCAGCCCATGCAGCCTTGGCGGCTTGGGACAAGGCATCAAAGACGGACTTGTTCATGCCAGTGCCCTGGTACGCCGGGTTGACGGGACCAAAGAGAGGGGGTCGCTCATTTCCGACCCTGACACCGGCCGTGGTGAGAGCTCGTGTGAAGAAGCCAATGAAGCCTTGCAAATCTTGAGTACCGACCATTCGGTCGAAGGAGACAACAGACCACGCTGTCAGCGGCGCACCAGGCTGGTAGAATCGTTTGCCTCGCAAGTTCCAGGCTCCGCCGTTGGGTCGCATGACGCTGGACGGCCCACCTCCGGCGTAGACGACGCTGGGAGGGGGCAAGATTCGGGCTTGGATCTCGGCCATGTCGTTGCGGACTTCAATACCCCAGCTTCGGATTCTGTTGACAGTCTCCCATCGGAGGGCCTTCCTCCATTCCATGACTGAAAACCGAGAGAATCAGCGTGATCGAGCGCAGAGTCAGAGATAGGGACTTACTTCGGTTGGCTCGGTCAGCAGGTCGCTGAGCAGCGATCTTGATCATGTCGGCTGTCTTACAGAAGCAAGTGATAATGAGTATGGATCCATGAATCATGCTGCGGAGCGCTTACTTGGTCAGGAGTCAATTTTCCAGGAGGCAAACTGTTGAAGGGCTCCAACGCGACAAATTCCATAGGGACGTAGTTCTTCTGGCCATACAGAACACAAGGCTGATGGACCAGGCATCAATGCATGTCCACTCGAGGTTCCCGAGCTACTCACGAGGTTTGGGTATCTCAAATTGACGTTGTACGCAGTCCTAAAGTACGCCGCGATGTTGGTCTTCGTGTCAGGCGCGCCATCTCGGCCGGACAAGGTGAACGTGATTTCGGACGCGGGCTTCGCGGTGATGCTCATGATCGTGAAGATCTTGTTGCAAGGTCGGTGGGTGAGCTTGAACTTGCACATCGAGAAAACCTTTCGGAGCTTGCTGATATCGTAAGGTCGCAAGTTTTGGGGCATTTCGGCTACTCGCGGAGGCCTAGTCATGAGATAGTCAGTCATATGAGCGATATGAGTATGAACAGACCACTCACCCACCGCCGTAGCCTCCTCGACCTCCTCCTCTTCCGCCACGTCCGCCTCCTGATTGATGTTCAAGTCAGCGATATCTCAGACCCTATTCGAGAAATCAACTCACGTCCGCCCCCGCCCCCGCCACCACCACCACCACTAAGCACCTGCGCTGCAACGGGGATCATCGGACCAGGTTGCAGGAATGCAGAGTACGCGGTGTCAAGTTGGATTCCCGGGTTCATCTGTCCAGGCCGGAAGGATCTAAGGGATAGGAGGTCAGTGAGGATAGGAGTCGTTGTAAGGGGAAGAGACGTACTGCATGAAGCCCTTGCCGACGAGGCCGCCGGATCCAATGAGGTCTGGGCGAGGTGTCAGTCACTGATGCGTCAGATGTGAAGAGAACCTACCGGTCTGCTGCATGTCGAAGAAACGGTTCTGCGCGGCACCCACGGGAGTGTACCTGAGGGAAGGCTGGAAGAGAAGACGATAAGCATGAAAAGGAGAATCATTTGTCTAATAGAAACTCACCTCTTGCCGCAACAAGACATTAACAGACATGATTGCTGTCAACATTGCCGCCTCATTCTCAACAGACTGTCTCTCCCCTCGGCAGAATTTCGCAACAGCTTCCAAGTCAATCGTCGCGGCGTGCTGGATAGCAATCTTGAATCGTCGCCCTTGAGGTTGATCTTCCTGACCAGGCCTGGGGGGTCGATCTTCTTCAAAAGGCAGCATGACTTCACCCTTGAGCGGTTCCTTGGATCCCTTGAGAGCGGGAATAGGCGTCGGCGTGAAAAAGTTCTTACGGCCGTCGAATGCTCCCTCTCGGAACGACGTCGCGTTTTCGTGGCCGAGGGACTCGCCGTATTTCTCGAGGACCTGCTTCATGAGCAGCAGAGGCAGTTTGCGAGGGGGTCGGTCGTCCTTTGGCGGTTTCTTGCCGTCGGTCATGCGAACGATAGGGGTGATATCGACATCGTAGTGTTGAATTGTCTTTCCCTGTCCGCCGGCGAATCGAACTTGAAAGAAGTTGGCAAGGACCGTGATGGGCTGGCCTGCGGTACCTGAGCCTGGTCGTGGATGGTAGTCGGTCAAGACAAGTGCCTTGTATCGAAGTTCGGCCTGCTGTCGTGCTTCATCGTCTTGCGGATGAGCGAGTTCCGACTCGTGGATGCGCCTCGGAGGGGGCTGTCGGGACATGGTGAAGGGAAGGGGGAAGGGGGTGTCGGAAGACGATGAGCAGTTGCGAAGGGAAAGACAGACGCGCGAGGGGGAGTTGATGAAGAAGACGAGCTATATATGATCCGAGGGCAAGACAGACCATCGGCCCCTGTACGCTCAGCATACTCGGCAGAACGCGTTGCTAGCTCGCGCTCTGGACTAGCCTCGTGGAGTTTACTGCATGTTCGGATGCTGACGCAAGACTGTACCTCGAGGGAAGAGCAGATGGAAGTGGTATCCTTCTATCCATCACCCTTCCCACCTCATTTCCCCGATACCGCTGCTTATCGGATCGGCATCACAGAGCGATGACTTGCAGCCTGGGGAGAACTTATGGGATTCAATGACCTTCTGGGCCGTTCCGACAGCAGGATTGTGCAGACCCCGGCAAAAAGACTGGCATTGTTCCATATTGCCCCCGCGCGCGAATCCCATAAGGCTCACGAGAATCGTATGTTTATTGTTCTATCAATCTGTGGGAAGAGTCGCCTCGTTGCATGACGACATCGAAGCATGCTGCAATCCACTCAGCAGCACCGTGATCTGAAAGCCCTGCCTCATGGTTCAATCTCGGCGCGTTCTAGGGTGACGGAAGGTCCGCGTGGAAGATGGCACATCTCGGAGCATTTTCCACGTACATAGGGTGGCAATTTGATGGAAACGGTGGGGGACTAGCCGAACAGCGCTGCAGGTTGGGAAATTCGGATCTACTATTTCTCGTACGATTCAATCCCCTGCACGGGGGATGCCTTGTATGAATATGCTATTGCGGTTATCCGCATGCCGTGCTGATTCTCGTAATTATACAGCCTATGTGTCAATGTGCCTTATAGAGCGAAGCTCCATTGACGGAAGATCGCAATCCCACTATGATTTGATACTCAGCTTCGTCGCTGACGGTACCGTTAATCCTACATCCCCCCCGGCCGAACTCGAAACCTTGGCGGCCGCGGCCATCGCCACCACCTTCTTCGCCTGTTGCTGCAACTGCACCCTCGCCTGCCCCACCGCCGCCAATCTCTGGGCCCTAGTCCCACCTGGTGGCCCTGCCCCACTCGTCGCGGCGATCTTCAGCTCATTCCGCAACCGATCCATACGGATCGCGTCGGACGAAAATCCGGGAATGCCGATATTGTATTCCCGGCCGACGTGGAACTGGATGTCTTGCACTTCGAGCTTACGTGCTTTTCTATGGCGTGCCATCCGACAGCCGAACTCGATGCACGAGTCGATGAATTCATCGCCAATTTCTAGCAGGATCTGTAAAATGATACGTCAGAGACGCGTTCGATCCTTTCTTCCGATGCTTACATCTTCAGCCGCTTCGGTGATATCGACATCCGGGTACAGACAATTCGCCAAATCCGCCAGTTTGCGTTTACCGGCGGAGCCGCTTGTTTCCGCGATATCCTCCTCTGGCGCAACCGCAGTCACGGCCTTCTCTCCCTTGACTGCAACCTCGGCCGTTGCGGGCGCCGCTGTTTCCTCTTCCACTTCATCGCCCTCCTTGATATTGCTGTTCAGCTTTTCAAATATGGTGCCTTTCATCGCTAATTTTGGCGCGCCGCTCGTAATGATATCGCGTTGCAGCTGGGTCATATACCTCCCTATGGATGCCGGTCGATGCAGGTATGGCGGCAGTCCCATCGTCATACCCGCAGCGAGTCCGCCGTTCAGTGATGGCCGTAGCGGCTTGGTGTCCGGATACTTGGTCACGAATGGGAACGTCTTTGCCGATGCCGGTAAAACCTGCGAGATCTGGATTTCTGCTGAGACGGGTGGACATTCTTGTGCAGGTTGCGGTCCACCGTTCGGTAATGGGAAACCCATAGGGCGACCACGGCCTTGCATCTGTATCTGCGCCGCCTGCATCTGATTCATCTGCCCAGGACCCGCAGGCGGTATCATTCCCGGATGTGAGCCGGGCTGCGCGCCCATCCCCATTGGCGGTGGTATCATTCCCGGCTGAGGCAGCCCGCGTCCGACACCGGGACCGCCAGGAACTCCCATGGGCATTATCGGCTGTCCCATTGCTTGATTCTGTAAATTGGCCTGCAATTGCGCTTGAGCGAGTTGTCCAATTTGCGCAAACTGGGCCTGTAATTGCTGCTGTCCCATTTGCTGACCAGGTAAACCCATCACACCACTATTCTGCATCGGCATGCCTGGCATGACGTTGGCGTTTGCCATACCTGGTGATGAGTTGAGCTGCGGCGAGCCAGCCATCGACCCTTGTCGGCTGGATATACCGTTTGCAGCCAGCGATGCCACTCGATTCGGAGTTCCAGCCCGCAAATTGGAAGGCAATGCTGCGTTCTGTGCCATTTGTGGTGTTCCGTGCATTGAATGCGGGCTCTGTGTAATGCCATGAGGCAAGCTTGGTGGATTCTGCATCATCTGCGCCTGAGACTGCGTCTTGAAAGCAGCCATCTGGGCAGCAGCGGCCGCTGCAGCTTGGTTTTGCGCTTGCTGCATCTGCGGGTTCATCCCCATCATTGGCATCTGACCTGCAGGCGGTATACCGTTTGGTATCCCAGCTGCAGCTCCAGGGCCCTGTCTTGCCTGCGCTTGATTCAGTAATCGTTGCCGATTTGGCGGAAGCTGCAAGTTGGGCAAAGGACCGATACCATTCCCAGCTAGTGACCCGACAGCTAGGGGATCTGCGCCGTTGGGAAGCTGATTGTTCATTTCCGGTGTTCCCACGTCGCTAGCTGCATTGGCGTTTAGAGGGGATTGACGAGCTTGCGCAGCTCGAAGTTGTTGCATATTCATTTCTTGAACGTACTCCTGATATGCCGCCTTTATTGCAGGTTTCTATAGAGGCAAGATGAACACCCTTTCCACGGGCATAACCCTGACTGCATACCCTGGTGAAGAGTTCCCGTCGAGTTTCCTCGGGCATTCCTCGAATATGTGTGAAATACGATCTTCTTATTGGCGGTGTCTGTAAAACGCGCGTCAGCGATGAAGAATCGCAACTACCACTCTCGGTGCATACATTGCGGAAAAATTGATTCCTTTTTTCATCAGACATGTCTTCAATCTTCTTGAAAGCCATCGCGGCCGTGACTGCACTCGTCGCTGTTCCCGAAGGCGTTCCCATAGCGACGGGCGATGATGTGCCTTGCGAGTTTGGCGTTCCCGCACCTTGCATTCCATTAATCGAAAGGGATCCGGGACGTGGGGTCGCCATCATACTCGATGCATTCGGTGTGCCGGGGACCTGACTTTGGTCTACGCCTCCATTCTGCGCCATCTGCTGCTGTTGCTGTTGCATGTTCTGCAGCTGTCGAAATAGGGCATGTTGCTGGTTGGAATGGAGTGACAGGTTCTCCTGCCCTGGAAGGCCTGTATTCTGCTGTCTTTGTTGTTGCTGTTGCTGCTGACGCTGTGCTTGCATTTGCTGCGTATTTGCTGTCTGCTGATTCAGCAGATTACCGTATGTTCCTGGTCCCTTCATTTTGACGATATAGTCGAGCTGTACGCATGAGGTTAGTAAAAAGCATAGATGTTTGCCATTGGTCATACCATTTTCTTCTGTTGCTCGCTCAACCGATTCTCCTCCTTCATCTTCATGAACTCTGGCAGATTCGACAAGATATTGTGAATCTCTTGATACTGCTTCTGATTTGCAGGACTTTGTCCGTTCTGCGAGCCTGGTGTACCCGGAGCATTCCCTTGTGGTCCTCCCGGCAGCCCTTCAGAAGGCGGGCGGGGCGACTGCCCTGGCATCATGCTGTTCATCTGATTCGCTCCTGGTTGACCCGCCTGATTCATCATTCCCGGCATTCCCTGCGCACCACCTTGCGCATTGGGCTGGGTTTTGTTCTGCGCGGCAGCGACCGCTGCTAGCTGATTCTGCAACGCCTGGGTCATGGGCTGACCTTGAGCTCGCATTTGTAAGAGCCGTGCTTGCAACGCTGGATTACCAGCGGCGGCGGCGACGGCAATAGCTGCCGCCTGTGCAGGGTTTTGCATGGCTCCTGCTGACTGTCCCGGAGCACCGTTGATATTCAATCCTGCGACTGCCGTGGATCCCTGATTCTGTTGCTGCTGTAGCCCAGCGGGAAGCGGTCGTCCTACCATCGGCCCTGGGCTCGCGGTCTGTCCCGGTGTTCCGCCATTTGCTGCTTGAGCTCGATTGTTGTTCTGACGCATGATGGCAGCCTGGCTGGCAACGAATGCTTGCTGCTGTGGCTGAGTGAGCGTGTGGAAATGCTGGACGGTGATTCCTGCTTGAGCACATAAACGTTGTATGAGCGCGGTCTGAGGCGGAATTCCTGCTCCTGCCGGATTCGGTGTCGGATTTGCGGCTCCAGCGTTCATCCCGGGTATACCCTGCGCGTTGTTCGCATTGGCTGCCGCCTGTCCAGCAAAATTGGGCGAAGGTCGGGGTCTCGGAGATGGTCGCATCTGCGGGGAGCCAACAGCTTGATTGGCATTCTGCTATAATCACCCCAAAATATCGCGCAATCATGAGTGAAGCACTACATTGTAGAATCTTGAAAGCCACTCACATTCCTAGTGACCAGAGTCTTCAGATACGCCATCTTCTCTTCACCGCTCGCGTTCTGAAGCTCCGCCGGTATAAGTCTCATGAGGTCCTGCAAATTCGGCCGCGGGGCCATCCCATTCGTAGGGTTCGACATGCTCGATTAGATTTTCGTGGATTGTGTCGACCGTGTTGATGTAAAATGCTCGGGACTGGCCCTGCAAAACGAAAGCGATGCCGAAGAGTCCCGCTCGTGAATGATCGCTCGTCGCGGGATTTCCCCGATTCGTGTCGCTCCCGGCGCGCGGTTGCGCTGCTATTTGCGGTATACGAATGGACGGATGGGTTTTATGGTGGGCGCCGTGTATGGCGAGGGCAATCGTTGCTGGTGGACGGCTCAAGAACCGCTGGGAATAGCCTCAGAAACAGACTCAAGCAGGCAGCGTCTCACCTTTGTCGGTGATCGACGAAGTTGGAAGCCCCACTAAGACTCTAGGGGAGCACCCCCTTTCTTCCTCCTTTCACGGCCACCCAGCGCAACTTGTCTTCGCATGTACTCTACTTTCTCTTGCGTGGAGCAGGATGTACCGTACGCATCCTGTACATATGAGATGGCAGGCGGATCGTCCCGCAAGGAGTGGCGTATCGCCCGGAAGGCACGGTAAGGCCAGACGGCGCAGAATTCGCCGACCTAGCGATGCATACACAGTACAACGCATCCTGACATTCGATACAGTTTACCTGTTCGGCGTCACATCAGCCGAGACCTAACCACCTCCAGCAAAGAAAGACCGAATATCCTTCTGCTTGTCATCATGGGCTGAACTCCCGATCCCGCCTTTCTGTCGCTTGATTCCATCCAAGTGCGTAGATACGTTCATGGTAAGAACATTGACTCGGAGGTAGGGCAGCGGCTTCTTTTCCCTCGATACAGACATTGAGCTAGCGCCTGATCGTGTGCTGGTGTTGGTCGTGGTCCTCGACAGGTTTGGAGGCTGAGCGGGGACCGCTGTAGGTTGGGTGGTACTTTGTCCAGAGGCATCAACTTCCGCAGCACCGGTTGTGGGTTTTGCCTCTCCTGTGCCGACCGCCTCTTCACCATCTTGCTGGCTAGCAGGGAACTCGTCATGGTACCCAATCTCAACTCGCGTCCATCCCGTGTTCGTCATACCGCTGCCTCTCCAAGCCACCTGAGATCCCGACGGAATTCTCCGTGCGATGAAAGCACCGAGTAGCTCGGAGTTGAAAATGCCGTGCGCGACGACAAAGACGCGTGGAGCCTCGTCGGCGGACTTGCCCCTTGCGCTGTGCAGAATGGGTTCGATGTATTGTGCGATACTACCCAGAGCGGGTCAGTCAACCGTTATCCTGCTTTCGTCAGGATCAGAACTCACGCCTTCTCTGCTCTCGCCCTGACATCATCCAGGCTCTCCCCTTGCTCAAACTTGAAGCTCCTTCCCGGTTCTCGGTGGAACCCAGGCATCCCCTTGTTCGCCGCAAATGGCTGTCTCTCGGCTTTGCCAAAATTTTGCTCCTGGAATAGCGGCGAGTAGGTCAATGGCGGCGGAGGTGGCGTTTGGTGTTTGTGTATTTGCTGAGCCTGGAGGACGACATGATCAGTTAAGGGATTTATGCACTAATGCAAATTGATTACCGTCCATGCGGCCCGGAGTAGATTGCTGGCAAACATGGCATCGATGCGGTAATCGCTGAATGACGCTCCGACAGCTTTCGCTTGCTGAATAAGAGTGGATGTCAGCCATGAAATCCCGTGTAGCTAAACCCCAGAAGACTACCCACATTCATGCCTGTAATGTCAACGCCATAAAACGGTTCCATCAGTAACTGCTCCAGGACCCGTTTCGGGAGGTCCTATAGGGTCTGTGACGCACCATGACTTGATAGGGGGGCATCCGCGGAGCCTGCCCAGACGGGTTTCAGGTTGTCTGCAGCGACAGCGAAAGCAAGGCGATGAGTATAGTGCTCTTCAGCGGACATTCGCTCAGAGCCAGACGTACCGGTGGATTCACCGTGTCGGACGATGGTGAGGATGATCATTTTGTTCCTCTAGGCAGATCAATTGAGCTGACGCGACAAATGCTCAAGATGGACGTGCGCGAGTGACCGCGATGGCTGTCTTTGTGGCAATACAGGTGAGGCCTTGATGGCAATCGTCTTTTCGACCCCTCGATACCCATTATCCCAGTCAAAAGGCGGGGTCGACCGATTGCTCCGGCGTGACAGGGCCGAAGATGCCGGTACCCGATGCGGGTGGGAGGCACCTATGAGGATTCGCCGCTGACAGTACCCATGTCAACAGCTCCGTCGGCCTGGGTCGCTCGCTACTTGGGTTGATGGCGCAGTTGCCACTTGAGCAGTGCGGGATAACACATCCATATGGCAAACGCATAGCATATTTACCAGATCTGCTTCCGGACTGATTGCAGTACTTCTGACAACAAGCACTTGAACTGATCTTCCCATAGGAAGGGCGCCCTGCAACGTGAGGCGGAAGCGGCGGCATCATTACTTTACAACATCGATACACCGCCGTTAAGGTATTCACACATAGTCCTTTTCGTTTATAACCTTGTGCAACGATCAGTCAAGATCCGATAGATCACTGTCACTTTCGCTCGCTGAATCCCCCTCTTCCTCGGAGTCCTCTCTCGCTTTCTTCCCCCTTTTGCTCTGACGGCTAGGTCTGCTTCTCTTGCTCGGTGGCGGCGAATTCTCCGAGGATTCACTATCACTCGCCATAGCCTCCTCTTCCTCCGACTCGGCTCTGGCCCTCTTCCCCTTCTTGCTCTGTGGCGTAGCTTTGCCCTTCTTCCCCTTGGCAGGCGTGCCGCTACCCGTCTTCTTGCCCCACCCGCCATTCGCCTTGATCAGGTCCCCCAACGGACACTCCATTCCGTCAAACTCCCTTCTCTCCTTGACCGGTATTAGGCGGCACGAAGGACACGCCACGCCGTGCTGCCACATCAACACATGCAGCGCATACTTGTGCTCGTCCGGGATCTTGGTGTCGAGGTGGAAAAACGCTTGATCCCTTGTTGCTTTTGGAGGTATCCAGCCTAGCCAGGAGCATAGACGATGTACGTGCGTGTCGACGGCGAAGCTTGCTCGAGAAAGGCAAAAGAGTAGCGTGCACGACGATGTCTTCACACCGACTCCGGGAAAGCGTAGAAGAGCCTCCATGGCCTCGTCCTTGGAGAATGCGTGCAGATGATCCAGACTGAGAACGTGCTGCTTGGATCGCTCAATTTCTCCGACTTTCTCTTCATGGGTTGCCTTGTCTGCTCCCGGTATCATTGGTTTGGCTTCGTCCGAGTCCTCTTCGGCCTTTTCCAGAGCCGCAGCGCGAGCAATATTGTCCTCGTATACCATGTCCAGAATCGCCTTGATGTTCTTGCTCTTGTTCTTGGCCAATCCGCCACACTTGATCGCTTCAAACAGATCATTCTCGCTCCTCTCCCTGACAGCATTCCAGTTGACGCTACCTTGGCCTACACCCTCTTTGAGGATGCCGTACTTTTCCACGATATTGCGAAAGGCGGCGCTCGAGTTTCGACGATTCGTTGCCGCGCTGAGCAGTGTGCGAATGAGGGCGTCGAGGATTGAGGGTACTTCACCGCATCCACTGCTTTCGAGTGATGGCGCGGGGATGACTTTTGGTGCTTCGTGCTTGCCATGCCAGGATTCCAGTCTCTTGACGACATCGGCACACTGCTCGGGAGACGGAGCTTCCCAATCCGGAAACGGAGTTTGACCAGGCATGAGCTTGTACTTGGTCGTCTTCGCCGATGATTTCGGCTGCGGGGTGTCACCTTCCATCTTCGCGGGAGTACGGGGTATATTCCCCGACTTGACGGGCGTCTGTGCCACGACCTTGACCCGCTCCGGCCGATCCAAATATCCCGAGGCGATCGTCGGTTTGACATCCTCTTCTTGAGCAGGAACGCTCGCCTTTCTCCGCTTCCGCACGGGCGTTGTGACATTAGGCTTCTCTTCGGTTTCCTCCTTCTTCACCTTCGAATCACCATCGATCCCCGCATGACCAGGCAAAGCATTCGAGCGGGTGCTCGCCCTGGTAGAGCGAATCGCGGCCGGCATGGAAGATGGCTGAATTGCGCTGCGAAGCCGGAACAAAGGTATTGAGCGGAAAATTATCGCGAAACCCTGAGTCGGAGAGGGGTGCGTTGTCGAGGGGTAATCCCGGTCGTCAAAGGTGTATGATCTATTGGCGGGCGAGCACTTCAAGCAGAACTGGCCATCAACGAGAACGGAGCTCTTGTCTGCGGCTGTTTCAGATGATCGATCGGCGCTTCAGAAATCGAATTGAAAGCTGCCGTTGATGAGTCATCGCCAAACGCCTGTCGGGGCAACAAGCTGGGCAACAGCGAAAGGTGTCCGAAAATGTGCCATACACAGATTCGCCCTCTTACTGGGTTTACAACGAAGGCACACCAATTCGTGTCGTGCATTATGATCATCATCGTCGAAGTTCCCCGCGATAGAATGTTTCATGACTTTGCGGGTCTAGACTTGAAAGAAAGCCTCGACCTCATCCGCAGGCATATGCCCTCGAGCCTCTTCATCCTCCGTACCGCCCTGAATAGGCATAGGTCCAGGCTCTTCCTCATCGTCATCGAATGTACCCAGATCCAACCAGTCCGTTGCAGCGGATGGCGCAATAACCGGACGCAATGGGGAATTGCCAGAGCTTGATCTTCGTCGACTTCGCTCGTTGGGCGATTTTGGAAGCAGTGAGATTTCGGGAGATATGTGCTGTGTAACACGACAGACGTCAATGATCTCAGATTGTCTCGTACTTCCAGAGGACCACTTACCTCCCAAGTATTCTCATTTCCTGTACTCTTCCGTCTTTGTCTCGCGGCGAAAGAGTCTTCCGGTTCATCCGCAATCTCCTGATCCAAGTCGTACGTGCTAAATCGAGCGTCCGGTCCCAGTTCGCCAATAGAGACAACGCTCTCGGAATCACTGATCGCTTCATCATCGGCCACGCCTCGACTCTTCATGATTTCGTTCAGACGACTCCAAGGTGTATTATCCGCCCGGTAAGCATTTGTGAAGGAGCTCCGTCGGCTACCGGGGGAGCTCAAGAGATCCAAGCCTTGCTGCACGTGCTCTTCTGCTTTGTCGATACCTAGTACCTCGGCTATCAAGTCTTCGTACTCGTAAAGCCAAGCGCCCATGATGGTCTCAATGTTGTAATCATCATCAGTCTCCCTTCTGGGCATCGTGCGGTTGGGCGGGAAGATATCCGAGTCGGTGCGATGAATGGACCCGCTCCCGTTGCTGCTTGCGATGTGTTGCCCCGCTCCGTAATCAAGCGATCCGCCCGAGGCAAGCGAGTCCGAGCGACGATGGAAATCGGTTCCTGTCTGCGGTGTTGCGTAATGTTTGCTATGGTAGAATTTGATCAAAGTGCGCAGAGCGTTCTCCGCGGCCTATTTGGCGGGAAGACATACATCGTGAGTCTCGAGATTGGAAGGCACACCAAACACCTACATTTGATTCCTCAACCTCTGTGTCGATGTCTATAGCTGCCAGCCATTCGTCGCGAAGCTCTGGTTTGCAATTCAGGTAGATGGCGGTAATGGTTTTCATATTCGCTGTCGTCAGCCGCGAGGCTCTTCAGCATTTCGCCATGGGAAAAAAGTTGTAATGTCCAGCTTACATTGTCTCCATTTCCTTCCGCAGAATGGAACCTGACTCTTCAGTACTTTGAGGACTTGAAGTTGCAGCATGGGATGTGATACGCGAAGCAGTCTCTTCAAGATTTGCTGCGAATCTAGAACATCAAAAACCATTCACCAGGTATTCTCGTGAGCACTCACACTACTCTTATACTGGACCAGTAGCGATATTCTTGCCGGACGTCGTTTCGTCAGTTGATGTACTACGCGGATGAAGTTGATGGAATAGAAGAAATTTCTCCAGCTGTATTCGTGAATGATTTCGATTTCTTCTCCATCTGCGCCAATTCTGGTAGAATTGGGTTTTGGCTTATGGTCGAACAGGTTCACTTGGTGTTTTGAGTGACGCTCGGGGGAGAAATTTAGGTAGCAATAGCGGAAGAAACTGAGCGCCAAACAGCACTGCTTCAGCGAGCGATTTCAGCCTGCGAACAGATACCGACGCACTCGTGATCTTCCCATTCGTTTCTCGTCTGGACGGTATTCAGCAGGTCTTGGAAGCCGAACATCTTGAGGATTAGCAGCAAACAATTCGAGTCGATCAAGAGGGTTGCCAGATGCTGGAACTTTATTATGTCTAATGCGTCGCCCAAGCGCAATCAGCACCAGCGACTCCCAAAAAAAACAGGATCACTTACGCGACGCCTTGAACCACTTGAGCAGAAGCAGCAAAATGGCCGAGACGGCTTTCGACGTGATCTCGCGATGTCGTGCCACATCAACTTCCTCAAGCGTTTGCGGCGGCGTCTCCACGACTTCTGCTCATTGGGTCATAAGATCAATGCGTTTCTTTGACTCGTCTGGAGCCGCACTCACCAGGGACATCCGCGCCTGGCGATCCTGGATGTTGATGTGCATTTGCGTTTGCAGCTGGGTTACCCGTTACAGTAGCGAGAAGCAATTTCAACAAGACGACAACTATGCTCTGAGAGCTAGGAAGGATGGCTTTCTGATCGGACAAGTAGGTGCAAATCAGCATCCGCATTCATCACTCGTAAAGGAGAAGCTTACGTAGACACGTTCGACTCTATACAGCCTCTTCAAGCTCAATCTCGCCTGCTGTGCGGCTTTGACTGCCACGTTATCCCCTTGCGATTGCGCCAGGATCTCCTTTTCCTCGTATCTCCAATCCATGGTCTGATACTCTTGCCAGGCCTTGTCGTCTTCTTCGTCAAGGTCATCGTCAAACGCGGATTTAGTGAAGCCTATCAGACCGGAACTACCGAGTCCGCTCTCTTCCCGGATATACTCTTCTCGTATCTTCTGAAGCTGGTAAAGGCCGAGAGAGACATGGATATGGCGATTGTATAGCTTTTCCGCTTCGTCAATCGCAAACGGTACCATCCGTGACGGATCCGATAGTTCGGACCGCGAAAACGGAAACACAAAGGGCCGCGTCTGGTCCGTTTGGTATTGCAGTTTTTTCGGCTTCATTTGAGGTGTTGGCGGCGGCGATGGCGCTGGCGTGCCCGGTTGAGGCAACGATCCCGTTCCTTGTTGTACAGGCTGGCCGCCCGGTCCCGTTCTGTTCTGTAATGTAGAACGCGAGACGAATGCACTCGGCAGGCCGTCCTCTATTGATGTATGGTAATGTGACCTAACCGGGATCGGACTCATGGCTTCCGCCAGTTTTTCTGGATTCAGTGCAGATTTCTTGACGGTGGCGGGAACTTCAAAGGTCGGGTATTTCACGGTGATTTCCTTGTGGAAATTTGTCATTCCTGCGGGCGAGACTTTGGTGAAATCTGCGGCGGGCAGTCATGAACGCCGTTAGCAGGCGTGAGAAAAGACCCGTCGGACTGCTTACCCCGCTTGATAGGCGGCAAACCCGCCAGATCTCTCTGCAGCGCCACAGCCTTCCGGATATCTTTCAGGCCTCCAAAGCAAGCCAGTATGGTCTTCCAAACGACAAGCAACAGCTGTTTGATTCACTTGGTTATGACCACACTCGGCATGCGTTTGCGAAGATACTGCCTACCTTCTTCACGGGGAAGCCCTTGTGCGGCTTGTCCCGCAGACTGGCAACCAACCCGAGAAGGTAAACCGGCAACGGCTGCTCCATGGCCACTTGAACCCACGCAAGAGCGATCCTCAGCCGGGCCGCACGTTTGCGACATCCGTATCCACTCACTAAGCTCGTCCCCAAACGTCTCATCATTCCTGAACACCTCGACCACAAAGTAGATTATACCGAGGTACACGCCGATCTCCGCGTTGAGGTCCTCCATCGCCCTGTGCAGGTCATCGGGAACGGGCGGCGGCGGAGCAGGCGGTTGCGGAGGCTGTCCGGACTGTTGTTCTTCTGCCTGTCTTTGAGCTTGGATGTTTTGTTCGTATGCGCTGTAGCGACCGACACGGATCAGCGTCCACGAGTGACGAGCGGCAAAGTTTCACGTACCTCATCGCCCGCGATATGGTATCATGTCGCGCGCAAACATCTTTCAATGCCACGAGAGCCGACGACAGCCCATCGGCGGCCCGAACGAGTCTCGCGTTCTCGATGATCCAATGTAACTGGTAATCCGGACCAGCACATTCCGCAAAGTTACCTAGCGCGAATGCAGGGGAATCAGCTTGCCGCGCGGAACGCGATCGTGCACGCCTGGAGAAGGCTCACCCTGCACGAGATACGTCAACCGTCTCGCCGCCTTCATCCGCTCCTCCAAATCCCGATGCTCCAGCCACTCGACCTGCATCTGCACGTAATTTCTCCGCGCGGCCAGGTCCTCTTCGGTCCATTTGGCATCCTGCCCGACGTCGATCTGGAACTCGTGCAGGTTGTCGAGCAGGTGGGACATTTCGGCGTACGGGAAGAATTCTGACAGTTCGGAAAGGATGTCGGAGGAGTCTTCGTAGTGAAAGTCGAATTGTTGAGGCTTTGAGAGAATGAATGCGACATGGTCTGTCAGTAGCAGCATATGGAAAGACAAAGAACAGGGACCCACCTTGGCCTTTGGAACAGCTCCGGGAACCTGATCCCCTCCTTCCTCCCCTGCGACACCCTGCCCCTGCCCCTGCACCGTATTCCCCACGCCACTGACCGCCATCGCCCGCGCCGTCGGCCTCGTCTGGCCGGGACCGAGCTCGGGCGCGTCAGGCCCGTTACCGCCTCTGACCAACGTCGGCCGCCTCAACGACGACGACGACGTCGTCGTCGGCGGGCCACTCGTCATCCCCGATGCCGACCCGTCACCGAGGCCTAGGGTCCGTGCTTGTGCAAGGCCCGCGGACGCGGGAACACGCGAGGCATAGCTCGTGCTGGGTTGCATGGATCCCAGGTCAGGCTCGGTCGTGCCGCTATCCGAATCCACCACGATCGATGTCTTGTCGGATCCTGCCGGCTCCGTCGTCTTCGCGGCCGGCGGCGGCGGTGGTGGTGGGTGCGGGCGTTGCATCATTTTGGAGATGCTGCTCGTCAGCGAGTTCATGGTGGACGGAATCCGGCAGCCCGGTGGCGCTCGAGCCCACTCTCAAGGGCGGAACGTACAGAGGGACGGCCCGCGATCCCCGTCGAGTGGAGATACCGAAGACCAAGAGACTCCGCATACCACCCATCACACACGAACCCGCTCTTCCCTCCAGACGGCCCTCCTCTGCGACATCCGATCGCGCTGCCGACTCTGGAGGGCGCGGGGGGTGCGCCCGGGGAGAAGAGCGCCCGAGGACGCGAGTCGACTCCATCGAGCGCGAGATGACGAAGACGGCCAGAAGTGTACTCGCACGCACAGACAGCCGCCACACTGCCGCACATACGCCCACGACACACCGCACGATGCAAGTGGACTCGCACACCGTAGACCCGGCGCAGTATGTCGAGCAGCACCGCTCACGCGCGACGGGCGACCGGGCATCATTCTGGGAAAGGCTCGGAAAGGCGTACGAGAAGAAGTGAGTCGTCCGTTCTTGTCTGGCATCTGGCCGAGCTGATGGAGCGTCCTTCGGATAGGCTGTGGCATAACATTACGATATTATTAGAGGGGTTTGCGTCGGATCCGTCAAACGCAGAGTACTTGATCGGTCTCTATGACAAGTAAGCCGCAGTTGGATATCCAGGGACGATGGGAAGACTGATGACCCCTTGTCCAGCTTTGTCCATCCGATCGAAGACAAGCTCAACCCCCTGAAACTCGTCAAGTTTACAACACAAGTCGGCCGTCAATACGATGGTACGGCCCTCAACCGCCCCGACCCACCGTCCTTGACGCACTAACCCTCCTGCCCAGACCCCGCCTCCATCCTCACCTTCTACCAAACCGTACACTCCCGCCTCGCCGACCCAAACCCATCACAAAAACCCGATCCGACCACCGGCATGCCCAAATCCCGGCCCCCACCGCCCGCAGCCGAAGCGTATGCGCTCTCCCTCTCGGCAATCGCGTATGCGCAGCTGCTCAATCATGCGTTGGAAGAGAGTAAGAAGAGCTTGGATGCGTGCGAGGAGGTGTTGGCGGGCGTGGATGATGTCGAGCCGAGCGTCAATGCGGGGCTGTACGGCGTCAGCGCGGATTACTACAAGGTCAGTCTCGGTGTGTCGGGCGCGGCCGGATGGGGCGGGGGTGCTGATGTGGCGTGTTGGACAGGTCAAGGCGGACTATGTGGCGTACTACAAGGCTTCGTTGTTATACCTCGCTTGCATCAACCTGGAGGAACAAACGAAAGAGGACCTCGTCAGTCGTGCGCACGATCTGAGCATCGCGGCCCTGCTCGGCGAGACCATCTACAACTTTGGAGAACTCGTAGGTGCCGCCCAGATCTCACGCGGAAACACGACGGCTGACGACGATCCACGTTCGTTCCAGCTGCAACATCCCTTGCTCAATGTCCTGGAAGACTCGCCGCACAAGTGGCTCAAGGACATGCTGTTCGTCTTCAACGCCGGCGACATCGGACAATACGAAGTCCTGAGCCAACGTCTACCGGAAGAGGTACGCCTGATTGCGGCCCCTTCTCCCTCATCCCTCTCCTTGGCTCACCCGCCTCCCTTTGGGCAGCCCATCCTCGACAACGACCAAGACTTCCTGCGTCAAAAGATCTGCCTGATGGCGCTGATCGAAGCCGTCTTCAAGCGGCCGCGGAGCCAGCGCAACATGTCGTTCCAGACGATTGCGAGTGAAACAAAGTTGCCGATGCACGAGGTCGAGCATCTGGTCATGAAAGCCCTTAGGTACGTCTTGTCAGCGCATATCCAATCCGGCACGTGGCTGATCCGCTGATCCGTGCTGCACGACGACAGCTTGAACCTCATCAAGGGCTCCATCGATCAAGTCAACAGCATCGCAGACATTCACTGGGTGCAGCCGCGTGTGCTGGACAAGGCGCAGACGCAGGCCCTACTGGATAGGCTGGATTCATGGGCTTCGCATGTGGGCGTGGTGGGTGACGAGGTCGCGTCGTACAAACAGCCGTTTGCCGTGTCCGTTTAGAGGGTCGACTGGAAGGCAGGCGCAGTAACAGCGTTGTAGAATGTGCATGGTCATTCATCAGGCTCGACGCATGGCGCTGCACGGCAAGACCCAGATCAGAGAATAGCTACTCCCCCAGGGATATCTCTTAACCTTTGCATCATTGGGTCCAGTGGCATCGCAAGATGAATCTAGAAGCTTGGTGTCCATGTCTTTGAACGGCATTCGGCTTGCCCGTTTTCATTCTGGATCCGCCATATAGGCTGCATACCGTTATACAACTAGAATTCCCTCCTGGGGCGTCTACGATAGAGCGCTTTCCTTGTTTCTAATGGACTGTCCTTCCTGCATCCTCGTATACTCGTCATCTTTCCCTCAAGTCACTCGAAGTCGATCGCCGTCCCGGCGTTCAACCAGCAAACGCCACCGCGACTCTCTTCTTCGGCTTCATGATGGATGCCGTTGCCGAGTCTTCAGGATCATCGCGCGCCCGCAGTCCTTGCATGTTGTCCGAAGGCGGCGGAGTCGGCAGAGCTGCGAACCTTGCGCGCTTGGCTGGTCCTTCCAGCGCTTGACTCGCGTCGCCGGAAAGCTCCCGTTTGACCTCGTCTGAATTTGAGCTCGGACGGCGCGCGTCATCATCACTCGTGCGGTCGTCTGCTAATTCATCCTCCTCTTCGATCTTTATACCACCGTTCTCTCGTTTCGGGGCTTTGTCCGGTTCCGGAAGGAGCTTGACAACGAACGGCGTTCGAGGGTCAGCAACGTCGTGCAGGAACTTGGGATACTAGAAGCGAAGACGAAGATGTCAAGTCAGACTATTTGCATGGCTGACCAGATCCTTTCTGCGCTACTTGCAGCAATGGATCCTTGTATGACATCATCATCTTCAGCGCTGACCGCCTTTGACCAATGCCGTCGTTCCAAAACCTCTTGCTCCAGAGATCCGCGGATATACAGGATGTCGCATGTCGTTGGCCGCGTCTGGCCAATCCTGTGAATACGCTATAGGCTCCGCTTCAGCTGGAGGATCCGAGTCGCCAAGGAGCGGTACTCACAGCGATGGCTTGTCTCTGCAAATCCTCTTTCCATACCGGCTCAACGAAGATGACGCGATTGGCAACAATCAAATTCCTGGAGGTGGGTGATTCGTCAGCGGCGATCGCCAAGCAGCAGGACATCTATCTCACAATCCTCTTCCCGCGAGCTCGACCTCCATCAGGCACACCCGTCGTCTCTTCTGCTGGAATATCTCGATCGCAGCTTCTCTGGCTTTGACGTTGGACCCGGATCCGACGTAGCAGCTGTACTAGGAATGTCAGTCCAAGGCGGACGAAGCGTATGTCGTAGCGGGACGGACCTGGATACTCCCACCAGATCGAAACACTGTTCAAAGCGAACGCCCTCGTCAATCTCTGGCAGCTGTTCGATAAGCCCGTACCCACCTCGGTCAACTGCCCCAGCATCACGCTATCTTTTGCAAACACCAAAAAGCGGTCTTCATCGTTCCGCAACACTTCGGCCACCACCCAATCGAGCTTTGACGACACGGTCGTGAAGCCTAGCTCCAACGCGCGAGCTTCCGGAGAGACTGGTGAGACGGGGCAATCGGCGTTGCCGCTAGCGGCATCCCCCTGATTACGCTTGCGTTTGCGCGATGCGGGAGACGATCGCTGGTCACCGTCATCCAAGTCAATGACCTTACCCTCCTGCTGGCGGTCGACGGTCGCTGCTTTCTCCGAACGACGTAGAGTATCGGCGGCAGAGCGGTGCTTACTTTCTGCTGCGACTGACTGTTCCGGCGTTTTCTTGGTCTTCTTCGCTTGGACCTTTGCTGGCTCGAGGTGATGTTGTCGTCTCTTCGCAACTTGTGCGGCCCTGATGAGTTGTCCGGTGATGGAGTTTGGGTCCGTGACGGAGGCGGCGGCGCTTCGAAGGTGAAGAGGGATCTCGGCGGTTGTCAAGCAGGCTTCCGCGTCAAAGGGCTCTGTGACGGATATCTCCCGAAGGATCTCAGCTGGAAGGCGATCGACTTTTATCGGAATGGAGATCTTCGGCAAGATACTGCGCCAGTGGGGATCGTTGATGGCTGTGCGTAGCCAGTTTTCCGCTTCTGCAACCATCGCTCGATCTGCTTCCGTCAGAGCCACCAGCTTGTTAGGCATCGAAACCTCCGTTACCAGTGCATCCAGGGTGAACGCCGGGTCTAGGTCACTATTGCTGCTTGGTAACCAGCTGCAAGCGAGCTGCAAATTTCGAGATGCGAGAAGGAGAGACGATCGGTTGCTTGGTGTTAGCAGATAATCAGGACCAGTTCTCTGGGACGATATTGCATTGACCACGAATATTGCTAAAGGCAAAGTGCGTAAATTTTAGCAAGCAAACATGCGGGTCCGCTACGCAGAATGATACCTTGAAGGACATTGTATGTTATGTTGGCGAAAAAGTCGAGGTTCAGAGCTTGCTGTCTCTCGTTGAGAGGGGGTAGCTCTACGTCTTTCCGAATATCACCTTCCCTAAACGGGTTTCTCTCAGTTCTCAACGCAATTCCACCGGATGCGTACCCACCTAGTTCTAACCATTGTCATCCGAATCAAGTTTTCGACCCTAGCGACTGCTCCATACACTGGCCCACCTTGGCCACTCAGCGGGTTGACGACCAGATTGGTCGAACTATTCTCCGTTGGCTGGACGTCGGTGTCGAACGGCTTCATGTGCAACAAGTTGGTCATGATGCCCAGGAGACGCTTGAGGTCGTCCATTCCCTGCGATGTCCAAGCTCGAGAAATCGACCCTTCATTCGGCGTATCGCTGTGCGATGAGAGCGCATGTTTCGTCGGTGTTCCGGAGACAGCCCAATGCGCTTCCGAGCAAGTCTTACGGCACAGAGTCATCAGGCCGGTCCGTTTCTGGTTAGTCACATGAGCCTCATCTACGGCGCGAGCAACGGGTCAGCATCGCGCTTCCACGATACATTCTGTCGAGCTGTGACTCGGACTTACCCACAACCACTCTCTTCCATCTGATATCAGTGAATATGTTGAATTCATCTTTCTGCGACATCAGTACTTTATGAGCGGCACTGAAATCTGCGATAAGATAGTGGCCACAAGTGAGAAATCAAACCAGCACAACAGTTCCAATACCCACGATCGACGGTTATGAGCACCAGCTACATTTGAATAAATCCGGAGATCAGAGATTGTGGCACGATAGCGAAGCGCGATTCGCTTACATCGGACCGCATGACCTCTTCTAGCGTCGGCAACCCACTTTCCACCACGATATACTTTAACGCGTCCTTTCTGAAATGCTTCTTTTTGATCTCTGCTTCCCACTGTTTCAGCAACAACCTCGGGACAACAACCAAACTAGCTGTCGAGAGATAAATTTTGCGGGTCCGATTTCTACGGTCGTCATAGGTCACTGCATTTCGGTGGCAATCTCTTTCGGCGTTTCCAGTATCTTCGAGGTAGAAAGGCGCATCGCTTGCGAACCGATCGAGAAAGTCGGTCCGAAGGAGGGGATGCGCGTCCATGTGATTGTCGTGCGAGATTCGAGCCGAGCGTGTTTCCAGATGTCGATTCATTGCCAGATGCGCGAGGGGTGGAACGCCGAGCATCCCGTCATCGTTTTGTCTGCCTTTCTGAGGTTGTGTCAAGTTCGGCCAACTTTGACGACCTCTTTCTGTGCAGATTCGCGAATGGGGCTTTGAGTGATCTGGTGTCGTGCGCTGTTGACGAGTGGCGAGGATGAGGGACAAGGTCATGATCCTGGTGGCAGTCCGTTTATCAGCTGCGGCTGACTGTGACGCGCCTACACAGCACTCACGTCTTGCCAGTACCCATCTCTTCACACCTGGCGACGAGATGCCGTTCAGAGCCTATCCGATACCGCAACGGAGATACTCACAGAATCCCTCCTCGCGGCAGCTCGTAATATCCGACATCTTCCTCCAGCCGAACCTCCCCGTTCTGCAGGTTGACGAAATAGGTCTTATCCCGGCCGGCTTCCTTCATCTCGACAAACTTGATGTCCCGGTAGAGCGTCGGATTTGATTCTTGCAGCAGCATTTGCGCGACGGATCGCTTTCCCGTATGAATCAGTCAAGCTGGACGATTTGCGGAAGATAACTTGTGGCGACTTACCCGTTGATAGCCATATAGCTCCGTGGTCAGTCCCATCGCTTCCAGATCGCCATCCAGCTCCCACGCCTCGCTCCCGACTGGACCTTGAGCTCCTGAGCTGACTTCACCCAGCAGCCGTTCTATGGTCCTCCGAACGACGGGTTGCACGGTATTCGATAGGACAGAGGAGGAAGGTGACGGTGAGGCGATCGTTTGGTATATTTCGGAGATTTGGCGGAAATCCTAGGATAGCGGTCGATGTCAGAAACGGTCGAGAGCTCAAGGCGAAAGCGCTGTATGCCACCAACACGACTCACCTTGTTTTCGAAGATTCGTGCAGGCTCGCTTTGAGATCTGCGGAACTCTTTCCATTCCCATTCATTCACCAGCTGCATCAACACCCTCTCCAAATGCCTCCAAACCACAGGCTTCAGTCCCTGAAACCGCCCACTCCACGGCGTAAGATACACCCGGACCGCCAGCGAACCTTTGTACGACTTGCAATAAGCGTGGATGGGCGAAAAATCGTGGGGTTTGGAGCCGATCCGGGTTTTGGAGAGGCACACGAGGGACTCGAACAAGGGCGAGGATTCGGGAGCGATGAGCTGTGAGATTTCTTCGAGCGATGAATCCAAGATACCTGTCCAAGCCAGGATCCGTCTCGGGGCAGCTGGAGGCGATTGCGGAGGGGTTGTTGACTCTAGCGACGTCGTAGGTGGTGGCGGAGGGTCGAGCGTGATGAGGACGGATCCCGCCTGGACGGCGTCGTCCGAGACATCAATGTTGCTTCGGTAGACGCAGCGGCCGGTTCCTCCGGGGCCGCAATCGCCCTCGCACGCCGCATGGTATCCCGTTGATGGGGTCTGGCCCATCTCTGTTTCGCGTCCCGCCCGTCAGATCAGCAATCACACTGATGCCACTGCATGATATCCTCGTGTCTATGCTCCGGGTGAGCGTGTCGGAGCTCGTGTTGGTTTCAGATTCTTGGACGGAAGCAAATATGGCAAGGTGATCGATCGTCGGGGCATGCGATAGAGCTGCCTGGCTTCATCGTTATGTCGCCATTCCACCCACGTCTCCCTGTAGGTCATTAGCCATTCCCGTAGCCATTCCCGCATAGATCCGTCGCGATGAAGACCGCCGCTCTGTGCACCCG
This sequence comes from Naganishia sp. PG3902-1, assembly GCA_023628075.1. NCBI lineage: Eukaryota > Fungi > Basidiomycota > Tremellomycetes > Filobasidiales > Filobasidiaceae > Naganishia > Naganishia sp. PG3902-1. The sequence goes on from JAMALH010000019.1 coordinate 225,319, forward strand.
CTCCTCGCTGCTTCAGCCTCGGCAACTGGCACGCCGCGTCCCCGTCCTTCGCCAAACCGCTCTTTCTTCGACGTCTGTGCCGCAACCATTGCGATCTCCGGCACGCAGGACTTTCTTCTCGCTCACAGACGTTGCCAAGCTCCTCCCGAATCAGCAACCCGCTCGATCTGACAATGCGGAGTACGAGGATCCGAATTCGCAAAGGGTGCACGTGAGGAAGATCTTGCCGTACGTTCATGGCCATTCTCTGTTGTCGAGCATTCCTCCTCAAACGCTCGAACTGCCTGCCAATAGGTACACGCAAGAGCAATTGTACAAGATTGTCGCCGACGTCCCCTCATATTCCAATTTCATCCCCTTCTGCACCACATCATCTGTTGTCTCGCCTTCGACATCCGTCCAAGTTGCCTCGAATGGTCTAGGCGACATGTCGGATCCGTTTGACGTCAAGGCGGAGCTTGAGGTTGGCTTTGGTAACTTTGCAGAGAGGTATACCTCGAGGGTTCAGGGTATACCGTATGAATCGGTCAAGGTGAGTAGGCTCAACGTAGACGCTGTTGCGCAGCTGATTAGAGTCTAGGCTACCGTCAACGATTCGCCGTTATTTCATAATCTCGAAACGACCTGTACGTTTTGTGGTAACTGCTTCAACGGCGGCTCACGCTCTGCCCTTTCCTTCAGGGTCTTTTCAACCCGCATCACCTACGTCCCCTCACCCTACAACAACACCGCTCACAACACCTTCCCCCTCACCAAGTATCCCCGCATCCCCAACCTCAAGCTCCGAGACTGAAGGTCCAACGATGCTCACGATCGACTTATCATTCTCGTTTGCAAGTCCGTTACACAGAATGGCATCGCAGGCGTTCTTGCCCAAGGTGCAGGATCTGATGATCGAGGCGTTTGAGAAGAGGTGTATGCAAGTGTATGGCAAGGGCAAGGTATAGGATCAGTCTCCATTGTATATCCGAATATAGTCATAATCGAGCATCATTATAGTCTGAACAGAAAATGCCACAGCCCAAGTTAGCAACCCAGAACTCCACCATACAGTGAACATGAACGAAGATCCCACTAGCTTCTATGCTTGAACGAAAACCTTGAGGACGGGCTACTCGTCACGCCAGGTCTACCGCTCCTCGATCCTATCGACGGCGTTCGATGCCTCGCCATATTGGCACTGATCACGGGCTCGAAATGCAGCAGGACCTGGCCCTGACCATTCTCCAATTCGACAGAGCCAGTCGAGGCACCCGTTTGAAGATAGTTGGAAATCTGCAAAACAAAAGGCAAAGCTCAGCCGGCTTCCGTGACCTTAAATGTGGTCTACGACTCACGTCCAGCTGTGCCTGACCTATCTCTCTATCTTTGCCAATCGTCTTGTGGTCGAAGACTTTGACAACGAGTCTGTGCTCTTGTTCCTCCAGGCCAAATTTGAAGGTTTCATTCCTGCAATACAGTATATTGTCAGTCGGAATGTTCCCGGCTCCGCTTGTAATCCGCTCACCATTCTGGCTCCGCTGCTTTCTTGGCGTGACTTGTCTTGTAGGCTTTGCGACCGAGTGCAAGTTGCACATAGGGTTTGATATCGTGGGGTCCAGTCATATTGAGCGTCGCTTTTACGCAAGTGATGTTGACAGATTCTGGATGGCTCTCGTTGAGCGTTTCCGCCCGGGCGAAGTCGGTGGCAGCCAATGGGGCGGGAACGCTAGTTCCATTCGTTACGGAAGATTCGACGGCTTGAGCGCCGGCGAAGGAGATGTCCGGCTCTGACTCCGAGGCGGTTCCCGCAGCGGCGTGTTCATCGTCGCTTACGGGCACCAAGACTTCGTTGCCATGCTTGTCACGCTTCTTGATGAGACCAGTCTTCCTGCCGGCAAAGCCAACGGTATGACCAACACCATGGATGATCCCCTTGCCGCCGTAAAAGACGCCTTTACCGACGCCCTTGCCGACGCCGAGAGGTATGGCGCCGACATTGGTCACCACTCGACCGCCAGCCTGCATGACAGTACTTGTGTGCCGGCGAGCACGGCGGATCATGGCTGGCGCAAAGACTATCTTGAGTCGGATGATGGCATGACTGCCGTCTTTGAGGTTCGTCAGGGGAACATTGTAATCCGTGCTCTGAAAAGCCTGAAGATCCGCGAGATTGATAGAGCCCTTACCCAAAAGTTTGGCATTCTCGATCTGTCGCGAAGCAATTTGTCAGAGATGAGCGTCACAATGGGATTCCTCATACCTGATTCCAGTCGTAGAGTTCTAGTTCAAGGTGATCGTCGACACGCGAATTTACCGTCATGTTGAAAACCTCGTTCCACTTAGGCGTCAGCGTTTTCTTCTGAATCTGCGACTTGAAGACGCGTTCCCCGTTGAGATTGAAGACGACATAAGGGTCGCTCTTGCCATTGCGGTCGACACCCTTGATGTTTTCGCCATCGACGAGCTCGACTCGCAAACTTCCCATATCTGACGAGATTCAAGTCAATAACTATCGGAATTTCGCTTTGCAGACATACTGTTCACGGTCTCCCTGGGATCCAAGGCCAACTCCACAGGCAGGTACTTGCACGCGATGAGGATCCTGGAAGCTTCTTCGCCTTTTATGGATCGCAGCTCGATGATTCGGGGTTGGTCCTGTATGGGAGGAGGTCAGACGGCTTGACAGGCTACGGCAAACGTCACTTACGAGCGACATGTCTACCAGATCTTTGGTTGAGAATTGAACCTCGGAATCGATCTCGTCGCGGTCTGTCTCGTCGGCCCTGTTCATCCTTATGGAGATCTGGGAGAAGCTCAGTTCCCGGATGAAACACTCGGCCGTCTGATTCCATTCGCCGAGGTTGTGTCCATGAGTTCGATCAGTCGAATAAACTGGCCAGTAATTTTCGTCGAGCAAGACTTCCAGTCTGCCCTTGTGGGCGACTTTTCCAGCAAAGACTCGGATGACGAGAATACCGTGTTCTGGAGCGTGGTCAGTGAGATTCCGTAAAGGCGGACAGCACTTACCATGCTTGAGGACCTCATCTTTGCTCAACTGCAAGCTATTCGATTCTCCATTCGGCACCGCGGTTGTCGTTTCCTCCTTCTCCGCCGCCGTATCCAAGACCTCTCTTTCGGGAATCGCCGGCGGAACATCCGGGACAATCGACTCGTAGGACGCCATCGCCTGCCGGGAAGAAGATCGCAAAGACCGGGTCGAGGGCTTTCGCATGTTTGTGTACGTGCCCTGGATGAGATCCGCCGGGTCGCCCTGTGCGAGCACTTGGGCCGCATTCGGTACTTCGGGGAATCGCATGCCCTTGGATGACGCGCACGGAACAAAGATGGCGTTGAAGCGGAGCATTCCCTTGATGCCCTTGTCACCCTTGAGCCGGATGGGTTCCTCTTTCTCCCTCAGTCCCGTTGCCGTATAACCAGAGTCCGTGTGTTGAATGTATTCGCCGACGGACAGACTGACCGATCCTAAACGCCGATCTTTGCTCTTACTTTGGTAATCCAAGATCTCCAGCGTCAGTCGATCCTGAAGACTGCGAACGGGCGCGTAGACGTAAGAGTTCCACTCGGGGTTGAGGTTATTCTGGATCGTCTCGGTGCGTCCCGTCACGGTATTGTTCGAAAGGACTCGGCAATACGGATCGCTCTTGCCGCCCATCTCGACATTCTTGACATCCCTGGCGTTGCGCACAAAGATGCGCATGAGACCGATAGGGGGTGTCCATGCGGCGCCGCTGTTGAGACCACCGGGAATCTCGAGAGGCTTCCAGTCGACGGTCAGGCGGACTTTCCCGGTACGCGTGAGATCGAACCAATCTTGCTGAAGTTCCTGCTTGGCGAGGATATCGGCCAGCTTGACCCTGCATCGACCGATGACGGGATCTCGGCCGATCGACTTGTCATCGACGATGGCGACGTCGATCTGACAGGCGTTCTTATCGGCGACCAAGAACTCGGTCGAGGATTCATAAGTCGGCGTATTGGAATGCTTGATGACGGGTGTCTTGAACAGCAACTTGCCGCGCAAACTCGCTTCGGCATGCGTCGACGCCGTACCGCGAATCTGCGAGAGGTCGAGGTCCTTGGCCTGGTGAATCGTCAACCGAACGATGCCCTCCTTAACGTTTGGATCCACATCCTCCACCGTGCCATCCTCGAGCTGCTTGGGCGCAAGAACGGGGTAAAATGTCAAGCTATACAAGACATCCCCGCGCTCTTTCCCCTCGTGCTCAATCTTGCCAATCTGATTCGGCCGCTCCATATCCTGCAGCAGCGTCGACAAGTCGCACTTGACCGTGCCCAGCAAGCTATCGGCGCGATGCTCGTTGAAATCGTACACCTGCAGACTGAGCGTATCCGCGACCGTGTTGAGCAAGATCCAGCGTTGCTCCTGCCACCGCGGGTGCCGCGTATTCCGCTTGATCGACGCCTTGCCGACGTGGGCCTTTGTGCCGAGCGATAACGAGACGTACGGGTCCGGATCGCCGCCGCCGATCTTGGTCGCCTTGAGGCCCTGGGCGGAATCGATCGTGACCTTGAGCACGCCGATGGCCGAGTCGAGCGGTCGGCCCGAGAGGAGTTGTTCGAGGTTGACGGTGAAGACGTTGGGGTCGTACCTAAGGGAGGCGGGGAGGGGGGGGTTAGCGAGCAAGTCGGCCTCTCGAGGGCAGACTTACATCATCGGTCCGAGGCTTCAATCGAGGGGGGGTCAGACACGCCGCGCGAAACGCCGTCAAAAGCACTCACTTGGCATGCACTTGATCCTTGATAAACGACGACAGGCCCGGAATCGAATTCACGTCAAACGGCGTCAGCGGCTTCAAGACGTAGTCAAAGTCGGGCTTTTCCATAAACGAGACTTGCACCGTCTGGACGTGCGGAAAGTTGGTCATCAATTTCAGTCTAGCGTTAAACGCCGTCAGCCAAGCCACTCCCCCGGGGTCGGTCGGGTGAACCGTGGGACGTGGACGTACTTGATCCGCATCTTGCCCGTGAAACTGATATCCTCCAACAAGATCGGCAACCCGGCGCTGACGACGCCCTTGCCGATCCTGACATCCAACGCAATCTTGGGATTCACTTTACTCCGCGCCTGCCTCGGTGTCAAATCCTCGACGTCGTTCGGCGTAAAGCTGAGCGCCCACTCCATGATCACTTCGTCGTCGGGCGTTTCTGGGTACGTTCGAACGGAATCGATCTTGGGGGCCTTGTTGCCGAGGGTGAACGTGGTCATCCGGACGGAATCGAGGCCCGGCGGGAGGGGACTGTTGGCGAGAATGTCGTCCACCATGGCGACGACGGTTGCTGCGCGCGCGCGAGCGCGCGTGGGGTCATCAGCGACGCATTCTCAAGCGCAAACCGTTGCGACTCACCACCCAGCAGCGGCTCAGCAATCAGCCAGGCCCGATCGAGCAGATTGTTGATCCAGTCCGCCGTCTCGGTCTCAACCACGAGCCGGACCTTTGTCAGTTCGCGCGCGATATCGTCGCGTGCGCGTGCGCGTGTGCGTTCGATGCTGATCGTATAGACGCTCGTACAGATCGTGAGCAGGATGACGAGCCATCCCCATCCCATCCGAAGCATCGTGAGCAAGCGCGTGGTGAGCACGGCAAAGACGATGATGGCGGCGTTGTGGTAGACGGTGCCGTAGAACGAGGGCGGGATGAGGACCGTCAAGATGTTGGTCGTTTCTTGCCGTCGGTTCTGCTCCACGAGTTCGGCGATCGTTCGACCGGAGGAGACGCCGCCAATGGATTGCAGCCAGCCGACGACGGCCTCGGCGGCGCGTTGGCCCTTGAGGGCTTCACCCTGCTTGTCCTCCTGCGCCGCGGGCGGCTCATCCTCGAGCCCGATCACGCCGCCAGCATCGCCCCCGGCGTCATCATCCGCGCCCGTGGACAAATCCACCGCGAGCGAATGCGCACCCTCGTTCTCGGCCCGTTCACCGCCCATGACTCCTCGCGCGGCCCCTAATCCGGCCGACGCCATCATCTGCGCGCCTCCGAGCCCGACCTCGCCGATCCGATGGACACCGTCGAACCCGGCCTCTCCGACCTTGACGAGGCCGCCGAGACCGGTCGTCCCGACTTTGACGACGGTACCGATCCCCGTCGAGCCGACCTTGTGCACGACGCCGAACCCGGACTTGCCGATGTGTCCGACGGAACCGACCAAGCGGCCGCCGCTGCCGATGGCCGTCGCCGAGGCTTTCTGCAGCGGTGTCGCGTCGGGATCGAACGACTAGTCGCGCGATGGATGAACTAACCGTGATAGGACAACGAGTGGGGGACGTACGTGTATAGGAACCGACGCATTCCCGCCGCCCATCGCGCGCTCCACCAACGCCCGTTCCCTCGCCTTGGTCTCGTCGCTGCCCGGGTTCGCAAACACCCCGGAGGCGGATCCCTCTGCGGCCATCGCTCGAGGGGCCACGGGTGCGCCGAGATTGTAGCCCGCGGGTGCGCCGTCTTGGGACATGTCTGGTGTGGTGCTGGGTGGGGAGTGGAATGCACAGAGAGAGGGAGAGCGAGCGGGCGCAGGCATATACCGGGTGGAATACGTGATCCACGCGCGGAAGCAAATCAGCGCGGAAGGGCAGGCAGGCAGGTGACTCATCACGTTCGCTGCGTTCCCTGCATTCCCTCATTGTCCTCCCGCCCCGCCCCTCCACCCGTCCACCCGCCCGCCATGTCCTTCCCCGTCCGCCTCCGCCACCCGCGCGGCGTCACGACGCTCACACTCGACCCGTCCACCACGTACGACACCCTGCAGTCCCTGATCTTCTCCGCGACCGAGATCCCGCTGGACGCCCAAGACCGTACGCCCTCCCCCTCGCCCCCCTGCTTCCCGGCTCACGTTGTTGCACCCTCGCTAGTCAAGTACGGCTACCCGCCCAAGCCGATCCCGGCGAACACGGCCAAGGTATCCTCGATCCCGATCACGCGCGGCGAACAGATCATCGTCACCGAGCGTCGTCCACCGCCTCCACGCGCCTCACGCGGCTCACCCATCCGATCGCCCGCTCCTCACCCGCCAGAGCCGCCCACGGGCAACATCTTTGAAACCGCGTCCACCCCGAAATCCACCATCTCTACCGCCACACACACCCCGACGCCGGCGCCCTCGGTCCCACGGACGATCATTCCTTCGCCGTATGCCTACCCGGGTACGGGCCCGGCCTCGGCCGCATCCACCACCACGACCACAGCAGTAACGGCAACGGCAACGGGCGCACAGCCGGGCCTCGTCGTTCCCGCGAATAAACCCCCGCTCGGCTCGTCCCCGCTCGCCCCATCCTCCGCCGCAGCCGGCGCCGGCGCCGGCGCGGAAAGACAAGCCGCCGCTCCGCCCGGGACCGTCACCGCGTCCACGTTCCCTTCCACAGAGACGCCGACGAGCGTTCCCCTTGCCGACGGCGCGTCATTGATCCATCGGATCGTACCGGACGATAATTCCTGTCTCTTTAGCGCCATCGCGTTGGTGTTCAGGGGCGGATACGACGACGCGGTCGTGCGCGAGTTGAGGGAGGGTGAGTCCCCCGCTGCATGCTCAGACCGCCAGATGTTTTCTATCGGGCTGGGTTGTTGGCGAATTTAGTCATCGCAGAGGAGATTCGAAAAGATCCAATCACGTACGCGGACGTCATCCTCGGGTACGCCATTCGCCTCGCCTGCCTCCCCCACGCGCGCGCCCGCATACTCACGCGAGAGCTTGATCCCGCGGCGTAAAGCCGGCCGAGAGAGGAATACATCGACTTGATCACCCGTCCGTCTACGTGGGGCGGCGCCATCGAGCTCGCCATCTTTGCAAAGCAGTGAGTTTGCGCGCAACCCCGAGGGACGCACAGGGGGGCGTCGCCGGAGACGAGGCTGAGAATGTCCCGGGCAGCTTCAAGACGGAGATTGCGAGTTGGGATGTCCTGTCCGGCCGGGCGGATCGGTTCGGTGAGGGGGAATACGACAATCGGTACGTTCCCCTTTCCCCTCGTTTTTTCCGGTTTTTCGCCTTGGCATGACGCGCCGCGTATACGCATCCTTCTCCCGCCAGATGCATCCTCATCTACTCTGGAATCCGTAAGCCCCTTCTCCGCTTCCCGCTTTGCAAGGTCTCGACCGCTAAGCGACGCCCGCGCGTGCGCGCCCGCAGACTACGACGCCGCCACGTCCTCCCCGACGCCCGACGCGCCCCCGGACTTCCACACCTCCATCTTCCCCGCCGCCGACGCGCACATCCTCACCGCCGCGGCCGAGCTCGTGAAAAGGCTCCGGGAAAAGCACTATTACACCGATACGCAGAATTTCGACTTGAGGTGCCAGGTGAGCTTTCCGCTGTCGCTGGTGGGTCGGGTAGGTGGTAGGTTGGGGTTGCTGATCGGATGCCGGCGTGGGGGATAGGTCTGTCAGATTGGGTTAAAGGGCGAACAGGGCGCGCGGGAGCACGCGATCAAGACGGGACGTGAGTGTGCCGCCGCTATTGACCCCTTGATGGCCCGGCACGATGCTCATCGGTGCGTTGTGATGCCCCAGATGTGGAATTTGGAGAGTATTGAGGGCGTTCTGGGCGCAGCCGGCGGCGGAGGAGCGGTCGGGTTCGGGTCGTCGGGTGCGGTGGAGGAGCAACTGATCACGTTTTATAATGCCAAGCTAAAGAGCGAATGTACCGCCTTTGGAAATTTGAACAGCGCCGAAGCGGAAGCTTATAGAAGATGGAATGGTAGAGTCCATTCTGTGACGCACGACATGCGTCCGTGATGGACATCCTGTCATGCCGCTGCCCGTTCCCAAAACGTCTTACTGATCGCGCCTTGTACACGACCGTCTCACCTTGCGCCCGACATCATCCCGACCGGAGCCTGTACATGCATCAAAGTGTACATTGACGGAGCGTGTATGGGTATCAATCTTACAACTGGCGCCAACGGCTCAAAGAATTGTCGAATCATTATACGTGTTCTGTCTGTCTGCCGTTCATGAGTTCACATCCAGTGGCGCCACCCGGGCGGCACAAGGGCTGGCATCACCCCCGCTCGGCCGCACTCGCCGTCGCGCCATACGTCGGCGCCGCCGTCGTCGTTCCGGCCTGCTGCCTCGCACCACCACCACCGCCTCCTCCAAGGTTAAACCATCCTCGGCCCGTCTTGTTCTGCTTCTGAGCCGAATACGGCGTGATCACTTCCCCCGGCGCCAGGCCTGCGCCCGGCTTGTATTCCGATCGGACCGCGGGGTCTTGCGTGACGCCGAGGTCGTGGCCCGGGGAAGCCGAGTCGACCGGGTAGCCGATCGAGGCGAGGTATTCGGCGCCGCGGATGGAGAGGTATTCTTCCAGTCTGGCCGCCAGAGTCTACTCAGTATACATGCCGAATGGGGGTGGGGATGTGCTTACAGATGAGCATTCCTTGAATTCGCTTTCCATACACCGAGGAGAACGTCTCCGACGAGCGGAATGAACCCGACCGCGGCGCTGACGCCGTTGTTCGCGAGCATCTTTCTCACGAGCCAATCCGGGATCTCGGCCTTTTTCGCGGGGCGAACGACGAGCGTATAGTTGAGGATGGCGTCGACAATGTCACCGGCTCCGGGGATGATACCCTGTCGTCGCGGGCGGAATGAGATGCTGGAGGGGCGAAACAAAGGGGCGCGGGGCTTACGATCCAGAATGTCCATCCGACGCGCAGACCGCATAGGTTCATCCCCTTGTCCAACCGGTGTGCCCTCTTCTTGACTTTTTGCAAGATCTTCAAGTCCCGCTTGGACAAGCCTTCCGGGTCTTTTCTCTGGCCGGCATCCCGATGATTCAGCGTGCGGCCCGGACAAAGATGATGTCGGGATGACCTACCCTGACGCGCTTGGATTTGCCGCTGCTGTCGATGGTGGTCTCATAGAGGGGATCGAGCGGTTCGATGGCAGCGATGTGTTTCGCGAGGACGCTCTACGAGATGAAGATACCCCTCAGCCACGCTCGGCCGAGCTTGGCCGCTGTCTCGACACACCTTTGCTGCTTTCTTGCCGAGGAGTGCTGCCATTGTGTAGGACTATCTCGATAGAATACTATGTCAGGGGAAACGCTGCGTCAAGGAGCAATATGCCAACAACCGTTGCGTCGTCTCCTCTGCTCGAGTCGTCTATCTTCTTTGCTCAACGTGATATGACATCATGGCCGCTGTTTATTCTCGGAATGCATGCGCGGATGCAAATCAGCAGAGCCCAGTTTCAGAGCTCCAGGCCCGGGTTTCTTTCTTATCTGGCGACCGTCAGCCCGCCACCATACACCCTGCCTCGCTTCCATTTTCCTAGTCTCTACATCCATTGCCAACCAGACACGCAAGACCCGCTCCCATGGCAGCTACCATGATCCGCCAAGCCATCAAGGAAGAAACACCCCTCATTCTTCAGACGGCCACCGAAGCGACGCTCAATTCCGGGACATCCTCCTCGCTCGCGATAGGGAGTATGGCGGCCAATGCCGCCAGGACGGCCGCTGTGGCGAGCGTTGAGGCGGCTTCGTCGACGACAGCGACGACGGGTCTAGGGAGGTTGGGCGTCGAGGTTGTCTCGAGGGAAGCTGGGGTTGTCGTCGGAGGTGAGCAGTCTCACCTTGCTGATCAGTCGTACACCCAGATCCAACAGCCCTTTTTTCCCGATTACAGAAACAAGCGTCCTCTCGTCACATCTCGTCGCCGTCAAATCAGCAGCATCCCACGCAAACGTCAGCCCATCCATGACAAACCCGCTCGTCGAGACCGCCCTCCCGCACACCCTAACCCAGCCGACGATCTCGACCGCGACAGGCCCCATAAATCCAACAACGCTCACATCCTCCATCGCGCGTCAAGCGCTCTCCAAACCCACCGCCTCTGCCGGACGCGGGTCCGCCCTTGCACGCATGGATCTCAACGTCGCGCAGAGCCCCGAGACGATCAAGGAGGCGATATCGAATGCCGTTCAGGAGGGGTTGGAGGAGCAGTTGGATAAGGCGATCGAGGTGCAGAAGGTGACGATGGCGGCCGGCCAGGGGGCGGCTTTGGTTTGATCGCGGAATGGCGGCGGAAGCAGGGACTGACACTGTATCGATAGCTTTTCAAATGTTCCGAGTTTTTGTAGTCTCTGATAGATAGACACGTTGTATCTTCTTCTTAGTAGCCTCGCTATAGAGACCCGTACTATGGGACACCTTACCATCTTCCTGTAATGGAAATACAGCCACACCCCAACGGGCTGACATCAATTCCCATCCAGCATCCATGAGGCCGAAAGAACGATGGCTTGCGGCACGGAAGCGATCAGGGTTCAAGATATATGGGAAACATTTTTGATATCTGAACGTATAAGAGAAGGTGAGTATGGCCATCGGACGAACGGTATCCGCGTGCCAGATACAGACCAGCGGCAGGCGGCAAGGATTCAATTTACCTTGAAATGACGTGTCGATTCTCGGTGATTCGTCCACCTCGATCACATCACCTGTGTCCTGCATGTTTCTGTCTTGGAATGCAACCAAACGGCACTAGGGACTAGCAACACAGCCCTCGCCTTCGTCGTCGCAGCTCAGGGTCTCGAATCGCACGTCACCATGTCTGCCATCTCGAATTTCGTGGATCGTGAGTTGCGCGCGACAGGCAGCCTGAAAGAGCCGACTGAGCTTACCATTGTTCCGGCAACAGAGCAGGTGCAGGTCATCCTATACGATGGACGTGTGATTGTGGTATGGGCGCTCAGCTCATCTCGACACCTCGTATGCTGATTTCATCTGCTTCGTCTCTCAGGGAACGCTCAAGGCTTTCGATCTGAGGTCAAACGTCGTGCTGTCGGATTGCGTAGAGAGGGAGTTCTCGGCCGAGGAAGGCGTGGAAATGGTACCACTAGGGCTGTATATGATCAAGGGCGATAACGTGTGAGTGTTCCCATTGATCGCTCGACGGATTCTCGGAAATCTCAAGCCGAGCCATGACCCTGGGAATCGTGCTGAATCATCGCTCTGTCCTCTCGCAGTGCCGTGATAGGAGAGATTGATACCGACAAGGACGCGACGATCGATTTTAGCGCAATAAGAGCAGACCCTCTGCCACAGATACATTTCTAGGGTCGTGTCGGACATCTTCATCACTCGAATTCGCCCAGCCTGCATCCTCCCATGATAGCACCAGCTTACAAAAGGTATAGGACACCAGCATACCTCCTAGTCCACTAGACGACGTAACATCATTGTTGTAATCAGTCCAAAAGGCAAAACGCATCCTGCATATCTCGCGTGAACTTTCATGCAACGTGTCGACTTGGCGCACGACCTAAGCTTCAAGGCATGGAACATGCTCATTTCCCGCAAAGTACAACATCTACCAGGTGACCCGATCACACAAAGGTCATCTATGTTACAATCCGCCCAACCCCATCCCGCCCCTCTTCCGCAATCATCTTGCCACTTCTCACGACGCCGGCGCAGCAGCAGCCGTTTCCTCCTCCGACACGTCCTCCTCATCATTTTCCTTCAGCTCTTCCTCCTCCTCGAAAAGCTTGCCCTTGCCCACAATCGGTCGCGCTCCCGACATCTCCGCTACAACGGAGGCGTCCGAAGCCTTGCTGCTGCCGCTCGATTGGAGATCTGCCTTTGAGCGTCCCTTCCAATCCAGCTGATCCAATTCTTCATACCGATCCGGTCGGTCCCTGAGCCACTGCATTCGCGGACCGCTGCGCGCTCGATCAGAGACCTTGAAGCCGTAGATCTTGGCTTGGTAAATTTTGCCGAACGGAGGTCGCGTGCCTCCGTGGGGATTGGGATTGTATGGCATGTCGTGCTTTGATGGGTCGAACTCGGGCGGCGGGTTGATATCGGCGTACAGGTCCGCAGGCTCGTTCGGAAGACTCCACTTGAATGGAACCGCGAGGTACTCGGTATAGGTTTGGAAGAAGAGGGTGGGGAAAGTGGTACCAAAGAAAGCGCCTGTGACCGTTCGTCAGCCGCTGCAGATGCTCGGCAAACTCGGGGTCAAGGGAACTCACCATCGACATTCTGGTATTTTGAACTGGGAGGGGTATAAATGTCATTGCAGTTGGGACAATAGAGCTTGACCGTGTCGAGGCCGGGCTGATCCGACCTTCCGCACGGTAAGACGGGGGTACCATGGCAAAAGTACCGAGGGCAAACTCCGAACGAGCCGTTCTCATACTTTTCGAGCTGAAAGAAATGCATTAAGATCTGTTTTCCGCATCAACAGTAGCATTGCGTGTTTGCTCACCATGGCTTGCAAGCCTGCCTTCGTTACGATGTACCGCTGGTGAACAAGGCCATAAAGCAATTCCGCGGAAGACTCGATGATGGAGACGTCCGGAATGGTCAGAGAACTCTCCTCTACGAATGATAGAACTGTGAGTGTCTGCGCTCTCGAAGTTGAGAATGGACGAACCAGGCTCGACGTCGAGAACCATCTCCAGCGCTTCCTTCCAGAATGGGATCTGCGAGGATAGTCCTGGAGGATTCAAGTGAGCAGGGACATCCATCGCGCACTCATCAGTTTTCCGCGTACCTGTCAAGTTAAAGTCATCCTCGATATAAGACTCTTCGACCTCGCAGTAAAAGTCGTGTCCCGGCAGCGTCGTGAACCAAGTCTGAGCGAGCGCGTGGGATCCTGTCAGTCCTTGTTTGTCGGATTCTTATGGTTCGAACATACTATCCACGTCAACGTCGAGGTCTGGCTTGAAGACTCTCCACTCGAGGTGACTTTACCAAGTAGATGTCATTAGCATAGATCCCGGGCGAGCAGCGGATGCCAGCGACGTCGTCATCTTCAGACTTACTGTATTCTTCGTCACCCTCTGGCACACCTTCAGCCTGCTCGTACGCGTATTCCCGGTCCACCTCCATAATGCGCTTGATCCTCGTACCGTGGCGGTGGAGATCAAAGGACTTGGTGGACTTGATGAAGCTGAGCTATGTAGATCCGGCTTGTGGTATGTGACGTGATCAAACGTGCTGAAACTTTGCGAAAAAGCGAGTCGGCTCTTTGGGATGTCGGGTCTGCCAGACTATATGGGCATACCGCTCGCAGAAAAGGGTCCGAACGTTGTCGTCTTGTCGGAAGCCGCAGTATGGACGGCACGAGGACGTCTGACACTGAAGGACTGCAAGGAGGGACTGCCGGAGCAGCAAGGCTCACGCCGAGTTGCGCTTATAAGCAATCGGACAGTAGCGCGGCACCGACCAAGTGGGTGCGTTCCGAGATGACGACTATACATGCTCCGTTGTCGTTAGTCGCCTTGATCTTCGACTTCTCCGACGTATCAATCACTTCATCACCATGTCAGCGTTCCGCTCAACCCTGCGCCCGAGTGCCTTTGGATCCCTCGCCCGCACCCAGCGACCATCCGCTCAAGGCGTCCGATTCCAGACGACAAATTCTGCGACCGCCCCATCCACGACATCTTCCGCTCTTCCCCTCACTTGGCCCGAATACCTGACGCTCCGTCATAGACGTCGGGTCTTGGCCCAGATCTTCTCGATACCAGGAGCTATTGGCGGTCTTGTCGGCGGAGGAGCGTACTTTGGAAGCCTGGAAGCGGATCCGACGCAGCCGATCTTTGGCGTTGAGCCGATGTTTGTGTATGCAGGAGCTACGTGAGTACTGTTGCATCTGAAGGGACTCTGGACCAGGTGACACGAGTACTGACGTTTCATCTTTCTGTTTGTAGTCTTGGTTGCATGGGTGCGTCAAGCTCAACCCGAACTGGCGATCGAAGCCACCGCTGACTGATGTCTCCTTCCCAGGCCTCGGCTACTTGGCAGGACCTACAATTGGAACGCTGTTCTTCAAGGCTATTAACGGAAGCAGGAACAAGGCCATGGACGTCATGGACAAGCGGTGAGTGCTCATAGCTGTGACGGAAAGGGGTGAATCTTGGCTCACTCGCTTTTCGCAGGTTCTACGAACACATCAAGGCGCGCAGAGTAGACCCGTCTTACCAGTCCGTCAACGTGAGTCCTGCCGAAACCTCTGCCTCTATACCAAAGCTGATCCGAGAACACCCCCAGAACCCGACACCAGACTACTACGGCAAGTGTCATTGCAGCCCTGATACACCGGCGCTCTCCACGAAAGGCTATGCTGATTCGAATGTACTCCTACAGGTGAAAAGATCAAGTCCATGTCGACGTACAGGAGATGGCTCCGTGATCAAGCTGCCTATAGGCGCAAGGCTCTTCATGGTATGAAGGAAGAGGAGGCTTTGTAGGAAGCACATCGCAGCGGAAGGGGATAATTGCAAGGCGAGTGGACGAGTCGACGATATTGGAGGACGAACTGTAGCACAACAATCACTCATAGCAAACGGAACACGGTAGCCTCGAGCCATCATCGAGAATTTACCCAACTCCAGTTCGGTACTTTGAGAGGTCTCTTGTCCGTCAACATGCAAGGCGTATGCTATTGGCAACACCTTAAATAGTACAATTGAAATGGGGAACAGCGGCGTCCAGCGCGACTGCTCTTTATCAAGACTTCTGAGTAACCAGAATCCCGTTCCGACATCACGCATCCGCTTCTTTTCCCCCTTGGAAAGCGCCTTCCATCCCACTCGCAGACGGTGTCCCTATCAGTGTGATCGCCGAGTCTTTGCTCTCCATCGAATCAAGACTTGATCGAACACTTGACATCTGAGCAACAGCCGCAGCGGCAGATGCCAAAGACCAGAGGCTTCCGGCGGGAACGTCCAATCGTTGAAGGCTCTTTGACTCGGTAGACCGAATGGTGTCTGCCATTGTCTCATTCTTGTCAACTTCCATCGTCGCGTCGTCCTCGGTGTCTATCTCGATCACCTCCGGTGCTGCGCCGCTGGCGGATTTCTGCTTTGAGGGCGCTGCGCTTCGTTGCCTGGCTGCTGTTCGGTCGGCTTGAGTGGAAACGGCTTGCGAGGACCGCCCTGATGGTGTTCTAATTCGATATCCAAGGAATTGGGATCGACCAGTGTCGATAACGAGAGGCGACCCGGTATCGTATCGAACACTCGGAGCGAGGACGGCATGTTTCTGATAGACCGAATGTGAGATGTTTTGTGATCCGTCGATATTGAGAGACGGGATAGACGCGTAAAAACCCGGACTCCCCAATGCTTTTCCAGACAGCTGGCCTGATACCGGAAATGACAAAGAATAGGCGCTGGGCTGCTCGCTCTGCGTATGCAGCTTTTGACCAGGTAAGGCGGCTCTACTGGTAGATATCGCATGCTTGGGTTTCAGACCATAGATGGCGTCGAAAGGCATCGCTATCTCATCTCGCACAGCAGGTGAATGTTCGTAAACCTTCTTCGACCGCCCGCCGTGGGTCTTGGAAAGGCTACGCTGTTTTTGTGAAGCCTC
This sequence comes from Naganishia sp. PG3902-1, assembly GCA_023628075.1. Lineage (NCBI taxonomy): Eukaryota > Fungi > Basidiomycota > Tremellomycetes > Filobasidiales > Filobasidiaceae > Naganishia > Naganishia sp. PG3902-1. Next base: position 241,660 of record JAMALH010000019.1, read on the forward strand.
TGGGCGGTCTTCGGGGTTCGATGACTGCTGCCAATCTTTCTTGACAATGGGTCGGACGGAAGAGGTCGCGTGACTTCGTGCCTGTTTGACATCGGGTGCTCCGTCGAACGGCACACGCACCGGCCCATGGCAGCGAAGGCTTACATTGTCGACCTTTTCTTCGGGTGATGAATCGCCTCGCAAGGCAGAAGGCTCGACTTTTGCAATCTCCTCCGCAACTGCATAGTCAGACCCGTAAGATGGACTCCAGTTCTGAACGGAAGGCGTGGACTCCGCTGACAGTCCTGTCGCTGAGGAATCCGACATCCCCTCGGCCTCCAACGGTACAGGTTGCGTGATCACTAGAGATGAAGTTCCAACGTCTGTTTGTTTTCGAGCTTTCGGAAGAAATGCGAGTGCTTTGGGTACCGGTAAATCGGAATGGACCGAGTGGAAGTGTCTGCACAAGCTGAGCTTCCGCGCAAAGCTATGAACAGATCTCCCATCAGTATCCCTGCTCCTCATGTTACATTTGTCCCTTACCCCTCTCCACATTTGGGAGCCGAGCATCGATATGGCATGTCTCTCGTGTGTAATCGACGGTGACGCGCAAGACTTGAGGAGTCCGCAAACCTTTTTGTGCACATATTACAGACATGCGGGCGTTCTCCAGTGCTGAACGAGAAGCAAAGTAAGCTCGAGCCCGGCGACTACGATGAGATGATTCAGCTCACTGGGTACGTTCGTGGACTGTCAACGCTGATCTCTGGATAAAGCTCTTGCCGCAACCAAGGACCGTACAAGCAAATGGTCTAAGAGATAACAACGAGTTGATCAGCTAAAGGAATTGCCAGGATCTAGAAATCGTCCTTCGTACCTATCGTCGCAGTGAGTCCTTTCGTGGCGCACTCGGTCGCTGTTGCGTGCAAACCGCTTGTCACACACGACCTTTTCCGGAAGTTCTCCTCTCTGCAGCCGTTCTTGATACAAAGGATGTGCCGGATTGAGCGAACATATTGCGGGACGATCGTCGACGACTGCCGTTTCCTGTAAATGAGATTGTTGTTCGACGGTCAACAATACTGAATTGCGAGACAGTCTTCGGCTTACCTTGATTCTAAGCAACATCGCTTTACCGCCAAAGGGCCCACTCTCCAAGTCTGACACCTCATCAGGATCGGATTCCGCTCTCTTCCTCTTCTTCGTCTTCGAACCGGGAGGCCTTCCGCGAGGACGTTTGGCCTGCTCGTTTTCCTCGCCGACTTTGACCATTGACTCTCTGGTCTCTTCCTCTTGGCCATAGCACTCTTTTGTAAAAGTCTTCTGATCTGGACGAGGGACAGGAGACGCCTCCTCTACCGGCGACTTTTTTCGATAAGTGCCCGAAGGTTGCTGATCGCCGCTACCTCCCGTGGCCATCTTGTACTCTGCATCGATATCGGCCGGCTTATTATTGCTTTCGTAGGAGCTGTGCTTCTTCTTGACGTGACCTCTGGATCTTCCAGGAGGGTTGACGCTGGTAAATCCCGGAGGAATACTGAGGTTGCCGATGGCGGAAATGAAGTCGGGTCCAGCCTGAGCTGGGAATTTGAACTCGGAAGTGCGGTCATCATACGTTCGTCCTGCACTCGGGGAATTCGAGATGTAGAAAGCGGAGGGGATCCTAGACTGCTGATATTCTCCAGACTTGTGATGCGACTTTACCATAGCCGGCTGAAGGGAATACTCCTCGGCAGTGAGGATCACTGCAGGTCTCGCAAATGCCTCGTGTGTTTCCACCGCTGGCAATGGTCTCGTTGTGGTCACCGGTAGCGGAATAATTTTCGTTGTTGAACCAAAGGCGAGGGGTGCCGCTGCAATACATGATCGGTTCTTGCCTGCGATATCGTCGATAAGGTCTCGTGGCCCCGGAAGTGGAACAGAGGCGGCCATGGCGGTTGTTGGCCTGATTTCAGCGATAGGAGGCATCGTATCCGCAATAGAAATGATGGGAGGAAGTGACTTTGCGGCAGCTGCTTGAAGGGATGGCGGCAAGTTAGTAGGACTAGTGGTCGACACGTTGTCTCGAGGAGGCAACAAAAGGCTGCCATCTCGCATTTTGGTGAATGCGGTGTCTGACGGCAATATTCCCTTCGGGTACGCATGGGCTTTTGCATACCGTGCAAAGCGCCTAATGTCGAAAGCTGTGTCTGTTTCGCTGTCTCCAGGGATAACGTTCGGTTGGGAATTGATTTCGAGCAGTGACTTGGACTGATAGTACTGCGGACGGCATGGCGAGCCGGAGTGCGGTAAAGCTATGTAGCCATTGATAGAAGCCGTCATGTCGTCTGCACTGATGTCCGAGGGGTGGACCGTTCCAAGATACGATGCCGCGCCAGCCTGCTCGAGGTCGTGCAAGATAGGGTGACCAGGTGATGGCGTATACACGAAATGCCTAGGGGAACAGGAGATGGTAAACATTCCGGTAGCGACTGCAAGCTGGTCGATGGCTCACATCTTGTGCTGGCTGTCTCCAACTCTTGCCACACGGATTCGTGCTTCTTTCATTCGACAACAAACAGTCGTAAAGGATTGATGGCCTTGTGGCGATCGCAATCTGAGACGAGATCTGCGTCAGTTGATCGCACTGTCCTTTGGCCCTGTTTCAACCAACATCCGATCAGTCGAACAGCCATAGCATGACTGTGGATACGACATACCTCAATGTCTTTTTGAACACTTCGATGATGGATATGCGACTCTCTACCGCAAGATAGTCGAGGCGTCAAACTTGATCGCGTTTCAGAACGATGGATTTTGAAAAGGGTGGCGGAAGGTCTGGTTGAAACAGATGACAAACGCCGCAGAAGACGAGAAGCTTGTAGGTAGAGCCCTATCAGAGGTTCCACCTTATAGGGGATGTCAGTCTCACTGAGTCCGATACAAGACTGTCATCGTGGGCATGCCGATAATCTGGAACTCACTCGCTTTCCCGAGCAATTTTCGGCGAGGTTCAAGGCTGAATACTGGTGTAGCCTGCGAAACGCTGTCGGGGGAAATGAAGAGGGCGAGCCAATTGGAGGTCGGTGATGCTGGCGAATCCTGCCTGAGTAGTGTGTTTCGCGTCAACGAGTCGTTGAGTTGTAAGGCCGATTCCAATCAGCGGGCTTTCTCCGGGACGAGTTGATGATTGTTTCCATACAGGCTTCAGAAAAGCAAGGCTCTCAAACCTGGGTGGAAACTCTGATCAAGGAGCTTGCAAGGACGACATATAGCTCGTTGTATGATATATACTTACTCGAAAACAACTAAAGCGCTTCGGGCGAGACTTTGATCGTGTTCTTCCCCTGTGGAGGTATCTGCTGTCACTCACAGCGTCCTTTCCCCCCGAAAGAGGATGAATGTTCCCTGCTCAGTCCGAGCGTGCAAGGAAGGAAGGGTGAAGGTCGATAGGAGTTCGATCACTTCTTCCGTATCGTCGCATCATGTTTCGCATCAAGGCCTCCTCTTTTCGCGGTGTGATGCACCCTATGTTCCCGACAGGGGTGGGTTTGGGTGTCTTCTTGCAAGTCACGAGGCATAAGCCCCATTGGTAATGGGTCGTGCAGAGGATCTTCCCCGTTTCAGCAATAGGCCATTCCAGCAAGCATATGATGTCTTGTCAGCTGTGGTGTGATTTCGCCTGCCATTGATCCTCCCTCGATCACACCTCCTTTCGTTTGATCATCAGCTCCAACATCAGCTTCGTCCTTCCTTTAGACTTATAGACTTACACTTGGGTTGAATATCCGGCAGAGTAATCTTTTGAGGCCGCAGCACTGCAGCGGGGCGATAGCGTTTCATCTTTCACCGGGGACGTGCCCCTCGTATAGTCGCCACGCAACTGCCACGAGGTGGATTCGCAAATGATGTGATCGCACCTCGAGGTCGGGTGAGCGCTTCTCAGATGGTTTCGGGTCGATGAGTTCCTTTCCTGCCGGTATCCTTATCTGGGTAGAATCTCTGCCTGTCGTCGCTCCTGTTGACAGGTGGACCCCGACTCGACGATAATCGCGACCAAGGTGACCTCGACATTCCAGTGGCCAGCACCGCGCGACGACAACGTATGACGAGCCTGATCAGAAGGCGCCGATTGCCTCAAACGATGGGCCATCAGCTGTGCTTTTACAAATTTCCTGACGCACATGTGAGATGAACGACAGCATTGTATGCAGGAGCGGCATCATCATCATCGCGATCAAGAAGGAAGTCCCCAAATCATTATCACGATGTGATAGGCTTGAAAGAATACGCGATAGCAACCCACACGCTGACGGTGCCTAAAGGTAGGGAGCTCTTCCCTGAAGAAAAGCGATGAGTAGCGAGTACCCTCGAACGAGCACGTACAGGATGAAAAACAAGGAGAATGGTTATCGGTGAGCCGCACTCAAGTTGTCATCTCGACCCCGACTCAAAGTATGCTCAGTAGCAGAATCAAGCTAATTGCCATCACTATGTCTTGCGAGAAACTCATCTAGATGCCCGCCTAGAACGACATCTCAAAGGGAAAAGAAGCCTGACCCGATGATTGAGAGCGTCAAACGTAATCTGCTGACGCGCAAAGTCGATCGCGGGAGCCCTTCGAAAGATAACGACTCTTCGACTCCAACGGAGTCATGACCCATGTAATAGGGTTGCTAAGACAGGCCTCTACACCGCAAGTACCTTTTGGCATTCTTGAAAAGAAAGGGAGCTGTCACTTACCTCGGCCCTTTGTGCATTTACTCCCATCCGTCAATTCCACCACAGGTGTGTTCCTCCATATTAGCCTGCTGTTGCGACCCTAAGGGCTTCGCCTTAATGCTTGATCCACAGATATCGCGAACACTGAAGCAGAATCTCTAGAACGACAACAAACCCTCCTGAAGCAGTGTGAGCATCCTGTCAATTTTCCAAGTCGACGAAACTTTGAAATGGAAACTTACGACCGTCATTATACAGGAAACACCTGATACATAATGCCGGCGAAAATGAACCCAGACTCCTTCAATCTCGACATACCCATCCTGACGCGAATGCGGCCAGTTCAGACCTACCCTTACCGTGACACCTGCGACATGGACATCCCCATCCTGGACCGCTTCGACCTTCGGTTCCAGTCACTTTCCTTCAAGCCTGAGCAATCCCATGAGTCTAGGAGTTGCCCTCCGACACCAGAATATTGGACAGCGGAGATGGAGCAAGACAGTGACAGCAGGCGACGACTCGAGGTAGAAGGGTGCGCCGAGGAAGATTGGGTCATCACGGTGGAGCGCGGGAAATTTGTCGGTCGGGTGGACTTAGACGAGATGACCGCGTAATGGGCATGTATACGTTTAAAACAGGGTTGAAGTACTTTGCACAAGCAGCCAGGCGGTATTCTCGACTTCGTGAACGACGGTCGCCGTCTGTGAAGCTCCTGACAGAAGACGAAGAACTTGGTTCAAGATCATGAGGCCACGAGGCAGTCACCTCGTGAGCAACCAGGGTCACGTGGAATGAGGCTTCGATGCGGTTCCCCGGATTCTGCACGAGAAATATAACGTCATGCAGGAATCGGCGATGCACCCGGAATGGATTGATTCCCGTCTGCGCATCACTTTGCATTTACTCGGCATCCTGGACCGAACGCCTGCGTCATGTCGCAGAGGCTTCGATCTGATCAGCGAGCTGCCAGCTGATCAGCGGACCTTGCATTGACCGAGCGTTGCAAGTTGCGATATTATATAGTTGAAAGGTGTCCGCTGCTAGTGCTTCCTGTTACTTGTAGACCCGTTTCACCAACACGCATATATCTACCACCATGGGCGTCTCTCTCTCCACTGCCAAGCTGATCACCACCAGCACCTTCCTTTATGACTTTGTCATTCAGCAATGGGCCATCGCCATCTCAAAGCCTGACATGAAGGTCGTCAACGACCGCAACCCTGGATGCTTCTCCCCGATGTGAGTGGGCTGTAGGCAAAACCTGAAGGATAGGGCTGATTGGCAGAATCCCCCTTCAGGCCGTACTTCATCGGTGGATACTTCTTCCCCCAGCAGATCGTCCAGGCGTTCTGGATCAGGGAATTCTTCCGACCCCCGAGTCAGGTGTCCAACTCGATGCTCGACTTTGCGCCATTCTACGCGTTGGGCAACTTCTGCATCGGAACATGGCCGTTCTTCGTACGTATTGCCAGTGAAAACTTGGATCTCACGCTTACTTAGAAGTAACTCTCTCATCATTATTTCGGCATTCATGACCACAGTGTGAGTGGTTCCATAAAACTATGCCGAGACATAACTGACCCTTTGGCTATAGGGAACTCTGAAAAGCTAAAGACCGCCGACTGGTTCGTCATCGTCAACACCCTGCAATCTCTCTACTGGGTCTACTTCCGACGGGTTATGAACCCGACCACATATCAGGACAAGCTCACCAACCTGGTGGCCATCAGTTTTGCAGGCGTCGGTATCCTCGAGTAAGTCATGAAGGTAATCCCCTACTGAAGTGGGTCATAACTCGATGATCTGCATCAGCTTCTTGCACAACACCTCGATCGCCTACTTCCCCCGTCAGCCACCTTCGTTGGCCGTCAAGGCCGTAACTTTGATTGGGTTCCCCTTGCTTGCTTGGTTCTCACCAGGTATGTAGACTGCGAAATCCCGAGGGGAGGAGTATGCTAAATATACACCTCGTTTAACCTACTCCAGTTGCCATGGGGATGGCCTTGGTTTACGATCAAGTCGGCGTAGCCATCGGCCAGTACCAGCTTTCCAACAAGACTGTTGGCAGCTACGGTGGCGGAGGAGGCGCGGGCTGGGCTCAGCTTATGGCCGTCGGAGCGGCTGTCACCGCAGCGGTTGTCGGCATGAGGTACAACATCGACCAGAGATTCGTCTAGACTGCTAGTGAAAGAGAAGAAAGAAGAGCATAGTCGACAGCAACAGTTTCCAGCGTGTATATGATAATTGAGTAGAAATAATGAATACTCCATGACTGCGTGACCGTCGATGTGGTTCGGCACATCTCCATATTCCGCAAGGTACGACAGCAGTATTAGTTGGTTCTAAGCATTGCGCTTTCAGGATGGCAGATCTGATGTGATGGAAGGTGAAAAGTTGGCATGTTCTACTAGCTGTTCTACTGTCGATCAGCGTTGATGTCATAGCGTATCGCGTCAATAATTACGCCAAGTCCGGCTCTCGGTAAATGAAAAGGGCGACGCGGTAAGGTTCCGCAAAAAAGTTCAACGTCAAAGTTCGCGCAGTCGCCGTTCCGTCTGCCATACTTGCGCCGATATATCAAGCGAGACCGTCGTAATGCAGTGAAGGACAGCCCGCCAGTCTCTCCGATACCTCAATACTACCCCGATATACCCTCAATACCACCTTTAGGACCACCTCGGCCCTTACGAGCTCTGTCGGCGATGCCCGCCCTCTCCTTCGTCTCCGCCTATCTGAGCTATATCTTCTCCTTCGCCCTCCGTGCAGTCCTGGCATCGATCGGTCTCGGCATGCCTAGGGCCCGGCAAATCGTCCTTGTCACACCTCATCGGCCCAGTGTCGTCCCGTTGCGCAAGATCAAGCGAAGCTCATCTGCGCCGACAACCGCAAATGGAACCGAGACGACGGTGAATCGATTCGTGGTCGAGAGCTGTCCGTCATTGAAGCCCGAGCCGGGATTCAAGCCGTCATGGTGGCTCAACAGTGGGCACCTTCAGACGGCGTATTCGGTCGTGGGAAATTTCAACAATGTCGACAAGGTGGAATATGAGCGGAAATTGATTCGTTTGCCAGATGGAGGAACCGTGTAAGTGTGACTAGAGGCTCGCGCTGTATCTCGACTGAGTTTCGCAAATAGCGCCATCGACATCACCCCGCCGCACCACAATTCACTCCATGAAACCGGGCCGACCGTCATTGTAGCCCATGGCTTGACGGGCGGAAGTCACGAGAGCTACGTGCGCAATATCCTCGAATGGGTCGTCCGGCCAAAGGCGGAAGGAGGCTTAGGCGGTCGTGGTGTAGTCGCGAATGTGGGTTGCTATGTTCGTTCGTAGGTCGACCCCCTAACAGTCTCGCTGCTAGTATCGAGGATGTGCCGGATCACCCTTGACCAGCCCGCAATACTATTCCGCGGGATACACTGGTACGTCGCGCCGCGCATCCTGCCAACGGATCTGACGTCTCTTTTAGGCGACTACCACACCGTCGTGGAATATATCCACTCCCGATACCCCCAGTCGCCGCTCTTTGGCGTCGGCTTCTCGCTTGGCGCCAGCGTGCTGGCACGATACATGGGCGAACAGGGCGAAGGGTGCTTGCTGACGGCAGGATGCGTCATGGGTTGTCCGTGGAACATTCCGGCCATGTCCCACACGTGAGTCACCTTAGCTATCTCGAGAAGGATCCCGGTTGAAGTCCCCCTTCAGTCTTGAAACCGGCTTCCTCTCTTCCCGAATATACTCGAAAGCAATGGCCGAAAACTTGATCCGCGTATTCCGCCGTAATCTGCCAGCCTCGCCTGACACGCCATCAGAGGTTTGGGACAGCCCAACAGCGCCAATCAAGGATATCCAATCATTGCTAACGCAGGTCTCATCCAAGGGCCGTCACCTGAGGCTGAAGGATGTGGACGAGGTGTTCACGGCGCAACTCGGTGGGCTGCGTCAAGAACGAGGTGGTGCCTTTCCGTTTGCGGGTGCCAATGCCTACTACGAGTGGGCGAGCTCCGAAAAATTTATCCATAATGTGAAACGGTGAGCAATCTTTTCCGCCTTCCTTGAGCAGCGACTGACTCCGCCACAGCCCACTGCTAGCGATCAACGCCTTTGACGACCCCATTATCGACGGTCTGTCCTTACCCATCGATGCCGTTCAAGCATCCTCGCACGTCGTCCTGGCCGTCACACCCTCGGGCGGCCACCTTGGATGGTTCGACGGCCCGTTCGCCGTCCGTCCCGGAAGCGACCCGAAAAAGACCGGATACCCGCAACAACGATGGATCGTCAAGCCTGTTTCCGAATTCTTACAGGCGGCTGTCGATGCGCTTGAGCCCGAGGCCGTGACGGGGCACAAGGAGACGTCGGAGCGGAGTGTTGAGAAGGGCGAGGATGGATGGGAGTGGGTGCGTGGATCCGAGGGCGACACGTATGGTTGTGTTGGCTGGAAAGAGGTCGACGAGGGGGAGCACGTCAAGGGAGCCGAATCGAGCGGCGTCTTGCAGGGACTATAGACAAGGTATCTCATCATAATACAGTCACATAGAACTTCAATAGATACATTGCATAACATAGATGCGTGTTCCCACTACACAAGCTACACCGCGCCCGACGCCCGCTTATTCATCTTGCCGCCCATCTCCTCAAACAAGTTGCGCCTCAACGACTGCTCCTGCCTCGACTGCGCCGCGCTCTCAAGCGTGCGCAGTTCCTGGACAACGTCTTTCGTCTTGCCAAAGTAGACTTCTGCGAGCGAGTTGCGCATCTTGTTCCTACTCGCGACGAGGTTAATGAGGGCGAAGCGCGAGAGGGGAGGGGGGACGTACTCTTGCTCCTCGATAAGTCGACCGACGTTGGCGATATGGTCGTCGTACCGCGCGAGACTCTTCACCTGCTCAAGCTAGAACGGCGTCCATTAGCTCTCTCTCTCTCAGCCTGAAGGGTCCGCCGCGCAACGCACATCCCGGGTCATTGTTCCGCTCAACGAGACACCCGTTTCCGCGCTCTCGCCCTCTGCCGCAGCCGCTTCGTTGCCGACCCAGAGCATGGTCGTACTGACGACCTTGTATTGCGCTTGCCTGCCCCGCTCGTGTACTTCGAGGGTATGGATCGAGTCCCATGCGCCGTGGTTGCCTGATTGAGAGGGCTTGGATGCTGAGCGTCAGGAAGGATGTCAGTAGAGGGGCCTTGGATCTCGGTCGAAGTGAGACTCGCTCTTCTTGATGAGAATGACGCCCGCGAAGCCGCCGTCCTCTTGGTCCCAGAGGTACACGGACGAGAGACCGCCTTCGTAGTACCTAGAGATGAATGCTTCGTCAGCGCAGTGTGACGTATGGCAGAGGGGGGCACTAACATATCGCGGTACGTATCAAATGCATCATTCATGGCCACCTCGAGCTCACGCAGCTTCTTGGACGGCACCGCTCCATCCGCGAGCGGCGGATCATACGCGTTCGTCCACGGCGACCGCCACGAGTCGCTATCCCGATTATACTCTGAGCATAGGTACTCGCGGCCATTCTCGGGATCCTTGGCGACGCGGAGGGGCTGGTCGACTTCGAGCAAGAGGTCGCTGGCGAGGTCGGGGATGAGTTGGCAGAGGATGTCGAGGTTGCGTTGGACGTTTGTGGGTGGAAGGCGGCGGAGGAGGTCGAGCGCTGCGGTGTATGGGTCCATGGCGGTGGGTTGCCGAATGGTCGAGAGGCTGAGGGAGGGAGACAGGCTGAATGGCGAAGGATGTGCGTGCGACCGGCCATCTGATGGTCTGACGCAAGCTCAAATCAGCTTCCGCGACTCGCGAATGAGCTGTGAGGGCCGTCCAGAGGTCAGCGAGAGTACAGACATACATTGGTCGTGTGCGTTCAGCGTCCATATCCAACAGTAGTGGCTACAACTTGGAGTCCACTATACAGTATTGCATTACAACATGATTGATTACCAGGACGGCATTCTTGGTATCCCCCTCGACCGGCCAAAGAAGGATCACGCAGAACCCATCATGCCCTGTCGCCACCCTCCTACATCCGTCCGCACCGCATCATCCTCTACCACACTCCGCACCGCCACATCGCCCGTCCTCACACCGCCCAGCCACGTCCCCCTCTGCGCGCTCCACCGCCAGCCCGGATCGCCCGCGGCGGCAAGGCGTTTGATCGTCCGGTAGGCGGCGAGGTTGGCGTAGGGTATGCCCGTGGCGGGATCTTTGTATCGTGCGCGTAGGCCTGTGACGGGGCATGTCAGGGGAGTAGGTGTAGCTAAGAAGGCAAGAATGTCAGAGATGAATTTGGCAAGGGTGAAAAAATAACGTGCCGTTTGGTGGCATGACCGGCAAAGCGGACCAGGTGGCGTGCGTGCCGAGGATGACAGACAGTTCGTCCTCTGGCCTGACTTCAGCCAGATTGAGCACGTTCCGTTCATACTGCATCGACATCCCCTTCACCGTCCGACTGACCCACATCACCCTATCCCCCTCAACATTCCTCCTTCTTACCGCAACGTTCCGCCGCCTCTCCTCCTCCCTCTCCAACCAATCCGCCAACTCTTCCCGATTCGTCCCCTCCAACTGCAACGCCGCCTCGATCCGCTCACTCTGCGTCATCTCGACGTGTTCCCTCGTCGGCGCCGGCGCACGTTTCAGCGCGAGCGCACGCGCGGACCGGGCACGGGACGCGGTATCGAATTTCGCGAGCAGGGTGCTCGTGCGGACTTCACGATGCGGTGGCTGGAGGACGGCTTCGTCCTCGTGGATGTCTACGTCGAATCGACGACGTTTTGCGCGTGGACGGGAGGAAGGCTCGCCTACGCCCGGTTTGGATGGGGCTTTACGTTTGGCGGCGGCAGCGAGCGGGTCGTGAAATCTCCGGGTGGGCCGTGTGGCGCGTTCTTCACGACGGAGGGAGGCCTCGGTTTGCGCGACGGCGGCGGGGCCATGTTCGGGCTCTGAATCGGTCGAGGCAAAGTCTGACGCAAAGATGTCTGCTTCATCGGCGCCGGCTGAGGAGGGAGGAGTTTCGTCGATGACAGGTTTCGTCAATGACAAAAGGAAAAGTAACGGGACTGGCGGACGCACCCTCGAACTCTGCATCATCGGCGACGTCGCCGAATACTTCTTCCTCCTGCAGCGTGTCCTGCGCCGCCAGCAGCGCCTGCATCCGATTCCCGGCATTGGGCCGGCGGGTCCTCGTCGCGGCGAGCATGCTGTGGGGGAACGCGGGAAGCACAGAGAGTCGCGGGGGGAGGAACAAGGCGACGGTCAGGTGTCTCGACCCTGCTGAGGGCGGGATGAACGCCGATGGCGCGTCCAGAGTCGGCCAAGCTCGCCCGTCTGGCCCGACACGCGATCACGTGAACTTTTCAGTCACGAGGCAGCGTTCGGATTCTATATACCTCGTCGAATTAGCTATTCATGCTCCGCCTGCTGCGTCCGCTCCTCCGCTCCCCATCCACTCTTTTCACGCGCACAATGTCGACCCTCTCCCACCCTTCCATCGTTGACGGCTGGTTCCGGGAAATCAACTCGCAATGGCCCGGACAGGCCCTGACGCTCAAGGTCAACAAGATCCTGCACATGGAGCAGAGCCAGTACCAGGATGTGCTCGTGTTTGAGAGCGAGACGTACGGGAATGTGTTGATTTTGGATGGGGTGGTGCAGTGCACGGAGAGGGACGAGTTTTCGTGAGTGGCGACGAGGCCGAACGAGCCGAACGAGCGAAAGGGAGCGAGGCGAGCGAGCACGAGGAGCGTCAAACAGACCCCGAGCGAGCGCTGGGAGCGGGCATTCCTGTGCTCGAGCGAACCTTTGCCGAGCGCAGCGAGCATTCCCCTACCGCCCTCGCGCACCTCCTTTCCAGGCTCCAAAGGACCGCTGATCCCTCGTCGCTCGATCGCTCGTCGTGTTTCTCCTATCGCGTGCTGATCACCATTCGTCAGCTACCAAGAAATGATCACCCATCTGCCCATGGCCTCGCACCCCAACCCGGAACACGTCCTCGTCATCGGCGGCGGCGACGGCGGTGTCGTCCGTGAAGTCCTCAAGCACAAGTCGGTCAAGCACGTCACCCTCTGCGACATTGACGAGGCCGTCGTCCGTGTCTCCAAGCAGTACCTCCCGCACATGGCGTCCGTCCTCACCGACGACCGCGTCACCGTCTTTATCGGCGACGGATTCAAGTTTTTGCCCGAGCATGAAAACGAGTACGACGTCATCATTACCGACTCCTCGGACCCCGTCGGCCCTGCCGCGAGCTTGTTCGAGGCGCCGTACTTCACCTTGCTGAAAAAGGCCTTGAAGGAGGGTGGAAACATGTCCACCCAGGGTGAATGCCTCTGGTTGCACTTGCCGCTCATCAAGGAGCTGCGAGAAACCACCAACCGGCTCTTCCCCGTCGCCGAGTACGCCTACACCACCATCCCGACTTACCCTGCCGGTCAAATCGGCTTTGTCTGCTGCTCGCTCGACGCCAACCGGTCCGTCTCGACCCCGCTGCGACCTGTTCCGGACTGCAAGTACTACAACAATGACGTCCACCGCGCCGCGTTCGTCTTGCCCGAATTCGGTCGGGCCATGATCGAGGAGGGCAAGCAGCTCTTGACCGACTATGCCGGTGTCCGACCGGGTCAGCAGGGCGCAGAGGACAAGAACGCTGTCTCGGCCGCCAGCAAGAAAAAGGTCTTGCTCCTCGGCAGCGGATTTGTCGCTCAGCCGGCCGCAGAGTACATCACCCGAAAGGGCTACGGCTTGACCGTTGCCGCCCGATCCGTCGAGTCGGCCCAGGAGCTCGCCCATAAGATGGCCAACGCCAAGGCTATCGAGCTCGATGTTTCTGATTCCAAGGCCTTGGACGCCGCCGTCGCCGAGCACGATCTCGTTGTTTCTCTTATCCCCTACACCTTCCACGCTGCCGTTATCGAGTCGGCCATCAGGAACAAGAAGCACGTCGTCACCACCTCGTACGTTTCCCCGGCCATGAAGGCGCTCGAGGACAAGTGCGTCGAGGCCGGCATCATCGTCTTCAACGAGATCGGTCTCGACCCGGGAATCGACCACGTCGCCGCCGTCGATATCATTGACCGCGTTCACAAGGAAGGCGGCAAGGTCAACAAGTTCGAGTCCTTCTGCGGCGGTCTCGTCGCCGCCGAGAATGCCAACAATGCGCTCGGCTACAAGCTCTCGTGGTCCGCACGAGGCGTCTTGCTCGCGCTCAGGAACACGGCCAAGTACTTGCAGGACGGCAAGGAGGTCGTCGTCGACGGCAAGGACTTGATGTCCGTCGCCAAGCCTTACTACGGCTTGCCCCCCGCGTACAACCTCCAGTGCTACCCGAACCGAGACTCGACGCCGTTCCGAGAGTTTTACAACATCCCCGAGGCTCAGACTGTCGTTCGGGGTACGCTCCGATACGGCGACTTTGCGTCCGTCGTGCTCACCTGGGTCGAGATTGGTCTCTTGGACGACTCGCCCAAGGAGTACCTCGCCGATGACAAGGAGACCACGTGGGCCGCCGTCATGGCCAAGGCACTCGGCGTCGAGGCCAAGTCGCAGGCGATCGTCGACAAGCTCAAGACGCTCAAGTCGTTCCAGGGCGACAAGCAGCAAATCTTGATTGCCAAGTACAAGCAACTCGGTCTCGTCTCCGAATCCAAGGTCGCGTACCCGCGCGGCAACTTGCTCGATACGCTGTGCGCCACGCTCGAGCAGGATCTCGCCATGCAGGAGGGCGAGCGTGACTTGGTGCTCTTGCAGCACAAGTTTGAGGTCACTCGATCGGATGGACGAGTCGTGAGTCGCGCGAAAAGAGTCGCCGTACATCGCTAACCCTCTTGTAGGAAACCATCACTTGGACGCTGGAGGAACTTGGCGCCCCGACGGGTTCCGGTCGACCTTCGGCCATGGCCAAGCTCGTCGGTGTGCCCTGTGGTATCGCCGTCGACCTTGTCCTCGAGGGCAAGGTCGGCAAGCCCGGTGTCCAGGCACCGTACGATCCGGCCACGTGCCAGGTCTTCCTCGAGGCGTTCGCCAAGGAGGGTATCGTCATGACCGAGGAGACTTTCTAAATCGCGCCGGCCGTATCGTTAACAAAAGGGGAATCGGGCAATAGACAATGTGATAGGTTCTGGCCTGTGTACAAATACAATCTATGACATGTAGGTTGTTTGGTTACATACTCGGCCACTGTCCGTTCAGGTCGTCCAACATGTTGAATGCGTCGGCATAGCCCGCTAGGTCCTCGTCTGACATGACAGGCCACGCAACGGGCTGCTCTACAGGCGGCAAGGGCATGCTATACGCGTTCGGCTGCTGAATAAACTGTAACTCTGATGTATCACGGCCGTGCAGTGCCAGCACGTAGTGCGAAGGTGGAACCATCGACGGCCCAGCCTGCTGCTGCGTCAACTGTTGACCTGCCGCGTGATCCTGGTTCAAGGCGAGGATCTCCGCCGCGTCAAATATCATATCTGCCGGGGCGAATGGGCACATGACGTTCGACGGGCCGGCCTGCATGGCGGGTTCTTGGAAGCGGGCCTGGCCCAAACGGGATACCGAGGTGTTTTGCATGAAGATGTGACCTGAGAACTGGTGGCCCAAGTGCGAGACAGTGGACGTCGCAGCCGATGCCATCGAGGGAGCGGCGTACATCGTTGTTGGGGTGTCATTACTGCGTCTCACGTTGGGCACACCAACTGCAACGATGTCGCTGTCGTGCGTGGCGTCGGTCGCATCCGTGTACTCGTCCGAGTCTCGGTCTGATTGGGAGCCGCCCCGCATACCGGACTGTCTTCGAACCTGGTTGCTTCGGGCTCTGCGCCCCCGTCAGTTCTGGCCTCTACAACGCTCGCGGCGACTCACCTCGCATCCGCGAGTGACTTTGCCACCCTGGCACGCTGCTTGTTCGAGCGTTCCACAGCGCGTTTCGCCTCTTTTTTCAACTCTTCGCCCTTTTTGCCGTCCAGCAGCAGGTTGGCGACGAGCGTACACTTCCGCACCTCGACGGGATCCGCCTTGATCTGTCGGCGAGGGGCCCCAGTTCTCCGGTATACCGGTTGATATTTGTAGTCGGGATAGCTAAAGAGAGTGTTAGTGAGTTTCGCTGCGATGTTGAGGCAAACTCACTCTCGCATGTGTTGCTCCTTTTCGATTCGGGCTTCTTCCTGGAACCGACTCTTTGTGTGCGCGTCCGCCTTTTCGAAGTCAGCAGGGCTCCAGCGTATCGGCGTGCGACGTACCTCCGCCCACATCTTGGCAACGACAACAGAAATGTTCTGGTGTCTGATCTCGACTTCGGGTGGAATCAACTTCGAATCCACGACGTGCTTTCTGAACAGGATAAAGGCGTTCCGAGGACGAGGGATGTGGTTTTGCGGTCGCTACGGGGCCAGTTGAGTAAGTAAAGGCCCGTCCTGGAAAGATTTGACTCACCTTTCTCGCATGTGACTTTTTGCCTGAACTAGTGATGGCGGTGACCAAGATGGGCGAATCCGGAGCTTCGGTATCCTCCCTATACGATTTCTGCGGGTTGCCCTTTCGGCTGTTACGCGTGATCCCCGAGGAGCGTGACCATAACGTTCCCGCTGTAGCTTCTGCTTTGCCATTCTGCGAGAATGGCTCCGTGGCGATTATTGGAGCCGGGACCTTGCCGCGAGATCTCCTGCTGTAGGTGTGGTTCATTTCCACCTCCGAGCAAGCATCCGATTCTTCAGCGTCGTCGACTTGTTCGATTTTGCATACAGGCACTTGGGCGGTTAAAGACGGCATGGAACGCTGCGCTCGCAAAGCCGCCGGTTTTACTTGCAGATCGGCGGGACAGATGGAAAGTCTTGCATTGGACAGCGGTGAGGGGGAGTAGGCGTCACGGTCCTTGATGTGTCTCGCCTCATCTGCCGATTCCCATTGCGACTGCCAATCCGATGAATTACCGTCCGAAAGTGGCATTGCGCCTGAGAGTGACGATATGCTGGACTGCCGAGAAGCCGTTTTGTAAGGCTCATGGCGATGGCCTTGGGAGGTAACGCTTGACGATCTTGGGTGACTCGCGGTATAGGTGTGTCGAAAACCAGATTGGGGGCGCAAAGAACTGTGTTGCTGAGAGGCTTCGTGCTTCGGACTCATGATGCCTCCGAAAGGTGGCGGAGAAGCGATTTCGAATGGCAGACCAGAGCCCACGGAGTTGGCGTGATGAAAGGGGGATGGAAAGGGCTTATTCCGAAGGTCTTGCGGGGTTGGAGGAATCAGACTGAATGCCAGGGAGTCTACAAGACATGAGTCAGGAGTGCTAGCCGCAAATAGATAACAACTTACTCGAATCATAACCGCTGGCAGTCGTCGGGGTTTTGATGTTGAGAAACTCCTCGAAGCTGAATCCAGTAGCTGATGTGTTCATGGCGAATGTCAAGCAAAGTAGACAAAAGGGTAAAGGGTTCTGAGACGGGTTACGCGACCAAGTCGTCCGAAAAGTTTGCGAGATTCCGTGTCCTTGTCGCCTTGTCGAAAAGAGCTGATAACGGAAGGCGTGTGTTGCAATATATACGACATCCACACCTTGATGCTGTGCCATATCGGCCTGCAGATCAAGGAGAAGACAATCTGAAGGGGTATAGGGGTCTGTGGCAAAGCACCTTTAAGTCGCAAGCAAAAGGCATTTTTTTCGCCACCCGTCTAAGTGCCCTGAAAACGCCTTTGATTCGGATTTTAGGTCCCTTTGTGGGGGATAAAAGCTCACTTGCAGTAGGTATCAGCCATGAAAAGGGTGGCGGCGTCTGGGAACCCACGGAATGACAAGATGGTTTCATGTAGGCGGCTTGGCAATATCCGAAACGTTACTCCTGAATTGCGATTGTCAGCTGAAACCTATAGAACGCGCTGGTCGACTTGAGTCGTCTGAAACACACAACCCCAGCTAGTTCGAAACTCCTGTCATGCGATGCTTCCTGACAGCTATCGACATCATGGTCGTGTTAGTGCGTGTCGGCTCTGTACAGCGTCATAACCGGCTTGTAGTCGACTTTTAGACAAGCTCAAATCTGGCTAAGAATCAGACGAATCTCAGGCTAGCTTTTGCACCCCAGCGGGTGCTCTAAAACTGTGCGTCATCGCCTTGTATTGTGATTGTATGGTAACCGGCCAAATTACTTGTACAATTACGTGACAAAGATACCTGCTGCGCCCATACTATGATAGGAGCAACGATGTTAGCGTCATCTCAAGGGCGATGACCATGCTGAACCTACCCTGCACCGACACACATCGACGTCAGCAGAACCTGACCCTCGCCGCCCCGTCGCTTGAGTTCCGCAAGACCCGTGACGACCTGTCTCACACCGGTGCAGCCTGTTGCGCGCAAAGCGTAATCAGCACAGAAGGGGAAACGACGACTTCCGAGTTGATCGCTTACCCAAAGGATGTCCAAGAGCGCTGTAAAATGTAAAGTCTTTAGGTCAGTCCCCTCCGCTGACTATCCCGTCGGAAATACGTACATGGCTCCACCGTTGACGTTGACCTTTGCATTGTCCAGACCGAGAGTCTCGACACAGTATGCATACATGGATCCGAAAGCCTCGTTGAGCTAGGAAGAAGATATCAGACGGGACTTCCGAGCCAAGAAGTTGGGTCTTCCTACCTCGATCAAATCGACCTCTTCCTGGGTGATACCCGCTCGCTCGAGAACCTTGCTATGAAAGATATGATCTATTAGCTTTGTACCTTTGCGCCTCCAGTCGACACGCACGGAATAGCATAGACTGGCCCGACGCCCATCACCCTCGGCTTACACCCCACGACACTCGTCGTCACATGCTTTGCCAAGATCGGCAAACCCAACTCCTCGGCCTTCCAGCGCGGCATCATGACGACCATCGCCGCTCCGTCCGTCACCTGACTCGAATTCGGGCCCGTCGAGCGCGCATCCCCGTAATCCTTGAACGCGGGCTTGGCCGCGCGCAGCTTGTCCATCGTCAGCCCATGCCGGATTCCGTCATCCTTATCCGCGATAATCTCCTCCCGGGCCGAGTTGGGGTCTTTCGGATCCGAAAGAACGCTCGTCGTGATGGGAATGATCTCGTCCTGGAATTTCCCGGCCTGCTGGGCGGCCGAGGCGCGGTCGTGCGAGATGAGGCCGTACTCGTCTTGCCTCTCGCGGGAAATATTGTAGTCGAGCGCGAGCATTTCTGATGTCCAGCCCATGGGCTATGAGGGGTGTAAGCTCGAGCGAGGGGATGAGGGATTCCGTGCTCACCTTGGCGCAGTCGACGGAAGCGGCGTTTTCCCGGATCGCTTCGCTACCAAAAACTGGCGTCGGTCGAGGACTATCCGGGCGATGAGCGACGTCGACTGAATTCCCCGGAGGAGAACGTACTGGCTACTCATACTCTCATATCCGACTGCCACGCCCACCTCCAAATCCCCCCTCGCGATCGAGTCGCTCACATGCCTGATCGCCATCAGGCCCGACGAACACAACCGATTGATCGCCTCGGCCGGCGTTGTGTCCGGAAATCCAGCAGCCAAGCTCGCGGCACGGACCTCGTAGGCGGGCGAAGGCGTATGACAGACACCGGCGATGATGTCGCCTACGATGTTGCGGTCGACGCCGGATTGATCCATGCCCTTTTGCAGCAAAGAGTAGAGCAAGCTGTCGGACGAGGTGTCACGGAAGGCGCCCTTCTTGGCGCGCGTGAGCGCGGTTCGTTTGGCAAACTGCAAAGAGATGATGAGCGACGGTTTAAAGCATCAGGGCCGGCGACGTACGGTAATGACGACATCGTCCCGGTTCTTCCGCCTGATACTCTCGAGGCTCTGGCGCGCGGACGAGGTCGCGAACCCGCGTGCACGGATGGCGTTGAGTGCCGGGTTGGCGGTAAGTGCGAGTCGGGGCATGCTGAAAGCGTGATGGCGGTGGCGGCCATCTGCCCGCACCCGCACCCCCGCGCGACTGCTGCACGATATATAAACCGCGCTCGGGCGAGAAATGTCCGCACGTCCGGCATCTGTTTCCGAATCACCCCGCATACTCGGCAGCGCGTGTCTCAGCTCGTCCCCTGGCTTCATTTTATCACGCGCCTGCTCTCCCGCTCACCGGGTCCCCTTCCCCCTCGACGCAGCCCACGATGGACGCCTCCCAGCTCTTCACCTCCAACGCAAACGACGTCATCCCCATCCTATGCGGCAAGTGTCCTTTGCCCCTCCCAGATCTCCCCGCCGCTAAACCCCACACCAGGCACATTCACCTCCATCTACCTCTACATCCTCCAATTCAGCACCCTCACACGCCAACTGACCATCCAATCCCGTGTCCCCGCCCACGGCGCACATCAGTATCTCGCCCTCTCCCCGGGGAGGGATACACTGTATGCGACGAGCTGGGCGTGGCCGCCTAGTCTTTATAGCTTTCATGTCGCGGCGGGAGCGGTCGCCGAGAATCAGGCGCCCGTGATCGAGTTGACGTATCAGGGCAAGACGCCGATCAGTAAGTCTTTTCAAGAATTGGAAGAATCACCGCTGATTTCCTCGCAGCGGCCATTTCATCCTACATCACCCTCACGAACTCTCACATTTATTCTATCGGCGGACCGACCGGCGAAGTCCACGCGAAACCCAACGCATCGTCCACGACCGGTTTCGGCGAGAAACTGCAGGAAGTCTTGTTTGTGCCGGAAGATCAACTGGAAGGCTGGGACAAGACGAACAAGGCACTGGTGAGCGTCCCAGAGCGGCTCCCGTCTTTCTGCTGCAGCTGATCCTATCCCCAGCGCTACGGCGCCCATGGCATCGAATTCGATCCGAACGGAAGAGCCTACATTCCCGACCTGTACGTTCGCATCCTTGTCTTTGCCGAGCATATCGCTAACCCGCCGAATGGGCAGCGGCGCCAATGCAATCTGGGTGCACCAGACGCAGCCGGACGGTACGCTCGCGCTTGTGAAAGAGGTCAAGAGCGCGCGCGAAGAGGACGGACCGCGGCATGCGGTCGTCTCGGCGAATGGAAAGTGTCTTTATGCTGTGCGTTCTGCGGGTGACGAGGCCTTGACGAAAGATGCACTTATACTTCTTGCAAAATAGGTGACGGAACATAGTGAGTCATATCCGCCTTGACTCTCGCCTCGCCACTCATGACGAATTCCAGCGCAATTCGTCGACGTGTATGATATCACTGAGCAAGGTCTCGACTACGTCCACTCCGCAAGTATGACCCCGCAAGGTCCGTCTCATCGCTTCCCTACGGGTTCCTCACTGACGCACCCCGGCAGACGCAAACCCACACGACTACCGCGGCGACACCATCCGCCTCTCCAAGACTACCCCGCACGTCTTCGCCACCACGCGGGGCAAAGACCCTTCGATCCGCGGCCTCCTCTGCGCATACGCCGTCGATCCCGCGACGGGCCACCTCGTGCGTCCCGGCGAGGTGCCCGTGGCCGTGTATGAGACGCCGACGAACGGGGGCAAGGCGAATGCGATCGAGGTGGTGGCGGTGAATGGGCGGGGCAAGGGGGATGAACAGGAGTGGATCGTGTTGACGGATGACAGTGATCCGGGCTTGGTGGTCGTGATTAGTTGGAATGGGCAGGCGTTCGAGGAGGTTAGTAGGGTAGAGTTGATGCAGGGGGATGGCGCGAGTCACGCCGTGTGGCTAGAGTAAACCCGAGGTAATTCGAGTATATTATCATTTTGCATTGTTTTCATTTCTTTCGTCCGACTATTATTTCGCATCTTTCAACAATCGACACAGCGAGAGATCCAGCAGCGGCGAATCCGACCTGATGCGGATCCGCAAAAGCCGCCGGGCCGCCTAGGCATGCTCGTAGCCGTTGCTTCCCGCCTCAACACCCTGAACGGCCCCGGCGCTGACCCTTCGCTGCTTTTCGATCTCCAACTGACTATACAACAGATACAGCGCCTTTTCATTCGCCTCGGCGGACCCGACAATGGTGAACATGCGTTCGCCCGACTCGTCGTGCGGGTTCTTGGCGATCGAGATTCGGGACCCGGAGAGGCGTCGGATTTCGGTAATCTTGCTGCCGGCACGGCCAATGATGCAGCCGACCATGTCCGAGGGGATCGAGATGTTTTGGGTCTTGAGGTTGGCGCCGGTGAGTTGCGCGGGAGCCGAGATGGCGGACGCCGGAGCGCCGAACGTGGCCGTCGTCGCGGCCGGGGAGAGCGGGTCGACGGAAAAGTTGGCGGACGTGGCCGAGAGGGCATGTTGCTGCGGAGCGGCCGAGTAGCCCGGCGCGAACGGCGTCGCCGCAGGGTTGGCCCCGTTCCCGGCAAACGGATTCATGTTGAGCCCCGCCATGCCATTGGCCAGCGCCAGCGCAGCCGTCTCGCTCTGCCTCCTATCGCCTCCGGGCATCGGCGCCGCACGGGACTGCCGCCTATCGCCGAGCCCAAACGGTCCCGTGGCAAGCGACGTCCTTCGGATCCCGCCCGTCGGACCCGTCACCGTCTGTGCGCCGAGTCCACCGGCGAGCACACCCTGATCGCCCGCCGCGCCCGGGTGGTACGGCACCGTGCCCTGAGCGCGTTCCCAGTCCTCGAGTACACACGTGGCAATCTCCCTCAACGCATGCTTGATCGCTTCCACGTTGCCCTGCACCTCGACCACGCGCTCCGTCGACTGCGGCAGCATTTCCTTGCTGGCGACCATGCGTGCGCCCGAGGCGTCCTGGATTTGCTTGATTTTCTGGCCCTGGCGACCGATGATGGTGCCCATGAGGTTGTGAGAGATGAGGAGGCGGAGGGAGCAGAAGCCGTTGCTAGGGAGGTGAGTGGGATCGGCGAGCGGGGTGCTGAGGAGGAGGTTGGCGACTTGGCCGTAGGCCTAGGAGGATGGTCAGGTTGGGTTCACGACACAAAAGAACATGAACTGCCCACCTCGGAGATCTGGTCGACGCTTCCCGTGATACTGAGCACTCGATCCTGAACGCCACTGACGACCTTGCTGACGCCGGCTTTGACCTTGGTCGAGTCCCGCAGCTTGGCGACCGTTTCTCCGGCCTTGCCGATGATGATTCCGGCTTCTTTGGTCGAGATCAACGCACGCAGCGTGATCGTTCCCTTGCCATCCTCTCCTCCGGCATTGAGGTCGACGGGATGAGACGACTCGTCGGCATCGTCACCAACGACGGACGGCTTGGGTTCGGAGATCTCGGGGACGGCGGTGGCGCTGTCGCTGGCGGGGACGGAGGGGGGAGCGGGAGCGGGAGCGGGAGCGGCGGCGGGTTTTGAAGTGTCGGACATGGCTGGGTGGGAGAAGAGTCGTGGATGTGGATGTGGGTGGAAGTGGCAAGGGCGGGGTGGTGTGGGAAAGGGAAGAGAAAGGTGGATCCTGTACGGGGAGCGGGGGAGCGAGCCCAAGGACGGGCCTCCTTGATGATGCACGCCCGAGAGACGAGACGCCGCCCCGCGCTAGTCACCGCGCACAATAGAAAACCTCCCTCGCATGCACGGCCAGAGTCGGCCAGGCGCTGCGGATGCAGATGACTCAGGGCGAGCGTATTTCCCAGCGTCGCGCGGCGGCCCTTCATCTCGGCCCGTTCGCTCCCCACATGGCGTACAAACAGGCAAAGGAGCACTTTGTCGCACACGGCACAGGCTCATCCATCGCCAACATCCAGGCAGTAAGCCTGGTCGGATGGACATCCTACCTCCTCTACGCGTCCCTCGCTTCGCGAGACCTCACAAACAGCCACGTGACAGACTACCTCGTCGCCTTCCTCCCGCTCCTCCTTGGCCAGACGATATGCGCAGCCCATCCCTGCGCATTCAACGCTGCGCTCACCTGCCTCGCGCTGCTCATTCGCTTCATCTCGCCGCGGCTACCGACGCGTGATCCGGCAGCCGCACCGCGGCATCGCGCATTCCTGACGACATGGCGCGCGCACATGATGTGCATGACCGTCATCGCCATCCTCGCCGTCGACTTTCCGCTCTTTCCGCGCGCGTTTGCAAAGACGGAAGATTACGGGACGAGTCTTGTACGTTGTGCCGTCACTCCACCCTTTCGAATGGCGAGGCTGATCCCGTGATAGATGGACGTCGGCGTCGGCTCCTTTGTCTTCTCCCAGGGCCTCGCATCCTCCAACCCATCTCGCGCGCCTTCCCTCCGGCGAACGATCAAACAATGTCTGCCCGTCATCGCGCTCGGCATGATCCGCGTCATCATGGTCAAGGGCGTCGACTACCCTGTACGTCGGCCCGTCCTCACTTTTCAGATCCGCAAACGCTAATAAGCGAGGATGACCTACCAGGAACACATCACGGAATACGGCGTCCACTGGAACTTTTTCTTCACGCTCGCCGCTACCCCTATCCTCGCCTCCCTCGTCGCCCCCCTCCGCACGCGGATCCCAACCCCTCTCCTCATCGCGCTCATCCTCCTCGGTACGCACGCACACCTACACCCCTCCAAACCCAGCGCTGATCCCCCTTCCGCAGCGCATAGCGTCGCCTTGAGCGCGGGCCTCGAACAATGGGTCATCCAGCCCGAGACGACAAGCCGCAAATCCCGCTCGCTCATATACCAGAACAAGGAAGGGCTCGTCAGTCTTCCCGGTACGTCCCCGCTCTTCTGGCTCTGCACAAAAAAACGTTGACGCGATGGCTTGAAGGGTACTTTGCGATCTACCTCGTGGGGAATACTATAGGGAGTCGCATCGTCCCGCCGACGGCGCAGCAATCTGCGAAGGAGGGCGTCATCGTTCGCACCCTCGTTTCCCACGCGGCGAGCTTTTGGATCCTCCTGTTCCTCCTCCGCACCCTTCGATTCCCCGTCTCACGACGCCTCGTATGTTCCCCCGCCGTCCTCTCTCCTCTTCACACCAGGGCTAACCAAACCGAATTGAAACAAAAGGCAAACGCACCCTACGTCATATGGACCGCGGCATTCAACGCGACGTTCCTTCTCGGGTACTACCTCATCGAGCGGCATGCCTTCCCCACGCACGGGCGAAAAGTACCAGCGCTCCTAGAATCCATCAACAAAAACGGCCTCGTTATCTTCCTCATCGTACGTCCGCTCTCGCTTCCTTCCTTTTCCTCGATGGCTCATTCGCGGGTCAAGGCCAACCTCTTGACGGGCGCGATCAACGTGGGGATCGAAAGCATGTATGCGTCGGATCGGGTGGCGTTGGGCGTGCTAGTGGCGTATACGGCCGCCGTAGCGGGGGTTGCATGGGTGTTGAGGGGGAGGAGGATCGCGTTGTAGGGTTTTTCGGTTGATGTGATATAGGTTTCCATGGGGTCTTGCCATGCCTTGAGCTGGCATTTGTTGGCCATACTGACGGAAGGGCTCAAAGGTGGTGAACGAATTGCTCTGACAGGCTGATCAAGACTTCAACGTTGGTCGACGTCCGTCAAAGAGAGGTACACTTATCAACCGGCTCGATATACTAGAGGGTTGGATCAACCATATCCTTGCCCAGATCGTGGGACATGGAATGCTGTAGTAACCCGCCGAACTAGAGTATTACCTCTGGTTCCTTTCTCTGCCTATATGCCAAGTTACGAAGGTTGTCGTTGGTGACTTCCTCACTTGCTCGGCGCAAGCTTCTTCTTAGCCATTTATATTGCCTAGCTATTCAGGGACGGGGTTTTACTAATGTTGGCTGACCGACGACCACCTTTGACAGCAGAACGTGAACCGAACTTGTCGGAAAGACTGTGGACTAGCTTGTCAAGGTGCTTGCCATCGATACTTTTTAGCTGAGCTCGCTGCAACGCTGGGAGCTTGAAGATTCAAGATTCAAGCTCCCGAGATAGACTTTTTGCATAAAAAGTCTCCGCATTTTGACGTCTCAAAACGTGATGCTGAACTCTCCCTGTTGTGAAACACATATCTATCTCTCGTAACCTTGACCAGCATTCGCACGCATTCTCAGTGTCGGCACGGAGCTTGGGCATTTTGGATGGGCTCAGCTATGGGCTCTGTGATTGCATGCCCTTTTGCCAGCTGTCGACTTTACTCAATTGAACTCCTCATCATTCTATCACCTCGGATCTATTTCAGGGGTTAGCTGTTTCCGGATCCGGCCAGCTATCCGGCCTACAAACGCTACTCGAGAAACGGATACGCGTTAGTTTACGCGGTGGGGCTTGTTGCTTGCCCTCGTGGCTTCGGTGCGGAAGACGCGACGTGTTTCAGCTTCCTTGCTAGCAGTCGTTTGTGCTTGGTTTTGGCAAGATTATTGTCGTTTGTCCGCATTCTGTCGAAGCATGCATACGAAGACGTGGTCTGTGTAGATGCTGCGGACGCGAAGTGTGCGAGTGCCCGATTCCTTGCCACGCACTAGCCTGCTCCGACATAAGTAAATCAACACTGTCACCATGCGCGCCGAAGTTGAAGGTGGCCTCGACGAGGATCCCGGAACGCCGACCAACGCAAAGTCCCCTTGGTTGAGGTTGAACGACGGATCCGAGGCCGTGATACTCGACGAACCAGGAATCAACATGTCGCAACGAGCGAAAACCAGCGATCTGGGGATGCGGGACGAGTTGGATCTGGTTACCTATGGTTATGCGTTGCGAGTTGCGTGAGTCCACCATCATGCTGAAGTTGCCATTCTTGCTCTGACCGTGGCGTGCAGACACCTGAACAACATCCTGCGAACCGGTCGTCGCGCGAGTTCATCAGGAGCGGCTTCTCCTCTATCTGCAACCATTCAGACTCCCATGACGACTCATTCCCCGGGAAGCCCTACATCATACTTTTCCAACTTGCCATCGAGCCCAGGAGCGTCCACGCCGATCGCCAGCAGTCCAAGTTCTGACACCGCGAATCGCAAGTCTGGAATATTCGGCAGAAAGAAGAGCATTTCACACTTGAAAGCTGCAGACGCAGCTCAAACGCAAACGGAGGCTGGAGGAAAGTTGCCCAAGGAGATTCTTACGAATGGGTTCTGGGACATTTTGGGGAACGAAGGCGGAGACTCGATGTGGCGAAGCAGTACGTTCTCTTCTAGCCTGAGTTGATACGGCACGCTGAAGATCAACCCTTGACGTCAGCGGTGAACACGTTCCTTTCCCACTTGCCGAACAAGAAAGCAACAAAGACCAACTCGGGAACGAACTTGCGGTACATTCCTGCTCTCGTTGACTCGTTTGGAAACGCCTATCATGCTGCCTCCGCTTTGACGCCGGCTATGCGACGAAATACGGTCATTTCCCTGCCGAACACCGCCGGCGGCTCCAGTCCTGGCAAATCCGGGATCAGTCACCAGGGTGATTCAAAAGCAACACACTTGGCTCATTTTATCTCACTATTGCAGAGTGCCATCACGAATTACTATTCGCCATTGAACAAGAAAATCGATGATCGTGAACGGGAAGCTTTCACCCGACTACGCGTCGAGCTCGAATACTATGCTTCGTTGCAGGAACAGAAAGGCAACGAGACCGTTCGTGCTGGGTCACCAACAGAATCGGAGACTGCTCGACTTTCGCGACTGTCCATCAGCTCGATGAGCGGATCAACACCCCTCTCACCTTCGTCATCCATTCCACCGGTGCCGTCTGTGCCTTCCATGTTCCGCTCGGCGTCGTCCGCGAGCAGAAATGGGCCATCACCGCCATCTTCCCCGCAGTCTGTCATTTCTGGTCTCGCCACGCCTTCTCAGATGAGCACTGCGGCTTCGAGCATGAGGAATGGCAGTATGGCGGCTTTTGCGGATACGGCCGGGGCGGATCTCGTTGACGTGGTGCGCCGGGTGTGGGCAGTCGATGGAGCGAAATTGCGCAGTGATCTGGACGCGTTGAAGCGTGCTGGTCTGGACGAAAAGGTAAGGGCTGGCTTCTCTCTATCGAGTGCACGATTTGATGCTGTTCCTTAGGCATACCTATCCGATCTCAAACAACACCTGACCGAACTGAAGGCAGATCTTCGTTCCGCTTCATCTGGTTCGATGCAAGACCGGATCGCTTCGCTGCAGGATGAGATTGCAATCTTGATGCACGGCCGGCCTGATCTTGCTGGATTCACATTGGCTTCTCGGTCGTCGATCTGCACCGCGAACAGCGACACTGACTCAGTTCCCGGCACAAACTTCTTCTTCACGCCATCGATTGATAAAGACAGGGTCTACCAGAGACTGGCCGAACGACTCTACCTTCTTCTGGGTCACGAAACGACGCTGTCAGACGCTGTATACGACGAGGAACGCTTGCTGGATCTTTGCGCCGGTGTCTGGGGGATGAGTGAGAGGGCCTCTCTGCACGTCGAAGCGCTCGTTGGAATATGGCGTGAGAACATCTTGAAGAGCCAAATAGATGACGAGCGTATTGTAACTGCAAAGTTGAGTCGGAATGACCTCGGGGAACTCAAAACGAAGCAGGATAGCTGGGGCACGCGAGTGATAGAAGCGCTTCGCGATCTGGAGACCGATATCTCGAACACCCTCGATGCAGATGATGTAAGTTTGGTACATATTCAGCAAGAAAAGAGCTAAGTCTCATCTCATCTGCAGCGAGAGTCCCAGAGTTGCACTCTTGCAAATCTGTCTTCGTTCCTCTTGGAGGAAACTTCGAAAGCGACGTCAACTTTGTTCCCTATCACAGCAATCCCACCATTGGCGCCACCGCAATCTATCCCGCTTGTAGCGCATGTACTCCTCTCTTCGAGAACACTTCTGGCGGTACTACCTCAGGCATCAAAGTCAGCTTGGAGCGATGCCGCGGATGAATTGCGAGCAATTGCCGTTTCCGAGTATGCCGTGCAGGCGATGTCGTTGATTCAGTCAAACGGGGATGTGTTAGCGAGTCAGGAGCAGACGGAGGATGGTCTGAAGGGCTACGAAGAGATGGCGGATTGGATAGCTTGCGGTGTGGAGAGGGCGATGAAGGTCTGGAAGTACAACATTGGTGACTCGTGAGTATTTTGGCTGTTAGCTGGTAATGTCATTCTGATACAATTTTTGGATGCATAGGCTCAACCCACCAGCCATCATACTTTCTCGACAATTGCCACTGTTTCTAGCCGAGCTACAAGCCTTTGATCAACCCCAACCGGGAAGGAAGGCGGAGGTCATCTTCGGATTGTACGAAAAGACAGCGAGACTTTTCAGTCTGTGGGAGGATGTTTGCCCAAAGTATGTATCTCCGTGTCACACTGATTCGTAGTATACTCGAGCTCATTTGATTTATAGCACCCCTTCCGACTTCGACCTAGAGGCTTTCTTCGAGCCACATGTGATGGAATGGCTGAAGGCGACTGAAGAAGTCGACACTCATGATTGGGTCAGTCGAGCCGTTGGAATGGATAGCGTAAGTGGGATGTCTTGCTGCCGCATAGACTTGTGTTGACGTTCTGCTCGTCCGAAAGTGGGTACCCGAGGGCAATTTAAGGCATAGCCAATCTGTGCTTGATCTTTTCGACTTTATCCGACGGGCATGTCAGACGGTCCTACACGAGCTTCCTTTGCAGCCATACAGGAGGGCGTGCTATTTGATCGATTTGTCAAAGGTGAGCGAAAGACCGCTGTAAGGCAGTGAATCGTGCTGAATTCTCCTGCATAGACATCTGCCACAGCAATCAATCAGTACGCGGTGACAGTGCAGAACCTATTCAACGCCGAGCTCGATCATGCAAACCCGTCAACGCCTACGTCCGAAGCTGTCCCAACGGTCAACAACAAGGCGAGTGCTTGGCTGGTCAAGGGCAAACAAGCGGTCAAATCACTCGAACGAAAGAAGGCAGACAGCTTCGTTATACCGCCTGCCGCCTGCGTGAAGATCACGAATATGGTCGCTGCCAAGCAGTGTACAGAAGATCTTGGAATCGCTCTTGAAAGCGCAGAAACCTCAAGAATCGTGAAGGAACACCGTTCGAAGGCTGGTATCACGAGCGCGCACGCAGCCGGTACCGCAAAGTACACCTTCCGCGTCGTTATCGAGCGAGGAGACAACTTGTACAGCAAATCTTTGACGAATCCCGCGGACGCTTTCGTGGTCGTGAACGCCTCGGGCTCAAACATCAGGATTCACAAAACGAAAACAGTCATGTCCCAAATTGATCCAACCTGGGAAGAAGACTTCCAATACGGCATCTCCACCTTCGCCAATCTCGAGATCTCCTGTTACAACCGCTCTCTTGTCGGCAAAAACGAGATTATCGGCTCAGCTACGTTGAAACTTGACCCTTTAGCCTATCGGGAGACGCCTGTTCGTGACATCGCCATCCCGCTCAACCCTCGAGGAACGATACATTTGCGTGTGGAGCTTGAAACTGCGGATCGACATGAAATGGACTACCATCTGAATTCGGCAAGGCGTACTCTGGATAGAGTGGCTAACGATATGATTCGGCACCTGATTGACAAGGTAAGTACCGTTTCCATGAGCTACTTCAAGTGAGCGGATACTCACCGAAATCTAGATGGCAGATACGATCAACCTACACATCTCCCTGGCGAGGGCACGAGAAGTCATCAAACCTTTGACGGCGAAGCCAAAGAAAGGCATGTCGAAACCAACAGCGTTGACCGACCAAGAGTACGAAGAAAGCCTGAATGCATTGTTTGTTTACTTTGATACCTGTGTAAGTAGCGGGAGTCTGTTGACTTGCCTGCGGCTCTAACGATTTTATCAGTTCTCGACCTTCAATGTCACCTTCCCCGATGAATTACGCGTGGACCTGATGACGGCGGTCTGGAAACGCGTTGTGAACATACTGTTGTCGATCTTGATCCCTCCACTATCCGACAAGGAATCTCATGCGGAGCCTCCCAGCCCCCAGGAAGTGACCGTAGTATTCCAATGGCTAAAAGTACGTCCTAGGGGCCGGATCATAAGAGGGACGTGCTGAATATCTACCCGTCTACAGCTTCTCAAATCATTCTTCAATGCAGCTGAAAACGGTCAAGAACACGGCGTACCGACGGCAGCCTTGCAGGCCGGAGGATACAGGGACATCCTTCTTGTTGGACAATACTTGGACCTGCCTACTCCATCTCTCAAAGAAAAGTGTTCTGCCGCCATCAAGGGTGCAGGACGCGTCACCTCTCCTCGTGGCACGCGACCTGTTCTTTCGCCAGCAGACTCGAACTTTAGCGTTGGAGGGCAATCCAAGCCGAATGAAGAGGAGCGAGTCGCAGAATTGCTGCTGCGAGTCTTGAGAATGAGGTATGTTGGGTGATCTCTTAACAGTTGATCGAGGAAATTTATCTACTTGTCATCTCTAGGCCGCAAACACAAGAGTTCTTGACCCAACACGTAGCGCAACTCAACGCTGCTCGTGCCGCCAAGAATGACCGATGAAGCAAATGCCAGTACGAGGCTGGCCCATGCGCGGGCAACTCTCACACTCTCTACCCTGTCCATCTTTTTTCCGATCACCAACAGTTGTACGTAGATTTTGGGCGAATCAGCCAGCGTTGTATATGAATGTCATTAGCACCGAGAATGCGTTTGTTATCTGTCCCGTCATCGCAAGGCTGCCCTGACGACGGTTGTCTACACCCCTCCTGCCTGATCACATTACAATATCGAATTCGTTACCGCCTCGCGTTTAGGGGATTGCTGTCTTTCGCAAAGGAGATCTTCCAAGCGTTCCAGATATTCAACTTGCCGATCCTGAGACGAGACGGATGGATAAGGCTTTGGACGATCACCAGCGTACGGAGATACTTACCGAATTCGCAAGACAACGCCGATCGCGACCAACAGCAACCCAACGTCAAACCCAATGACCCGGACGCCGAATTTGGAATGCGTCTTGACCCAATCCGTGTAGCTAGCAGTGAAAGCTGTAACAGCAATCAAGGGGATCAAGAGATACCCCGAAGCTCGATGCACGGAATAGAAGCGCGTCGCTTTCACGCCGTAAGTTGGAGCGAAATGATGAGCGAGCGCGCCGGCGAGCGCTTGAATCACCTGGGTATCTGTAAGCCATTGCTTCCGAATGGAGAAAGAATGGAGAGCGTACCATCCACGATAGCGTGACTAGTCCCAGCTTTCCGTGCAAGCTCTGGAAGTGGGGCGCATGGTGCTTGACCTTGTTATAAATGATGGCGCTCGAGCCGAGGGCAAATAGAGGAAAGGCGAAAGCGACGAGGAGGACTTGATGTTGCTTCCATGCTCTTTCCTTTAACCGAGAACCGGCAGGGGATGTTGTTGACTGCAGAGATTGGATGGCTACAGAGATGAATGAGTCACGGTGGCCCTGCCCTTGTGAGCGGGGTAAGGATGGACTTACAGAGTACGGCGAATGCGATACCCAGACTCTGACTCGTCGGATGATAGACAAACGGGCCTATTGCGTCGGAGCAATTGAGCTGTCATATAGTTGACTCGACAGGCTACGACATACCCAAATGCCCGTCCTTCATCTGCGTGTCCAAAACGACATACCAGACGACACCGACAAACAGTACGGCTCCCAGAAGAATACAGCCCAAGGCGAAATAGTCTACCCGTTGCCGCCACTTTGATCGGTCATCCCGTGTTCCCCACGTCCCCATCGCTTCATCGTCTGAATCAAGCTCGGAAGAGGCATCGATGTGTGCTTGAGGATCGTTCGGATCGACGGCGCGCGGCGGATTCTGAGTTTTGCTTGGACGGTTCGGATCCGCCAGGAGTGGGTCGGTCTCTTGCGGCATGAACGACATTTTGGCGAGTCTGGAGTTGCGCCCGTGAGTGGTTGCCGAGTGTCAGCACCTGTCTCGCTATACCGCCTCCCTTGCCAATCGCGATCGATCCATATGACTATTATCTCAGCTCGACCGGCACACGCGACCGAGTCGATCCCCGCATGACGTATTCTACCCGCGAACACGCGTCTTGCACCCCGGACAAGGCCGATGGCGCGATAGGAGGTGATGGCCGCGGCCTCGCTGGCTTGTCGTCGTGGTGTCCTGATCACGGTTGCATCTCTCGTTGGTTACGCCTCCTGACACCTATACTCCACGATAATCCATATCACAATGTCTGATGTGAGCTGGTGTGTGGATATCAGCCCTCTGCCTTTTCTAATGCTGGCCTCCCTCCACTCTCAGGCGAACCTTCCCTCAAACCCACCGACTACAGGCTTTGGCCAAGTAACCGGATCCGGCCTCGGCTCCTCGCCCAATGTCCAGTCCCTACCCAAGGCTTCCGGTGGAGAAGGCCTCACGCGAGCCCAGTTGGCGGAGAAGAGGGCCGCAGAGGCTAAAGAGCAGGATAAGGCTGATGGGCCTGGTCAGACGACCCGGCCGGAGCAGGGATAGATTGTTGATGACCGAGGACGGGAAGATTGACGAGGAGAGGGTGAGGACGTAAGTCTATCTCGGCTTCTCATGTTGAGGAGCAAAGTAAAGCTGAGTGACCATTCCTTCTGTGCGCTGATAGTTGACGTTGTATATGCGTTTGACTGCAATGCAGTGTTGATCAAGTTTACAATCTCCACATGCAATTGTTAGAGAATCTGCGTGACTATGATGTAGACTCTGCGCCGAGGCTTCTCTGGAATCGACGAGAGCGCTCTGAATAAGGCCCTCGATATGTTTGCATGACACAGCATACGAGACGGCTCGCTACAGTCTTACGTGTCACAGCATATTAACGGCAAATAGCTGACCGGAACCGGATCGGTTTCCCCCAGCCGATTCCCTATTGATAGGCGACATGCAGAAGATCCGAATGCTCGCACTATACAACAATTACAATACAGTAGACAAATCATCCACCAGCGCACCCCGGGCAGGAATGCAGGACATCGTGAATACTGGGAAAGTCGAATCGATCAGCGCCAGGACGGGGCAGCGTTCTTCACCAGACGTACAAGAGATCACAGTCCATGCAATAGTCCTTCTCGCATTTGGGACATCTGCGTTGGAATCGTCGTATCAGCACACATCGCTTCCTTCGTCGTTCCCGACAGTCATACCTATATCTGCCCGTAGGTGAGACGCTTGTGTCAATGTGCGCCACTCCAGTCTCATTGAATGTTGACTGTCACAGGCGGAACCTTGTCGGTCGGGAGTCTTGAGCTAATCAGATACTGGACTCACTTCTGGGAAAGGTACAGTACAACCGTAACATGACAGTTGTCGTGATGTCGATATGTCCTCCGTCGAACTAGGAATGTACGGATTTGAGCATGCCAAATCGCGCGCAACCAAACTGTCCCCTACATTGTCTGATAAGATGGCACGGAAAACAGGAACCAGTAGCTAAGATGAGAGCGAAAGTCAGAAACGCATCCGAACAATGTTTCCTCTATGCCAAAGCACAAACCTTCGCGCCAGATGTGGGCTACTGACCACCATGAGTCCGCACACTTCGCAATCTGTCGGAACCTCGCATACCTTTGCCCCGCACCGTGGGCAAAGATAACCACCCTGCCTCATCGCGCCGTGACAAGCACAGAGGCTGATGGGACTGGCAATGGGTAACCTTGTCGGAAAGCCCATCATCATCAGATCGCAAGGCGGCGCCTTGCTATTGGAGCCGCCACCCTGAGCACGCTTGGCTGCCGTGTCCAATGCCGTTTTGAGACCGGTCGTTCCCGCCATCGTAGTGGCTGGCGCTTGGACCATTTCCCACATCAAGTCATGGTAGTGTGGTTCGTTCAATGCCACGCCGAATTTTCCTCCCGTCTTCTCGGCAATGAGACGACAGATCTTGAGTTCGGCGGCGAGGGCGATGATACTGACGCGGATCTTCGATGTGATAAGTGCTGCAAGAGTTTTGTGAATTGATCCGGGATCGGTCGATGTGAGAGATGAGAATAAGACGAGAACCTCAAGAGAGCTTGTCGACGGAAGATGGCTACACGGACAGATTAGTACAGTCTTTACGTACCTTCGGCGTTTAACTTACCCCATACTGCTTCGGGCCATGTCCAAGCCATTCTGAAGACTTGGCTCGCCTGACGGCTCGAATTTCCGCTTATCTGCAAGAGCTGCTAATATTGCATGCGGATTACCGCCCATCTCTATTATCATTTCTGCTAGACCATCTCGCAAGCCAATGATTCCTATCTGAAAGCCAGTTTAGTTCCTGCCCATCTCTTGCCAACATAGCTACAGAGCTCACCTGTCCTAATGGATTCTGATCGAACCATTCCGTCACGAAAGCCCGCAGATACCGCAAAGTCAGGTCAAACCTGGGAATTCAGTTAGAGACCAGACATCACTTCAGCACAGCTCGATCAGCTTACCGGTTCGGTTTCAGATCGGTTTCGGCCATCGAGGACGAAAGGTCGAACAAAATGTACATGTGCCGAATGATTGAGCGACGTAGAGACGACTGAGATGTCTCCGCTCTTGCCAGCAAGATCATGATTAGCTTCATAGCGATACCCTATCCCGCGCCTTCACGCTCACCTTCTCCGCCTAGCTTTTGCTAGCAGCCTATCAACAGCACCTTGCAAGCCTCCCGTCTCATCCTCTGTAACGGCTTCCCAACTTCTCTGAAACGTCTCCCACTTGTTTGCCTGATTCCGCCCTTTCCGCCCACCAGCCTCTTCGTCACTCAAATCATCCTCGGCGTCGTTTGTGGTCTTTTTCGGTCTCTCTTCTGCCACTTGTACATCGTGCGTTGGCCTTGTTGCGCTACGTGTATATGTAGACATTGGCGTAGAAGCGCCCGAGTTTGTCGCACCCCTGGCTACGGCTTGAACCGCATTGTGTCTGCTATCTGGCTGGGCATTGGCGGAATTTGGCAACGCAGATGTCGGCCGCGAGGGTGCGCCGGTGCTGTCTTCTTCATCTTCCGAATCTGCTATAACGACCCTTCCTTTGCCCTTGTCGAGTTTTCGTCTCTTGCGTGCGGGATTGAGGAGGTCGTCTTCATCGTTAATGTCACTCATGACGCGATACGGCTCTAGAAACCGCGTCTTCGCCAGTAACAGATTAGCCTATCGCTGGGTGAGTAGCAGTATCGGAGTCCTGCTGGTGATGAGATTCAGTATAGGTTGCAAGCGACCTTACAGCTTATGAAGCGAGCCCACCATGCTTGATTCACCTCTTAGAACACTTGAACATGACGAGTCCCGATTGATCTCGGAACAGCGGGGGCGCACCGTATCGGCCGCTTGGTACTTGCTATTGAGTACTGTAGTAACTGTACTGTACCTGTCAGCATGAAGACCTCAAAAGCTAATGAAGAGCTGGAGCTCAACACTCTTTCTCGTCTAGGAGTCGCCGGCCTCTCATTATGGAACGATGCTTCAAATGGGGCTGAAAAGACTTCTGACAGGCGCCGCGGGTGCGAGACACTCGTCGGTCACATGCTCTCCGAGGTCATGCATTCTCATAGATGTCAATTCTATCATAGACTTTACATCTGGGAGATCCATACAGTTTCGCAAGGATGCGACATGACGTGCCGTCCGAAGAAACGATATAGCAAAGCAGCTTATTAGGGTGCTATATCGGCTGATCTCATTCTTGGGCTTACCATTTTGCCCTGCCTTCCGCCGAAGCCCTCCGCGGCATTGGATCCGGTCAACTTTTTCCGGCTGTTGAAAATGAAGGAGTCGATGAGTCCTGCCACCGTGAGGACACCTCCAACAATCGCGCAGGTTCTGCAATATATGAAGATTTAGATATTGTGTGTCACACGCAAAGAGTATACTGACGATGTCAAGAAGTGCGCAAACGATTGCCGTGTCTCGGTCAGTATGACCTTCATTGGCGAGATCTCGTAGCTGCAAAAAGGAACGAAGTCAGGTCAACGCTATAAAAGAACGGATAGGTTCGGTCACTCACTTGATATACATTCCAGGGCTCGCTGCCATTCCGTGACTTGTAAAGTCTGATCATTCGAACACGGCGATAGAGCATATAAGACCCTAAACATCAGAACTCTGAGAAAACGACCCACGGCCATGGCCCTCCTTTCCTGGGGCATTTCCTTGCGTCAGGTCCCGCTCGAATTGGGTAACACTGTATTGATGCGAGTTGACGGTCTCGCCAGAAAGCAAGTTATATGTGGTCGAAACAACCTTGAGGAAATCTAGCGGGAAAATATCAGACATGGACGCCCAAAGGAGCGCGCGATATGGCGACACGTACACTGATACATGTAATCCGCTGAGAAAAAGAAGTGGAACATCAGTATGCGCTTTCCAGAGCAACCCAAATGCACTTGCACTCTTCAGGGTGTACAATCGCTCCGTCCAAGGGATTGACGATACCCAATCGCTTCTTCATGCTCTTTGTCAAATCGTCCGCGGTCTTGCCCGACATACCCTTGGACGTTGCCTCATCGCCTTCAAACTGAAGCTTGTTAATGACGTGGCCAAAGTCGTGGTGGTTCTTGTCTTTCAGGTAGGGGACTAGGTCTTGGAAGGATACTTGGTTCGTTTGGTATGCTCGACCGGGACTGAAGTGGAAGTTGCCAATAACCTGTGATGGTGGATAGGTTATTGAGCGTCGAATTTCATTTTGTGGTGCCCTGTCTTACCTTATTGACCTTGATGTGTCCAGTGATCTGGCAACCCTCCGAGTTTTGTTCCTCAATCTTGGCAGTCCAGCCTTCATCAAGACACTGTACAAACATCAGTGGCGACTGGATGGGATGAAAGACGGCAGCTCACCTGCGCGATGCCATCCGGGTTACTGAAGCTCCATCCCTTCCGGATATACGCCTGCCTGACTTCCTCACAGGTATTGCAGCATCCAGACGCAGGAGGAACACCTCCATAACAGCTTCCGCAGTATCCTGAATCCTTGTTTGCTACAGCCAATTGGGCTTCACCTTCAAGTTCTGGTATACAACAAAGGGAGAAGATGTAAGCGGGTCTTATGAATGTAGGTTCGGTACACTTACGGCCATTTTTGATCACGGCCACGACTTTTCCCTCCTTATTTATCCTTGTCTTGGTAATATCGTGCTGCAAGTCCATCTGTCGTTCTCCGGAGATGTCCATGATGTCGAGTGAAAGCACTGATAGTCCACATGCCAAACTCAGCAAGATGAAAATACGGAATAAACGGCACACTTACAGTAACAAGGTACGCGAGGGAAGAAGATATCCATGTCAACGACCAGCTTCTCACCCCTCGAGCGGTCCACGATGATGGACGGCTCCAGATGCACCCTGCGGTAGTCAATGAATTCCAAAATGGTCGATACCGCGATAATGGCGAGCGAAATGAAGGTCACTGTTGCGTGGCTCAGCTCTATGACATCATGGCACATGGTGAAGACAGAGACTCACAGAGAGCACCGGTCCTTGTCCTAATCTTGACATCCTCCATCGTCTGATTGTGGTTTCATAGTCAGTTTGCGGAGAAGAGCGTCCAATGAGGACCGTGTGCACGCACCTTGCCAAAGGCGTCCAAGCCCTGGAACGCGCCCATGAATCCATTGCGACCCATCTTGGCTACGACTGATGGGACTACAGCGGAATGTCAAGAATATTCAGATAAGCAAGGGCTAGTTCAAGCAAGACCAGGGTAGCGACATCTTGGAAGTGTGTAGCTGGAGAGCTAGCTGGAGGAGTGGAATGATCGGCACGGAGTTCGCGTGTCTGATTAGCTTCCGGACAGCAATCAATCATGTTGAGCCTTCACTCCTGGCATGTCCAGCTGCATGCCCCTTCCTTCCTCTGTTCTCGCATCATGCCATTCGGCTACTCTTCGTTTGTCACAAAATATGGCCGTTCAGTTGCTCAAGACCCGCTCGCAAGTATGTGATCCAAGCTGGGACGAGAAGAGGACATCGGTAAAAGGCGTATCGCGGCGGAGTCTCTTCCAATCTATCGCAAGACACGAGAGGCTTAATGTTCCTGTCTACTACTCTGGTATCTCTGAGAATACTCCGCCCGGCGTGAATATGCATGCGATTCCGTCACCGATATCTCGAGGACGATATGGGACCCGTGTCGCGTGCGTAGCCGCCTGGTGTGCCAGCAATTGCAGCCAAGACTCCATAGGGCGTCACGAGAAATCTGCTACAATCACCGCCCTGGTACCCCTGGATCCCTTGTACGAGCGCCGACAGATAAAATGCCCCGACAGCATAGGCCGGTTCTTAGCGAGATTCCACACACCACATAAAGACTGGACGGGAGCGCCTACCGTTGGAGACGCTTCGAAAGGATTCCATGCTTTATTTGGCAAGGGTATACTCAGCTAGACGATGGAGAGCGGGTCATCACAGATACAGACGGTGCGAAATTTTTATGTCTGTCCAGAAATATCCCTGTCAATAGAGTATCAGTGCAGTGACAAAGGCCTGCAAAGCAGGCGATCAACACACAGTATAGCTTCGCTATGGATGAATGTGGATTGTTCCTCGTTCACGGTTCATCGGCTCTCATAATACGAGTTGGTCATAAAGTGTCTGATGAGAATCAGACACCTGGAGCCTTCTGCACCTCCATACAATCATAAGTAGAACTGCCGTCTGTTTACATCCATCTTCGACTGAGATACGATAAGGATCAGCAGATATAAGAGTATCGCAGAAGTGCGCACTCACCTTCCACTTCCACTCATATTCCTGCTCCTCATCGAGTGCGGGGATCTTGACGCCGTTCACGACATTCTTCTCCTTCGTCTTACCCTTCTTTTCCGTCGGTCCTCCCTCAGCATCTTCGCCTGCCTCCATGTCCACATCTTGCTTTGTCTCGTCACCCTTCTCTTCATCTCCTTCTTCTTCATCTTCGCTTTCCTGGTCGGCATTCTTGGCATGAGGCGCGACTCCATCCGCTGTCAAGACGCCCGGGAGACCCTTGCGCAGCCAGCGCAATTTAAGCGTAAACTTGGGTCCGATTTCCTGAAGCTTTGCCTTTGTCGGCGAAGTGAACATATAACTTCATCACCGAGTCAGTATTCCTTCCTGAGATGTCGTAAATGCAACCTACCGGTGACGGCGGAAAAAGAGGAAATCACGCTGGTTGTGCAGCGTTACGACTTGACGACCCCGGAACATGGGCATCGGGGGGAACATCGAGCCAAACAATCGACCAATCGAAATACCAAGCAGTGTTGAGAACCCGTTCAGAATCAGTTCGGCTAGAACGCAAACTTCGGTAAGAGAGTGCAGAAGCGAATGGTATCTCACTGCACATACGAGAATGCGGTGAAGGCCGAGCATGTCCCTATGAGGAAGACCCGTTTAAGCACTTGCTGCGGTGGACTAACCGCACCAGCTGTCCATCTTCCACTTACAGCGATCTGATGCCCAAGTTGAATGCTACTCAGTTTGAAATACGCTGTAGGACCCGCCGGCAAGTTGATTACAGTGATAGCGTCTGCCAAGAGCTATCAGAACACCCTTCTCGCCGCGGCACTCGGAAGCTACTCACTGGGTTTCTTGTGATCCTCGTTGACGATCACCATAGCCGCATACTCCCTTTTCGCAGCCCATCTTGCAATCCTTCCCATCTCAAATCCTCGACCTTTCAGCCTCTTCCTCACTTCCGACCCCGGGAAAACAGAGCGCAATTCCGCCAGGAACTCGTATGTCGCTTTTGTCGGGGATGGCGATGTCGTCAACAGAATCTTTGGCGGAGCGACATACTCGGGCGCCGCCTGAGCTGTTGCTTCTGCCTCCTCTTCCTCGCCATCCGCCTCCGCTTCGTCATCCTCATCACCAGCTTCTGCATCAGGCATGTCTTCATCCATCTCGAACCGCTCGTCCATCTCTTGATCTTCTCCCTCCATTCTTGCTTTACGCCCTTGTAATCGCGAGGGTCCAGCTTGAGGCTCTTCATCTTGCTCTTCATCGTCCTCATCCTCATCCTTCTCTCCGCTATCTTCTGCTGCCGGCGCCTCTTGACGAATAATCTTCCGGCGCGCGGCAAGGGATGCCAAACTTTCCGGATTAGCTGTCAGATACGAGTTCGGGTCATATTCTCGGCTGTTGTCGAGCGTTCGAGGGATATTCTTGGCCAATCGTTGCTGTCATATGCAGGAAATGTCAGCCATACTAGTCCTACCGATAATTTCAGGGAGGCCACCCACCCGCTTCAACTCAGCACCTTCTTCGCCATTTCGTTCAGCTTTCCGTTGCTGGCAGAGAAGTTGGAATCAGCTTAATACAATCTTGCTTTCAAGAGACGATGGATACATACCTCGAGTCGTCGATCCAGCTTTGCTTGTCTCTTCTGCTTCTTGTCCTTCTTGAAGACCTCGGAACGCTTCATCGCATTGGCGATCTTTCGGTCGGGAGCCATCTTGTCCAGTTCACGTTGAATTCGATATCACAAGAAGACGGGATGCGCAGATACCACAGCTTTATACTCGAATCAGGATGCGAGGGTCGCTTCACAGTATACTGGTTGAAGGGATCTTGTAGGTGTTTCCTGGCAAGGTACGTTGACGCGGTTGACGTTTCACCGCTACAGCTTCCAAAAAATCACTCCAGCTCGCGTGGGAGGCACCTGTTCGGGCCCCGTATTTCTGAGCTACCGCGTCTGCCTCTCATTTCTGACACCCGTCTTGTACTAGCGATGCATCGGATGAGAGTGGATCCTCGGAGCTAGGTTGGACGCCATCCGAGGAGGTATCCCCTTATTGCACCAAGAAAAAGAATTGGCTTTCATAATTTTTTCAGAGTTTTGTTTATAGACCGGACTGCCAACATCGCCTGCGCTATGCGATCAACGTATCACCCCTGAGCTCTGCAGCAACTCCCTAAAAGCATCGACGTCAGTCTCGCTAGCAACTTTGAGTTTGATACAAGACACTGACATGTACGCCATATCGATTGCCTTTCTGATGTCTTTATATGAAACAATCAAGCAACTCTGGTCATCTCTTGCTACCAGCATGATCTTTTCGTCGAGAGAGGCATCCGTCTGCAGGAAGACTAGACGTCAGACCAGAGTGCATTGTTACTGGACGCTGGACATACCTTGTTGAGATGAGCCAAGACATGCGTGAGATCGATAACCGGGTTTCCGATCTCGTCCACGGAATGGAAGACGTAATCGCGGAATAACTTGAGAACGTAGCTGCAACATGTATATGAGCGGAATGTCACCTTGCGTAGGAACAGCAACATACCGGTCTCCAGTCTCTGACCACCTAGTGTCCTGCTGAAACCTATCGGCGTATACATGAGTCTCCCGTTCGGATGGCTGACATCGCAACTTACTCGGGTCGCTCGTTGATGAATCCTAATTTTATCAGTAGTCTGGCCACCCTGCCATTCTCCAACTCAGCCTCCATCCCGCTCTCAAGACTGTCAGCATAACTACATTCGCGACGAGTTAGTCTTGCTTCTTGTCGGTATACCGGGAACCCACTTCTGCATCGCGTCAAATTCATTTAGGATTCGAGGACCCATCATGACGAGTATGTCATCGATAGTCTTCGTGGGACCGGGCTTGCCGATGAGGTACATGATTATAAGCTTGAAATCAGGAGAATAATTCGCTTGAATATGGTCGAGTGCCGGTGGCAAAGCGTGGACAGCCGCTGTCGAACCACAACAGAGCGAGACGAGGAGCTTGCCAAAGTTGAGCAGATCATCTTGTTGCTAGAGATGGAGCCGTGAGCTTATGGCATACGGGTTGGAACGCAATACTCACGTAGAAGGCGATGTTGTTGGCGGTGCTATCGTGCGTAAGCACGTCAAAGATGGAGCAACAGTTCAACCTCACCCTAATTCATGTCAGTGTCGGTCCCAGTATCTCGGCATCGCAAGCTTACCGATTCCTGCCAGTCAGCAAGATCTTGGTTGGCTCAACCGTTCGACACGCCAGTCCTGCTGTGTGTATCGCCTTTAACCCATTGCTGATTTGAGCAACGTAGCTCCAGAGGATACGTTCCGAGATTCCCGCAAATGGTTGACCGGGACCAGGACCCGCACCAAGGTGTTCCTCGTATAGCGTCTTTGACTTCGGGTGATAGTCATACGCAAAGACGACAGCTGTAAGAAACATGAGACACTGTATTCTAGACCCTGACCCTGGAGTCGACTTACAAGCATCGTTGAAAAGCCGAGTCGTGAATGCCTCACGGACCGAGACGATGTTGGGATGGCGAATCCTGCGCCACTTGTCCAGTACGCTAAATGCCGCTTCCTTCGCCAATTTGAAACCTTCACCAAGCCTATCAGCGCACTGTCGAGGCAAACCTTGCTCTCGACTCACCCTCAACCCTCCGCAAACAATATAAACGACCATCCAGCCGACACTTCGCCCGATACACATCCGTCACGTGGCCAAACACCCTGGGACTTCTGTCCTGCGGTGTCGCATCGGGTATAAGCTCGTGCAAAGAATGGTACACGTGTAAGTCTGCCGGCAATGTTGCGTCCACGGACGCCGTGAAGAGTTTTGCTTCTGTGCGATCGTGTAGGAAAGTGTAGAGATCCCCGGGAAGGAAGAAATTGTGCAGCGGAAGGTGTGCTTGGGGGAGGTTGGCCGTGTGCGGAAGTGGCGCTGAATAGAGGTGGTGATCAAGCTGGACAATGTGTGCAAGTCAGAAACCGATGAAGAGAGAAGCTCGAAGGGAAACATACGACACGCGTATCCGCGATGAAAATCGTCTTCTCCCCGCCCTGCTCTGCGCCACGGATCTGCCCATCATGACTTATCATCGACATGGACATGCCATCCGCTCCAACGCCATATGAGGGCACGAATGTAGATGTCGTTGTCATCGTCGCGCCACCAGCACCACCTGAACTCTGCATTCCATCAACGAGGCCAGGCGTCGAGACATCGACCTTGCGTGCGATGCTCGGCGACGCAAGACTCCCGACGGGTGCCTGTACGCTGGCGGGCTGACCCGCTGCGGGCACGGGCGAGAAGAAGCTGTCGGTTTGGACGTCGCCGTGGTGACTTGCTACTCCGGGTGTCGATGCCGCTGAGGCGTGTTTGACTGACGGCGAAGTGTGAACATTTCTGTAGACATATGTATGAGAATTGTAGACTTCCAGTATCGAAGAGAAAGCTACGCACCTAGGCACAAACGCCGGTGCGGCAAGGGAATCCGAATTGAATCCTGCCTTACTCAATCCACTGCCCGTACTCGTGCCGTTCCCCGTGGTTGTCGCCTCGGGTTGAGTTGACGGAGCAGTAGAGGGAGTGAACACCGGAGCCGTAGAATTGGCAGGCGGAACGAAAATCTTGCTGCCTGGCTTGAAGACTGGCGCTGCAGAGGTAGCAGAGAGGGAGAATGCCGAAGGCGCTGCAGGTGGCTCGGGTCTTCGCGCGAAATCAGCCGAGACTACGCCGGCATTGAACACCGGGACTTACTCTGCTACCTTTTCGTTCGCTTTGGCATCCTTTCCGTCCTCGTCAACGCTATGTGCGTATACGCAGCCTTTGTCCTGAAACCTGCACGAGCCGTAGATCAAGACATTCCTGCATAACCGCTGGGTGGTATCTATCTCCACCCGTTAGTCTTCCTGTTGCGACTCCTCTATTAGAGAGTGCGCACCATTTTTAACCCCTGTTGACGTCGTTTTCTGTGGGGAAATTCCGGTATTACTAGGTGTCGGCGCCTTTATAGTCACCGCATGTCCAAACTTGGGCGAGGCAGAAGGTGTCGCCGTCGCCGCTGCCGGGACGAAAGCCGGGGGAAGACCCTGGGCCGGACCCTTTCGAGGTCTTTCCTGGGCCATAATCGCTGATGCAGAGAGCCACGGGAGCGAGAAGCGGTACATAGGACGCCGATAAGAGGGAGCCTGATTGGGAATGAAGGATAGCGAACGGTGATCGGAACGACAGGGAGCCCCCGCGACTGCTCATCCCGCGTCCGTCGCGTCATACTGATGCACATGAAGGGTCACGCGCATTCCTGACCCTATACCAGCTTTATGACCCTACAAGTATGCTGTTGGCATATTACAAGTTTGTTATACAGACGAGGAATCACATCCTATGCAAGCTTGAACGCTGCGGGCTACGATATGTCAGTTCATGAAAACTTCAGACACGCAAGACCCACCTTGATGACCTCTCCCGATACCGTCGCCGCCGCTGCGTTGGACAACATCTCCACCTTTCGTTTCACCGCAGACCCGCTGTTCAGTTCAGCCAATGTTGCCTGATGGAGTGTTAGCACCTTTCACGACATATGCGGCCCCGTCAGGGACTCACTGTATTGAAGATGTACGGCTCTGCAAAACTATCCGGTTTGCGAGATTCCATCGCGTGTCGTAATCTTTCTACTGCCTGTTCGCGTGGCCCAATTAGCCGTCAAATTCCCACGGCCCGTCCATGCCAGAATACTAACCTGACCAAGAGCACCGGTATCGAGCAACGCCACCGCCTCGTTGTTCGCTACCACTAAATCGTTCGCCGCATCGCTTGACCCCTGCTCTCCGCGTTTGGCGAAGACATCCGCGTCACGGCCTTGACACGTCAACAGAACTCCTTTGAGTACACGCTTCGTTTGGTCCGGAATGTCGAAGGCGTCCA
The DNA here is from genome assembly GCA_023628075.1 of Naganishia sp. PG3902-1. Lineage (NCBI taxonomy): Eukaryota > Fungi > Basidiomycota > Tremellomycetes > Filobasidiales > Filobasidiaceae > Naganishia > Naganishia sp. PG3902-1. The sequence continues at coordinate 286,628 of JAMALH010000019.1, forward strand.
GTGAACGCAGAATGACAGCCGCAGTATGTGTTGTACCAAGAGCCAGATGAATGAGAAACCGAACTATGGAGGCGTGGACTGATGTTGAATTCAATTCTTGAGTTGAGGTTACGGTGCAGAGAGAGTCGAGGAGCCCGAGCGCGGTCGTATATTGCTAAAGCCACGCATTCAGCATCCCAGCTGAATCGCGGAGACAATAGCAAAGCTAACCTTGTGCTCCAGCAATAGCCCAATAAGGACCCCGGCAACCCTTCTCGTTTTCTCCTTCCATATCGTCCCCTCCTCTTCGTCTCTTGCCCGCTCCTGACATCTTCTCAGAAGTCTCACAACCGCATCATACGCTCCGCCCGAAGCCGCGGCGCGAACGCGAAACACCTCGATCTCGAACGGCATGTTGTCATCTATTGCTGTACGCAAATCTGGGGATATACGAGAGATGTAGGCGATTGCACGATCCAGGGTCGTTAGCTCACGCGCATGCTGAGCATTCAGTTGAAGTCGGAGTAAAGCGTGAAGTCTAATGTGCCAGAGCTGCAGAACATTGAGTCAGTACGAGGACGACGACCGTACCGCGGAGATAGTCACCTCGAGTATTGTTCGTAAATCTGTACTCTGCCTTGAGACGAGGGTATCCCTTGCATACCTCGCCAATGCCCTCCAAGATCCATCGCGCACAAGGCTCTCGATGTTCCGTCCATGGTAGTCGCCCGTAAGATCCCGCTCTGGTCGTTCCTCGAGCGGGACGTATCTCGCTAAAAGACTGGATAGGGGATCCGTCTGTTCCGGATATCAGCCGCTATACATCGATGAAGATTCGTACAGAGGAGAAGCGAAGCTCACCGAAGGCAAATCCTGAAAGTTTTGCGCATCGGTCAAGACAACCACCGGATCCACACGCTCCGGACTCGTTCTCCGGCTCTGTATGCGCGAAGGAGCGCGGGAAGAGGTCCGGCTTCGCGGCGGGGTGCCGTATCTTGACGGAGGCTGAGAGGGTTCTCTGCGTGGAGAAGTGTAGCCGCTCATGAAGGTCGATGATGAGCGAAAAGATGGTCAGGATCAAGTACGAAACAACGGGGAACTGATAGAGGAGGAGATGAACTGAAACAGTCAAGTCGTCGATCGTCACGTGCCGGATATGACGAATACTACGTCTTCGCCGTCCAGCCCATTTCGACTTTTTGACCTTATCGTGGCAACAAAGTATCAGCCCAGGACAACGCATTCGCCATGTCTCCATCAGCCCGACCATCCATCGATTCGGCTGGCCGTATGCCCAAAGTTCGTGGTCTCCTTTTTCCATCAAATCGCGCTGACTGTCCTGCTTCAGCTTGTCTGCTTCGACCTTGAGTACGCTCGCTTCTCATTCGCTGTATGCTTCCATTTGACACGATCTGTTGCAGCTACACTCTCTGGGATTTATGGATCGACGTACGTTTCTCTCTTGAAAACGCCGTCTTCCTTCATCTGACTCGCCTACAGACACACATCACACCGCCAATCAAACGGAAAGGCGACGCCGTGAACTCTCTTCAAGATCGGTAAGGTGGCACCGCTTCATCGTTTTCAAACTGTGCTGATTGGCACTACTACAGCCACGGAACAGAGCTTGGGTTCTATGCACAAGTGCCTGAGATTCTGTCCGAATTGAAACGTCGAGATATCCACGTCGCTGCAGCCTCGCGTACGCATGCGCCCGATCTGTGCGTTCCCAACCGTTCGATGTTGATCGAATGCAGGTTGACTCCTAGTTTGGCAGAGCGAGGGAGGCGCTGAGTCTCTTGTTGGTTCCGGGCGAGAGCAAGGACGAGGTGGTGAAGGCTATTACATTCTTCCAGACGGTGCGTCATTGTGATTCAATACCGCATGAAAGGCACTGACACTGCATGTTGCTCTCAGATGGAGATTTACCCAGGTGTGCAATTCGCTACTCATTTCCTTGCTTAGCCGACACTTACCCTCCTGTCTTACCAGGCTCAAAACTCCGGCACTTCAAGTCGATCCATAAGAAAACAGGAATCCCGTACGCGGAGATGCTCTTCTTTGACGATGAAGCACGAAATAAGGAAGTCGAATCGCTCGGGTACGTCTGCCCGCTTCGCCTTGTACCTGGTGGAGATAGCTGACGAATCGTATAGGGTGACGATGTGTCTTGTGAGGAATGGAGTGGATCGCAAGGTGTTTGAGAGGGGGTTGGCGGAGTGGCGGAAGCGGAATGGAAAGTAAAGCAGTTCAACAAGCGCCATTGTTATTCATGTTAGAATAGACTATGCGTAGATCTACATTGCTGGCTATGGCCATCTGGCTGATATTCCATGTATCACTCCATCATGTTTGAAGGCGACGGATAGCTAGCTAATGCGGTCCTGACGTCCTGACAGCTGCCCTGAAGAGCTCCCTGAAGGTGGCAACGCGCGTTTGAATCCGCTTCAGGTACCTCCACCCAGCTTTGCATGCCTTCAATATAATGTTTGACTTTTGCAAGCTCGACCGGATGGTTTCATGTATCGACTGCAATCTTGAACCGCTCAGCTAGACTCGTCGTTTCACACCATGGATATAGATATGGACGCAGGACCTTCAAATGGTCACATCGAACCTCCGCCTGCCACGAGCGAAACCGCCGCTGCCGCTCCCGAGCTCGAAATTCCCTCGGATTTATTCGACGACCTCGACCCTGATGATGAAATCGCCTACACGCTTCCTGTTTACATGAATCAAAGCATGTCTCCAAATCTCAATCTCTTTCAATACCCGCTTCACCACCGTGCACCACAGGTCTCAGAGTGGGCAGCAGCACGCGGGCAGAGCGTGACGGCACGAATGAAGGAACAGGTCGAGCGGTTCGAGTTGGAGATTCCGATTGATATGCGGCCTGAGGTGTGGGATGAGGACAAGGCGGAGCAGTTGGGCTTTACGGCCGAGGACTCGGGAAAGAAGGGCAAGGGACGAGATGAAGGGTGGGGAAACAAAATGCGCTTGAGGAGTGAGGCTGTTCCTGAGGTGACAGGATATTGGGCAGGAGTCGTGCATGATGGTGAGTACGCCACACGAAAGGAGATTTTCGGACTAACAACGAAGTATTTTCCAGGCGCATTGCATCTGCACCCAGTCAGTCGTCTGCAGCAATTGCGACCGACGCTCGGTTACCTCGACGCTCTCGAAGCCCAAGACCGCGCGGAAAAGGAGCGTGCACGTCGGCGGGAGAATGGAGAGGACGATGACGACGATGACGATGAGCCTGAACCTTCGGGCAAGGCGTCGAGCAGTAAAGCAAAGTCGAAAAAGGACTCGAAAGGGACGGAAGTCAAGACAGTGCAGGTATGACGGCTGTCATGTATCTCCGCGCCGTGTCTCATCTCGTTATCTCGTCTTAGCTATCTATGGCCGTTGCGCCGGAAGACACAATTCCTCTGCGTCGTGGCTCCAAGATGGGAACGGGTGGAACGGTCGGTACAACAACCCAGATCAGGAACAAAATCGTCAAGGCAATTGCAGCTGAGGCGGAGGATACCTGGATCCCCTGGCAATGGGACACGGAGGTAAGCTTCCCATACTACCACTCTATCCAGTGTAGCAACTAAAGCGATCGTATCAAAGTCGGGCGACATGCTCAAGTCACTCAGTAGGCTATTGTTGCCCCGAAAGGAAAGGGTACCGCTCGAATGCGAGACGCGGCCGTTGGATATCCTTTCGAAGAAGAACATCGGCGAGGGCGCGCGGTTGATCAACTAGCGGATACGCACCGCCGTTGTGCTGAACGTGAATTCGTAGCCTTTACGAGCTTGTGGCACTGTATGGATTCCGATCTACTGTGACCGTTCCACTTCGGAACCGGCACTGGAGATCTGCATGATATGGCATATGCTGTTCAACATTAGCGTTTATACCTGCCAAGTCTACGGGAGGAATCACCTGGACATCATACAACGGTTTGGCATGATGAGTTTCTTTCTCAGGTCTGTCGCCGACAAGCAGATTTGTCTCGCAAGGACGCGAATTGCACCGGAGGCAGATGCATTAGTTGCGGGATGTCCTGATCTGTGGGGGCGCGTCTGCTCATTTTCAGGTCCGGTAACAAGCAACTGGTGTGATCGATCAGTCGGTAGGCCGCGCCCGTACATCCCGAAGTTGCTGATGGCGCCCTAAAATTTTCAACTTTCTTCCAAGTCGTTTCATTCGCAGAACGTCTAATCAGTAGAAAACCCCGAAGGTTGCGCCCCTGCAAAGAAATGTCACCTAGAGAGAACAGCATAACGAGATCGGTGGTGGAAACATCGTATAATGGCCGTCGAGGCCTGTGTGGGACTACAGAAATAACGATACAGGTGGATCTAATAAACAGTATGGACATCAAGCCTATACGATACATTCTTCTTCATCCTGTGATCGACACAGAGGAAGGACGGCCCATACCAGACGGGCGAGGTGCATTGGGGAGGATTTTCTTTTCCGTCTTTGTTTTTTCTTGAAAGAGTGACAGGGATCCACCTGTTCTATATTGTCCGTGTCAAATCGTCCGGTATTGATCGTTACAGGCGTGAAGCGAGATCGCAGTCGTCGTTCGGGGCGTGGATACATGAAAGAGTCGCGGAAGACGTAGGCGTCGTGCATTCGAGTACGAGCCCATCATCTTGTGTATGAGTGTGCGCGTACGTTGGATGGACGACGGCCATAAGAGCCCAAAATCCAGAAATTTCCCAAAAGGACTCGAACAGTGACGGACTAGGGCGTCATCATGCGATGACGGCCGTAAGTCCTGTTGATTCGAGTTGTCGTAGAGGTCGAGAGGTCGTAGACCGGATATCCGCCGGGGATACAGTCGAGTGTCGTGATACAGAGATGCCGAGAACCCAGAAATTGAAATGTCGTTGTGTATCGTCAAACAAGGGAAGCCAGTGCCAAGGTTTGCGGAAGTCGCGATTGCCAGAACCGCCATTGCTAATGGAAACTAGTAAGCCACGCCGTGATGAGAAGAGACAGCGGCGATGATGGCGTCGTCCTCGTAGTACTCGGGCTGTCGATAGACTTGAGGAGTCGTCGCCTGTCCTTTGCGTCGCCAGAGACGGTCGAGGAAGCTCGCGGCAATGCCCGAAGCTCCGGTCGATTCGCTGTTGCTGCCAACAATGGTAACGGCCGCTGGCGGTACAAGCAGTTTTGCGGATTGCTTGATGGTCTCGGTGACGTGAGCTGCACGAACAGTTGATCGCTGAACGCGCTTGACGGCCTCGGTCGATGCCTGGACAGACCGCGGAGGTAGTGATGGGGAAGCCAAAGTGACGTTCTCCATCGGCGGTGTCTTGATCAACGAGGACGCAACGGATTCCAGCGATGCGAGAGACGACGATCGGTCGAGCGGAGGAGCAGTGAAAGAAAGCTCGTTCTTGTACGCGACGCGCTGCTGGCCAGATGCCAACTTGAGAGGACTCGAAGACGGCGAGGCAATGCTGATCGAGGATGCAGTGCTCGAGGTGGAGTCGTATCGTTGGTGGCTGGGCTCGTAGGCAGAGACCGGCAAGTCGAATTCGTACATCGACAGGAACGGTTGGAAGTCTGAGCAAAGTCAGAAGATGACACGGACGTGAAGAACGCGGCACTCACGCTGAACAAGCTCATCCTCCGTGATACCAAGCTCGTAGTCCATCAGGTACAAGAGCTGCTTTTCCATCAAGTTGACCTCGGCCTGCGAGAACATTTGCGCGTATGCCTTCTGTGGAACGCGTCCGGGTTAGACCGATTCATCGACGTCACGCTAAGACGTACCCAGTGCTTGTTTTTTGGGCTCGAGTCGTTGAGATACTTTGCGGCAACGATCAACGCGGCCAAAAACACACGGTGTCGCGTGCAGGGCATGCCCTTCGCAACCTTTGGCAACTTGTCCCGCAAGCGTTCGAGGTAAACCATGGTGGCCATCAGGGTAGGCACCTGAACGTTGGATTGTTCACAGACGACGGCAATGAATGTCTCGAGCGAGGGCAAGCCTGGCGCGGTGAATTCTGACGCGACGTCGGTCGGGCTCGACGGCGGAGTCGGAAGGCCCGTATTGGAAGCCATTGGAATGATCCGCGTCGATGCAATGACAGCCGTCGTCTTGTTGGCGATGTGGTAGATTAGTTCCGGCGAGACATCTGTCCTGATGAATTCCAACAATGCTGGGTCGTGGATTCCGCACTTGGTGAGAGAAGCTGGGTGGATCCGTTCCTCGAAGCATGGCGGGACGGGTGAGCTGGCGAGCTCGTAGGTGGTTGTCGAGGTTGTCACAGACATTTTGGGTAAGAGGAGCAATGGCGTTCGAGTATCGGTTTGAGGTGGTCGACGTGTCGGTGAATTGGCGGATGAGATGTCTATGGGGTCTATAGGTCGTAAGGTAAAGAGACGGACGAGGCAAAGGATTGTTGTTCTGACGTCGACGGGCCAGACGAGAGAGAGAAGAGGACGGGACTTGAGTGTTTGAGAAAAAGGAGAGAACGAAAAGCACGAATCAGCGGGGAGAATCGACTAATATAGCGAGGAGACGTGAGACGTGCCCTGGCTTGAAACAAACGCGTGCAGCTCTACCGGTTGTTGACGAGTTCATCGGATGTGAATCAAGCGGATGCTGACTTTACGGACATGTAGGCCGCTCATGGTCAATTATGGAAGTGTTTCTGAATTAAGCAGCAGTTTTTTTAATCAAAGATCGCTCTCCTTCGCGCTCGGAGCCCATTTATCAAAAAGTTCTCGACGCGACGTCGCGTTCGCCTAGCGGGCGTTCCTTAGCTTTCCCCTATACCCCGCGATACGCTACTCTTCCATTAAGCCCCGCAAGCCGCAAGCCACATGGCGCATGGCCCGCGACGCGCGAAAGTTGCGAGAGCTGTCGCGAGGTGCGCGGAGGATGGAGGACGGGTAGGGTGAATGATACGCGGTCGAGCAAGCTGTCGAGCATTTCCTCCGAGAGCGAGGTGCGGCTTGGTGACCAGCTTGAAGGCCTCGTTATTCTCTGGCGGGACTGCTGCGGGACGGGCGTTCTCCCAGCTGTTCTCCCTTCCAGAATTCTGGACAGCTTCATGCCAGGAGACATTCCATAACGTACATCGTCATCACCATCGCTCAGGTATTCTGACCATGTTGTGACCAGCTTCGTGAACGATACCGTGAAGGGACGAAGCAGACGACGGGAACAAACTTGACGCTCCGTTTTGCCGCGAACGGAACGAGCTACAAGATGTCAGGACCTCGGATATTGATATTCAAGCGAGAGGCCACTGCATCATAGGCTAACGTGTAGGCTGGCTTAGCATCAGCTTTAGGATCTGAGCTACCACAATTGCCTCCTATATCTGTAAGGAGACGGAGACACCTCCGTGACGTGGACTTCCCAACGCGCACAACAGGTCATGCGTCTCTCCGGCAGTTCTAAGGCTTAGTATTCTGTCAGCTTTTCTGTCTATACAGCGTTTATAACAACGGGGATCGCAGAGAATGAGACGCGGGTCTGAAGAGCTGTCTGAAGCGGCTCAGTGTACGCGTCAGTATACCGCGAGACTGGCTCGCTCACTGGTTGGCACAGTCGGCCGCACGCTAATTGGCATGCAGTGATCAGATACTTGGCTAAGTACTTTCGCCTCTACACGTTCCTCAGCCAGAGCCTCAGCTTTCTTGCGAAGTCGCACGGTTATCCCGTGCAGCTGCCGGTGCCCGCCCGTCAAGCTCGCGATAGATCGAAATGAAAAAGTCAATCCACCTATATGAAACGCGTCCTTTCTGTACTGCTCCGTACGTAGCTCGCTCGCGCTCTCGGGCTACAGCGAGCGCGTTCCTCACGATTTTTGGTCGCGAGCCTTCGTTCACCTTCTATCTGTCACCGGTTCCATCACTTTATCGAGACGGACTGCTGCAGCTAGATGCTGAAGGGATGATATTCACGCGCCTCGCACAACCGACGTGAGCAGGGCTCTCCAGCTCGATGTCGGCATCGCTAGCTTCGCTTGCCTAGAATCTGTCCGTGATCACTAGTATCTTTCGTATCCTCGTGAGGCCGACTTGATTATCTCGACCTCAATGATCACAAGACCATTGTGGCCGCGATGATTTCCGTCCACAATGAACCACGTAAACTCTACAACACCAAAGACTTCACCATGCGTTACAACAACCAATTTCTCTCGGCTCACGTCCCTTTGCTGTTTCCTGAGACTATCACCGATACGGCTGACTGCCATAACCCTGCTGCTGATTCCATGTCGACGCCGCACTCTGCTGTTGATAGCCGGGATACGGAGCCGCCGGCGGAGGATAATAGCCCTGGCTCGCGGTCTGTGGTCCCGGTGGCGGTGGCGGATAGGCTGAGGGTCGAGCGGGAGGAGGCGGAGGGTATGGCGACGTCGGCGTCTGATACGACTGGTATGTAGGCTGTGAAGGTGGAGGCGGCATGCTTTGGTATGGAGCGCCTGACGAGTATCCATTGCTGCTGGGCGGGGGCGAGGAGGCAGGGTAGGCAGCAAATGCGCTTGGTGTTCCTGTCGATCCAAAACTACTGAAATCGTAAGGCTGGCTTGCTTGTGGCGGACCATTTCCAGGACGCGGCGGCGGTGGCGGGAGTTGGGAGGAGCTCCCCGCATAAGAGGCGACTGGCGGCGGACTTGTGGCATAGGGGGAGGTCGGTGGCGGACTCATCGATGATCTGCCGGCAGAGTATGCAGGATGATGTGACACGGATCCGGCGCTGACTCTCAATCCGGCCAACTGGTCCTCGAGATTCCGATGCGGCGGAGGCGAGGACGTCGAGCCGGCCAATCGCTCACGCGTTTCGGCGTCGGCGACGAGGCGATTCCGTTCGTCCGTGCGCTGCGTGATAAACGCTCGGACATCACGTCGAAGCGAGTCGAGCAAGGTATTCATCGAGTCGTAAAAGTGGAGACCCTTGCTGTGTGAATAATGAGCGAGAGCGACGAACGTGAAGGCTTGACAACACGTACTCGAGTCCCACTCGCACATCCTCATATCCTTCCCAAGCATTTCTGAACCTCGCTTCGATATCCCTCGTTCGGCTTTCGTCACCCGAACGCTCGCGCATGAGCCGCTTTACGCCAGGTACAGTTTCAAGTTTTCGCAACGCCTGAGCGACGTCTTCGAGAACATCTTTCTGAGCCTGAATGGCCGCTGCCAGCCGCGCTTGGTAAGGCTTAAACTTTTCCAGCTCCGTCGCAAACAAGGAAGGGTCTGGACCTGACTCTTGCGTGCGGCCTCGGTTGAGAAGCAGCAGATGCGAAACATCGTCTGCCTGCACTTTTTGCTTCAAATCCCTCAAAACTTCTGCCTGTTCATTCCGAACAGAATCAAGACGCTTCATGTTTGCCTCAACCTCGTCCGTTAATGCGTCCACGGTCCGCTGTTCGTCCGCATTCAACGCAGCGGCTTCGACATCGACATCCAGCAGATCGACGTGGGCTCCTTGCTGAGCGAAAGCTCGCTCCAGCGAACGCCGGTGATCAGGTCCAGCAAGCAGCCCGACATCCCCAGCGATTGAGCGCCAAAGGGAGGAGATGCGAGCGTCGTTTTGTGCCGCAGCCGCCAAGGATTCAGAGCGGGCTTTCAAGTCACCACGGAGCGCTCGGGTATATGTTCCCGATGGCTGCTGTGACCAGCGGTGACTATACTTGACCTGCACAATGTCAGCTGCCAAATCCCTCAGACAGCCCGAAGAACTCACCCTCATACGCTCACATTCGCGCGATTCGTCATCAAGATCCCTGCTGAGTTGATCTATCACTTGCTCGCAGCCACGTCTCGTGTCATCCAACCGGCGCAGCATCTGCTCAGCACCGCCAGCCTGTTCCCTCGCAGATATCTGCTCGGCCCATCGCTCGACCTGGGCGGGGACTGCGCTCGAATTACTCGAGCCCAGCGTACGGATCTTTGCGATCCTTGCTCGAGGGTCCAAATCATTCAACGCGGCCGCGATCTCTCCTTCGGCGATATCGCACCTCTCTACCTCGCCTCTCACCAGCTTTGCCTTCTCCTCGCTGTAAACACTGGCTTGTTCGTGAACTTCAAGAGGCACAAGTCGACGGAAAATGTCGGGGCCGATCAGGGCGGTGACTTCGGGTTGTGCATAGATCTCCTGAATGGTAATGGCACTAGCGAGCGTATTTAATGGCAAGGGCTCGATGGCGGGAAGAGAAGCCGCCTGGATCGGGATCGCATGGTAAATGAGGTCGTTGTCGCGCTCTGCGGTCGTCTTCGACTCGAGGGCTGTGGCGAGGTGTGCCTGCGTAATTTCAAGCAAGCACGTAGCTGCGTCCGCCGGTAGTGTGGGTGGTGGGCCCGGAGCTGTCGGTGTTGAGGGATAGTAGAAGTTTGCCTGCGCAGCCGCCGAGTTGATGGACGGGATGAATGAATACGTGAATTCCTTGGCGAGTTTCTGTGCCTCATGCGCAAGGCTATGCGCAAGGCCGAACCGACTCGTGGCGTTGCCGTATTCTCCGCGAGCTTGTTCGTGAGTAGCTCGATACCATGCTGCAAGGGAGGCGTAGTACTTGGCTCGAATCGTGATGACGTCCAACCATGCACGATCGAGAATGCCTTTACCCTGGAACTGTGCGGAATCCTCAACAAGTGCTGTGTATCCCACCACGAGTGCCTGGCACATTCGGCTGGTGAGCGAAGGAGGCTTGCGTTCGACGATACATCGCTCAAGAAAGACTTGAGCCGCCTGTAGCGTCATCAAGCTCGCGCAGAACGTCAAGACTTCGCGCGACAGATCGGTCGAGGGAGCATGGAGGAAGTTCTCGTGGATGAACGTGAGCAGGCCGGCGGCTTGACGAAGAGAGGTGTACGCGCGCTTGATTCCCTCGGGGTTTCCGATTCTCGGTTGAGAAGCAGCGTGCGATGACAAGTGACTTGCCAGGAGGTGCAGCACGCTCGCTTTTTCGAATGCGAGACTCGTCTGTTGCGTCGACTTGCCCGTGAACGCATCGTGCCAGTCGAACGATATCTTTTGCTGCGCAAACCGCAGCTCGAGCAGTTCGAGTTGTCCAAAGTACTTGAAAAGGAGGTCTCGAGCCGTCGTATCCGATCCAGCGCCGGCTACGGCATCGGCTCTGCATCGAGCGAGGAGCCCAAGCTCCTGGGCGTATGTGTCCGGTCGTTCCCCGTACGTGTGAGCAATTGCATGCCGAAGCGGAGTGGAGAAGTCTGTTTCTGTTGTTGTCTTGCGCGGCAAGGCGATGAGGGGATGCTGGTGGGACATTGTTGATGCACGGCAGAGGGGAAGGGAGTGTATGGACGATGTGGAAAGACAGATCAGGTAGATATGACGCGGCCTTTCTCCACAAAACATCAGATTTCGGCAGCGATTATTCATTTGCGGCCTTATTGTAACGCGTTTGGTGGCCACGTCCTGCCACGTCCCTATCACTGCTTGCCAAGACAGGTCCAACTTCGATATTCTGCGAGACGCCAGCAAGGCCTGATCAGCCGCACTGACCAAAATCTCTACAACCCAAAGATATCATCCATCGCATCTTTTCCCTTCTTCTTCTTGATCTTGACTTTATCGGCTGTAGATGCCTGTCTCGCTGGCTTGCGCTCGCCCGACGTCTTCTTCTTGGGCGGAGCAGGCTCTGCGGGGCCGCTGCTTTCGATTGGCCTCTCCGCCCTCTTCTTGCCAGCAGTAAAGGGCTTTTGCATCATCTGTTCGGCCGGAGTGGCGAAGGTCGAGGCTGCCTCCCCGAAGCCGCCGACCTTTTCCCCTGTGATTGGCTCGTCGATATTGAGCGAGAAGCTCGGGGTAGGCGGAGCAGAGGCGAACGAAGGGACTGTGTGAGGTTCATCCGGACTCGAAGGCGGGTCGATGACGATAGGTGCTGTCCGCGAGGGCGCGTCTTTACGTACCGCACGCGGCGGCGAGGCCCGAGCAATCGGTTCCCCAACAGCCTCGCCGAAATCTTCCCCCTCCATTTCCAGCAAAACGGAAGTGTCTCCCTCGGTGTCCAGCGTGAATCTAGCCTTTCCCTTTTCCTGTGATGCTTGTTGAGTTATAGCTTTCAGCCTCGAGTCAAGCTGTTCCTGCGCGGTCACGACCCGGCTACTGGTCATTTTCCCGCGAACCACCATGTCTACGACCTCCTCAAAATTGAAGGACACCTTGTCCTTGTCTTTGACGCTTGGAATGGGTGTCGAAGAGCCTGAGCCATTGGCATTCTGCGTAACGTCGCGATACTGCATCAGATAGGCGCCGACGTCGACGGTGATGATGAATATCCGTGAAGTGATGGCGAGTAGTGTGGTTATGAGTGGCAAGAAATGTAGATGATTGATCATCTTCTCAAGTACGCTGAGGAAGGCAGTGAGCCAAGCGCATTTCAAATACGTAATGATTTGCATGTGCTTACTCCGAAGCCTTGGTGATGGCTGGTATCAACTTTGGGAAGAAGTGAATCAGAGGTGGTCTCGAGCTAATGCTGTTCAAAGACAGCTTACTTTGTCCACCAATTCTACCAGTATCTTGTAATGGCATTGTACCTTCCCCTCGCCGCGACTTTCCCTTACGATCTTGTCACCATTCGCGAAAATGGTCCGTCCCAGCGTTTCCGCCACTGAGGTAGAGCCTGTCTCGTTTACCTTGACGACCTCGTCAATCACCGCCGCCAGTCGTTTCGCCAGTCGAAGGACATGTGTCGATTTCTGGAAGAAAACCGACGAGCGATGCTGCGGTTTATTCTTGCGCAACAGCCGGTCGAGGAAGAGCAGTTCCGTTTGTAAGAGGGAAGGGAGGACCGAGGGGATTTGAATGCGTGGTTGACGAAAGACGATGGGCGGTGTTTCCGCTCCCGGGGTAGGAGGCATGGCTAACTTAGCGTGGATGCGTCTTCCCCTGCCCGACTGTGATGCTGACTTTGTGCAGTAACGCAAGCATACACCGCGCCGGCAATATCTCTCATCATCTCCATCGACATCGTCAACATCGATTGCTATTGCAGCTGCTATCAGACATTTTTTGAATCCGCAAGCCCGAAGCTGCGGCCGAGGTTGTCGAGATGCAGACGGTTTATGAACTGAATGGTTGCGGATAGGAGGTGATGGTATCCGTGCAGCGATGTTCATCCCTTCCTCGGCACCGTCCATCAAGTCGGCCCAGAAAGACTCGAACGTCGCCCCCAAACTTGATTGAAGCCAGGACATCGTACATCACGCCGCGCACGAATCGACCCGAACTGTGGCCTGCCGCAGCGTGGGATGATCGCATAGCCGCAAACGACCTACCTTGTACGCTAGCGAGCTTGTATACCAGACTGGAAGCTCTGACACATTTTTTCTCAAACGCTATCAACGCTGCAGGCGCGGTCCGTTCTCCCATCGCCGGAAAGCAGCGCCGTGGTTCAAAGGAGAAGTCGCGAAAGCGTGAATCAATATGGCCCATAGACCGGGATCCCGGTATGCGGACAATCACAACGTTGATATTGGTGATCAGGGGAATCCCTTCAACAATGATAACCACAAATATCGCTTCGAAGTCGCGGAGGTAGCGATGGGCAGCATGGATGGAGCGCACTTGAAGTTCTATGAGGTAAGAAAGAGGGTATTCCAAGCAGGTTTCGGACCGGCTAACGGCCCCTTCTCGACTAGGGCATCTCTTATCCAACAGAACTCAAGCGCTCCAGTATCAGATTCGACAAGGATCGCGCACGTTTCCACTTTGACATTCAAGCGTTGCCGGAGGGGAAACAGCCGTCCATCAAGCATCCTCACACCTTTCCATACGCGACAGCGCCAAAGCATGCGCAGTGCATCACGGCTCAGGTCGAGATGACGGATATCATGTCTCGCGGAATCGCATGTGTCAGGGACGAAAAGACCACTACGTTTTGGCGAAATGCACCGCCACCAGCTGACCCCTATGGGTACACAACCGGCTCGACTCGGAGACGAGGTACTCGGACCGCTGGTCGCGCCTTGTCGCCATACTCTGTGGACTCTGACTCCTCGGACGACAATAGACGCTCACCTTCACCGGTGACAGAATTGATACCCACGGTAACATCACGAGTAGTCTTGACCATTTCCTTGCGTCGACCTCCCCGGTTTCAAGTGCCGATTACAAACAAGAACGGGTACAAGATGCATGTCGATGATGGAAAACGCAGAATTCGAAAACGTCAGGCGACGAGCTGGGACTTCGTCGATTGTGATCTGGATGGAACGAAAGAATGTGAAGAAGCGGATGCCGGCGCCATATCGGTTTGGGCGGAGCAGGATACCTTCAAGGTTAGTCAAACCGCCCGTCATGTCTATTCGGTCCATTCACCATGGATGTAGATCTCTCAATACTTGACCTGGCGATTCACCCTGTACCTTACACCCAATCAATACAGCCTCTTGACCAGATTGCTGCAGCGACTCCGTATCTACTCTGTCGCCAGTCGGCCGGACTTGCGTATAGCGGGCTTCAATGGAGCGCAACAACAGGACCCCAACATCATTTCACAGAGATCAGAAAACATGCAGCGAAAGTACCTCAAGTCGTATCAAATGCCGGACTTGCCTGGCGGAATTCCGGATATAGCGAACGCTCCGCGGCCGGCAAACATGGCCAAACTTGCTGCAAAGCTCACAAACTTGCTACGTGATCAGAGATTCTCGAAGCGCTGGCTCATTGAGGGCCTTGTCAGTCATGGTATCATTCTTCCTTTCGAGATACATATGCTGCTTCAGGCATTGCAAGAACATTGCCCGACAAGCCCCAGTGGACACAACGATGCGGCCGAAGCTGAAGCGCAGGGCAAGTTTCAGGAGAGGATATTGACCGCCATGTTTAATGAGGAAAGAATTAAGGACATCAGTATGTATGTGAAAAGTAAGTGTTGCATGGCGTCCGCGATGATCCGCGGCCACTGATTCGATTCGGTACAGAGAGAGCCCACGTCGTCAAATCCACCAGCTTCGTAGAAGACCCTCCTCATATCGTTCGGATCCGCCGAGTTTACGTGACGCCGTCACGGATCTTGATGTTCCCTCCGGAGCCCGAGACGGGAAACAGCGTGCTCCGCGCTTTTAAGCATGCCGAGTGTTTCATTCGAGTGACCATGACGGATGAGGATGACAGATTACAGGTACGCCTCCCTCTAAAGCATCCTTTACTCACACTCAACAACAAGCGTAGATCAATCCCAGCGTACGTGCGGCCGACACCATCAACGAATCTGTCGGCACTCTGGCTCGCATTCGTCGGGTTCTCGACCACGGCCTCTTCCTCGCAGGGCGACAGTTCGAGTTCTTGGCTGCTAGTGCTTCGCAGATGCGAGAACATGGTTGCTGGTATGTATCTTCTCACGGAACCAAGCTCTCAGCCAAACATATTCGCCTATGGATGGGTAATATCGAGGAGACCATTGTCGCCAAGTATGCTTCGCGAATGGGTATCCCTTTCAGTACGACCAGAGAACTTAGAGGGATGGAACTGAAGCGGCTACCCAATGCCGAAGATATCAAGGTTGGGAAATACACCTTCACGGATGGAGCAGGTCTGTGTTCGGCAGAGATCGCAGCCGCTACAGCCAGGGTCCTCGGTATCAAGGGCTCCGGACACGAAGCGCATCCGTCTGCTATACAGGTCCGGATCGGTGGGGCAAAGGGCATTCTCGCTGTTTCGAAGCGACTGTCTGGATTCTCATATCAGCTGCGGGATTCGATGATCAAGTACAAGTCGGATAGGACCGAATTTTGCGTAGTGCGGGTGAGTTCGTCGTTCCTCATTTCGCGGCGCAGCTGACTGGAACGCGTAAAGTCTGCAATCTACAACAAGGCCACATTGAATCGGCAATACATCGCTTTACTTTCGGCCCTGGGTATTCCCGACGAAACCTTCATTGGCATGTTCAATGAGGAGGTCAAACAGATTCGAGGACTGCCTCAGCGATTCGCGAGTAATACCTACAGTGCAAAGATCGACTTGAAACTTGTTCAAACAATGTGTCACGTAAGTCGGGCTGGGGGCATTTGGTTGTACTAATCTGATCGGGTGATCAGTTCCCTGTGAAACCACTTGTGCAAGCTGGATTCGGCAAAGATGCCTGTATTCAAGGCTTGTTGAGGGTTCTGGAAGTTCGATCGCTGTTCGACTTGAAGTGGCGTGCCCGCCTATCGGTCGGCATGGGTGTCTTTTTGATGGGTAAGTCGGGCTGAAGCACAAACGAATTCTGCGCTGAGCGCACCCACAGGCATTCCCGACGAATACGGCATTCTCCAAGAGGGAGAGGTCTTTTGCCAATGGCAGGACATTGAGAAGGTCAATTCGATTCCGCAAATCATAGTGGGCGACTGCATTGTGTGCCGAGCTCCAGCCATGCACGCTGGCGATATCCGAAGAGTAAAAGCGGTCGACAATCCTGCCTTTCACCATCTGCGAAATGTCATCGTTTTCAACGTCCAGGGCGCGCGGGATCTTCCCAATCAACTGGGTGGAGGGGATCTCGATGGCGACGATTATAGCCTCATCTGGGACCCGAAATTTTTAATCAAGGAGAATGCCGTCCCCATGGACTATACACCGCCCGATCCAACACGCGTGGATCGCGTCTCTTTGCCCTTTATCAAGGAGAATTTTGTCAATCACCTCAAGAACGACATGTTGGGCCAAATTGCGAACAATCATCTTGCTTGGACCGATCTGAAAAGTCCGTTCTCGTGGGAATGCAGCGAGCTCGCCCGTCTGCACAGTGTGGCAGTCGACTTTGCAAAGACGGGAGTGCCAGCCGACCTTCCGATGGGCTTGCGAGCCTTCAAATGGCCGGACTTTATGGGCAAACCCGACCGGTCGTACGAATCGCAAAAAGTTTTGGGCAAGCTGTTCCGCATCGTGGACCCGGAACCGACATTTGAAGAGCTGACGCAAGAGGAAATAGAGCAAGGTGTCGACTACTTGCTCACAAAGCCTACCATTCCGCTGCCGATCCTCAGAATTGTCGCCAAAGCCAAGGTCGCTTATGACACCGAAGTGTGGCAATTGCTTTTACGGTACCGCCTGTCCGAAGCCGAGGCTTTTTCCGGTATCGTTTTGAAGAATCTTAAGAGGCGCAAGATCAAGGATCACGATTTTAAGGATCCCGTCAAGGAAGCATTCGAGATCATTGTCAAGGAAGCCAAACAATCCATTCTGCGAGAGTTTGAACGGGAAGTCGGCACGCGACGTCGCGCTTACAATTCGGTACCGCTCGGTGGCAAGATTACGTCTACTCAAATGTTGGCCGTCGCGGTATATCAGGTAACGTATTACCACGCACATCAGCACTTAACCGACGATATGGAAGATGAGGACGGTCAGAATTTCACCAACGTCGAAGAGGCCCTTGTCGATATACAAGATGTCAACAAAAAGTCAGTATTTGCAGTCGCATACTGGTATCTCAGTCGCTGACTTTGACCTACTAGACGTTTGCTCAGCTTTGCATGGCTCTTCTGGGAGGAGATCATCTCCTTGCCGGTTATAGCGGCGCGGCATGTGCAGCCTCATCGAGTGGAAACCGTAGCGGGGACGCCGGTGATCGACCTCACTTTCGACTAATTAGCTCGCGGCTCGACACCGACCAGCTTGCTCGTCTCAGCAATATGCGCCCTCAACCCGGAATCTTACGGACCTTCAGGCTTCATATGGCCTGCGTACTCTCTATTAATGCTAAGATGAACATATGAACATTGCCCATCCGTATGAGCGCTTGAGTGCAACCACCCCACTACCTCCCCGCCCGCCTGCTGCGATCGAGCCCTTGAAACCCCTTCAAGCAATAATTGGAACTTGCCAATTGTCCAGCCAAATGTTTGGCCTTGGCTTGGAGCAGTTGCTGGAGGCACCAGGGAAGATTGGCCTTGTCACTTGCCTGCGTGAGCTTCGAGAAAGCTTTCGCGACTGCGCCCATTGATAATCGAACAGCTTCCGCCCTCGTGTCGCAGCCGAATTGCCCGGTGGGAGCTCCGGTTGCAAAGTTGTCCAGAGTTGCTCGACTTGGACAAGTGGGCCAAGAAAAGAAACAGTTGGCTTGGCGAAGATACGAATCCGTCCAACACCTGCAAGTTCACCTGCAATGGTGCAAGCTGTTCCAAGAGCCAAGGGCGAGGTTAAGCGTCGGGGAGAACAGCATTGTGTCCAAGGAGGCTGTTTCGTCAGTTGTATATGTATACCCGCCATTTGATGATCCCCGTCGTCTCCACGATTTGCGTGTCCCCTTCGCATTCCATCTTTCTGATTGTCGACATTACCCCGTTCGAATCCTTCTCAACTACCATCATGCACGGTCAGCCATCCAACAATCTTCAGTATCCTCCGCTATCGCCCCCTGCATCTACGAGCGAAGTCTGCTATAGCCGCAAGGAGTCCCCAGTCGCCATGTCGAGCAACATGAAGCTGGTGTCTTTCGCTGACCTCCTCGATGAACAGCTGGTGAGTCATCAGGTCATCAACATCGACCATCTTACTTACAATGGCCTTCTCCAGCCGTCTCCTCCCGCAACCTTTACGCAAATCATCGAAGCATATCGAAGGGAAGGACGAGGAGATGTCGAGACATTGAAGGCAGTGTTGGCCGCCAAACAAGCTGAAGAAGACGTGAGTCTTACTCAACTAGCTTCTTGTTCACCAGCTCACAGATTTCCATCAGCGCATCGCCAGGATCCTCGAGATCAGAATCACTTTGCTGCAAATGCATGCACATCGCATGGGTATGGTACCCGTATCCGGTGCACCCATCGCTGCACGCCCGATCCATGCCCTACCGGGCTTACGGAACCGTCAGCGCTCGACGTCGCCGACAAACACAAGCAATGTCCTTCCCTCCATGAAGCTCAGGCCCGAGGGACCGTCTGCCGTGCGCGAACATGTCTCGCCGCCGCTGGACCGCTTGTCTTCCTTCTCGTCGGTCGCTTCCGCGTCTGGCGTCTCCGAGAGCCTTTCTCTTCGACCTCGAGAATCGACATCGGCCTCTGATACCGAGCGACCCGAGCTGCCCCCGCTCTCCTCCATCACGTCCAGAAAGCGGGCATACACAACCGAAAGCGAGCTGTGTGCCAAACCCTCGGGACCTGTCTACTACCAATCACGAGACAAGCAAAGGCTACCATCACCGTCGACGGATAAATCCTCCTACCCGTCACGAGGGGGACGACCCATGTCACCAATGAGTGTACAAGCAGAAGGCTTCCAGAAGCGAGCGCGAACATCGCGTTCACCGTCAGATCACCCCGGGTACCGCAACGGCCTCGAATTGCTTCTAAACGCACTCGAGAGTCCCGACAATGCAGGCCTATGAACCCACCGTGGTTTCATCTGAACAGTTGTACACGTTTGTCTTTCATCAGTCCTCAGTTGTATCAAAGTTGTCCTATACCAAATGAAGCTTTTCGTCAGTGCTACGGCTCCGTCCTTGATGCTCTTTGAACATGTAGAAGCAATTCAGAAACTGCTGAGAGAATGCAAAAAGAGCAAAGCGTTTTGTCAAGCAGTTCCTTAGATGGCAAGCATGCGGGCCTGGTGTCAACCCACACCAACTGTCAAGGCTGTCAAGTTCGCTCGCTTATCATCACGCAAGCTCTCGTGTGTTTCGAAAACACGCGGCGGAGGAGCCGGGCGGGGGCGGAGCGGGATGATCGCTCCGGAGTGATCGAGATGTGCTTTGCAGACTTGCAGTTGTCTAGCTTCTAGGTTGCATGAATTCCAGCCGTTACAGTATCACCCTTTGTCGACTTCATTTGCTATAGCGGTGGAGTTGGCAGCGGGATCGTCGCGCGTCTCTGTGAGATAATCAAGAGCTCGTTGCTGGAGCCTCAAGTTTTGGCTTCTGCTCGTCAAGCGTAACGACCGTGTCGAGCGTTGACTGTACATCGTTACGTTCATCCCGACGGTGTCATCCTGTACTGCCGATTCCCTTCACAAGAGTAGTTTCAACCTTCTCACGACCTACCGCTTGGTCTCAGGATCGAAAGGTCGAAGGCGCCATGAACATGAATCAAGATATAAAACTTGGAACGGCCGACGATCAACTGGATCCCAAGGTCGACAATCCCATCAGCAATCTCTTGTCTTCGCTCGCGGTTCTGCCCTCAGCGGAACAGGCATTCAATCTCGATCCCACGGTGCTGAGCCAGAATGGTTCTGCGTTCTTGGGCATATTAGCGGATCTGCAGAGTAATATCAAGAGCATAGATAACTGTATGTCTTCTCGCGATTTCCCCCTCAATCAGCACTGATATCATGACCTTGTTATCAGTGGCATTTGCCTGCTCTCCTCAATTGATTCTCGAGAAGAACACCTTGCCATCTCTGCCGAGCTCGCTATTCAAGACGCCCCTTCGCGACAGAAAACGCATTCGACAAGTCCAGGAACAGGAGAGCCGCTTGCTCAACACGGGGCTCAACGTGAAACCAAAGCTGGTTATGGTGCCGGCTGTTCCATCCAAGTTGCGAGATGAACTACAAAGTCGAGACGCTTGGTCTGACAAGGTTCATCTCCAAACTACGCTCGATCGGTTTAGAGAATCGAAAGTTATGAGTTCCGAAACGGCGGTCAACCTCGAGATCGCAGACTGGCAAGAGTCCTCGATTGCGGGACAGCCAGCGTCGACATCGAATCCCAACACATCGAATCCCAGCGGCAAGGACCCAAAACGCTTGACGGTATATCTCAAAGTCAACATGGGACTGCCAACCGGTCTCTGGGGGTACATCTGCTTTGGGCGGCGAAAGAGGCGATATGAAGGACGATACTACAATCGGGAACGAGGGGATGATATGGCTTCGGCGAAACGGCTAAAACGTGGCGCCACACAGAAAAATGAAAAGGATTCTGACGAGGATGAAGAAGGGGATGCGGTGATTGCAACGCGATTTCATCTATTCAGCCAAGTTGAAACTGTAAGTATTATCGCATGTCAGCTTGTCGCATTTATATATTGACCTTTCTGCAGAACAAGGCTCAGAATGATTTGTCCGACTTCAGATGGATACAAGAGTTATGCGTGCACCTAAATCACTTGGAGCTCTCGCTGACAGAGTTGCTGGTAGGTTTATGGTTCTTTGCTTAGGCCTACATGCTTATCGCCTGTGCCTTAGCACCGACTGCCTTCCTACTCTTCTATTATGCAAGAGAATTGCTGCTTGTGCTCCTCTTTGCTGAAGCGAGGTGTGCCCCCTGTCAAAAGGGCATTTCTGCCGACTACCGAGGTGTCCGGTACCGAAGGTGGTACGCAGTCTGGCAAGGACAATGTGGTGCCAGATGCAGATAACCGCGCCCAGCGCACACTGAATGGGGATGTGCCTGAGGCGAATGACGGCCTGCAGGGGCAGTGGGTCCCATTCCATAGCGCCTGCTTGTGAGGCCTTGATCAGGAGAACATGCTCTACATATGGTATATCGGATACTTGTCGTCTTGGTAGCCGAAGTCCTGGCTCCTTCCAAAGCACCGCGTCCCTTTGTCAATCTGACTCCCTTTTGATTTTTGGCAGTAAACGAGTTGAGCATGAGTATTCCTTTAAGCATGCAATGTGAAGGCGTACATAGGAATCTGTGGGCGACCAATAGTGTTGAAAGGCTCGATCAATCAACGTTATCGCGATCCAACTTGGCACTGGATATCCGCCATGCTACATCGCTCCGTTTGGCTGGCCTCGCTGGCCTTCGGTCTGTTGGCTATCTCCGTCGCGGCCCAGAGGCTGTCCAACAATACGTTCCTAGAAGACTTTGAGGTGTTCCAAGCACGTTATGAAGGCTCCGCTGTAAGCCGGAGCAGGTATCGTTGTGTGCTCCATTACATTGACAGTCTGCTTGATCTAGTGCATGGCTCATCAAAGCGATCCTACCTACTATGCCTGTTGCCATCCGCTGCCTATCGGAGGTAAGGTCGACCCAAAGTGTCGGTCTGTGGGGGATGTTTGCAATGAAGGAGAGGAGAATTGTGTCTGCGAATTTGGAGAGGAATGGGAGTATGAGGAGGATGATGACGATGCAAGAAGCGCAAGCCCCATAGGGGATGACTCTGGATCTCAAGGAAATAGTTCCGATTTCGCTCCGATAGCCGTCAGGGGATGGTCAGCACTCGCTCGAGCGTTCCTCCAGATGACGTGAACTTTAATCTGTTCATTCGTTCGAGATGTTGTATTGATATAGGGTAGCCTGTAGCAGAATGAACCCATAGTAGCACGTTGCCTCCTACTTGTGCTGGAGCGGAGGATCACGGAAGGCATGAGTAGCTCATTCGAGGGCCGGACTAGCTGCCGGACTCCCTCATCTCATTGGGAACGGTACATGCCAGGTCAATCTACCTGGTTAATATGCCTCAGCAGATCTTGCATAGCTGCTTGCATTCAGGCATTTCAATTAGCATATCGCTTCTCCCAAAGCTGACGTGAGTATCGACCTCCCATAAGCCTCCCATGGCCCATCTCCTCATCAAGGTCCAGAGCTAAGTCAGAATTCGGATATTTCCGGATGAAACGTGAGCAGCCAGAGTACTTGCGTACTGGTACTCTACGTGAGCGAACAAGGGTGACGAATACTGAACCGTACGGATTTTGCTCGCCTGATGTCTGGTAGATTGACATTGTGGATGGGGCCCAGGATTAGCTGGATGAGCGATTCCGGAACTAAAAACAGGGATTGCGGCGATGTCCTGCATCATGAACTCGTGGCAACATACGCCACCGATATCATTTTGACATGTAAACGAGATGGGCTGATGATAGCCGTCAGCCTTTGAGCAGTCATTCACGCTCGTGTCAGGCTTGAAGAGTGTTGGGGTATCAATTACGCTTCACTCTTGACAAATCGAGGACCCCAGCCCCTGGACAGGAGTAGAACGACACCGTCAATAGGATTCAGCCAGTCAAGCAGATCTAACGTTTTGCCTGCTGTGCCCGGAACTCGATGCGCTCACGCAACGCCTAGCAGTAGCTTTCTCGAAGACCTCCCTCACACCCTCACCTCCTCACAAAAGTCTCAAGCTTTGGACAAGCTCTGTGATGTGAATAGTCAGCTCGAGTATATTACATGTAGTCAGCTATGTAGTCGCTCGAGTAAGCTCTGAGGTACATTCCGGAAACTGATCGCAGATCTTCGCGCGCGGTGCTGGCAGGTTACGATAAGCGAGCGGATGCTATGCGAACGATGTACCGCATTCAACGAGCTATTCAACGAGCTATTCAAGGCCAGGGGGTCTTCGGCGCTGATTGATCACTTTCTCATCGACTGTGACGTCGGGTTCGCACATCACACATCAGTGCGCGTAGGCGAGTCCCTGCTCGATCTTCCAACTCACCTTGAACAAACGAACAAGGGGGTGGTCGCTACCTAGAGTCCAACGACAAGTGGAACGCGGACGTGTTGTGAGACACGGCCCTGAAACGCTCAAGATCGCAGCATCGCCATAAAAATCGTCAGCTTCCGCTGGCCACAACGAGCTCCGTCGACAATAGCATCGTGTTCGTACTGGCAGCCTGACAAAGGGGATCATCTCGTTGGTGTCTGATTGGTGCCAAAGGTAGTCCAAGGCCGTTTGTCGGCTGAGCTGTCGTGGGTCATTTGAACGCGCCAGAGATTCCGTTTGTGAGTGCTGCACTATGTCGATCCTCACATCAGTCCATTTATCTCTTTTCCTTTTACCTTCTTCCCTCGATCATCCAGCAGGAGCCTCGTAATAGACCGACGCGATCATGGGTCTCCTCAAGCTTTTCCGGTCGTCAAAGTCAAATGTGGGAAGCGAGCAGGCAGATCGTTCCAACTCGTTTTCCCGCAGTGGAGATTCGCACGACGCAAGCTTGACGCCCCCGCCGCGCATAGGGAAGGAATCACGATCGGTCTCATCAACCTCCATCAGATCGTCATCAGGTTTCCTCGGTAAGAAAGAGGGTCGAGCACAATCTCAACTCGCCATCAAAACGATCCCCTATGAGTCGACACCTTCTCAGGCGCCGCCACCGCCGAGATCGGCGTCGGGCAGTCGATTTTCCTCGCCGCGTACGCCTGTGGCTTATAATGATCAAGCGGAGCAAAACTTGAGGCTGTCCCATATGGATCCCCATCGTCTCGCCGACGGTTCATCGCCAACGACCCCGCGGCAAGCGGGGCCGCAGCGAGCAAACAATCTCCGACCGTTATCGAAATACGTTCTGCCTGACCTCGATCTTGAATCCAGTCAATCGCGTTCAGACGGTCTTGTGCAATTTCCGTCAAACGATGGTAGACAGCTGTCATCGCCGAGAGAGCAGTATCCGGACGAGCGGACGCGGACAAATTCTGGTATGAGCTGGAGCAATCAGGGAGAGGAGGTATTGGCCAATCATTCGGAGGGTCCGCATGAGCGGATGCATTCGTCTCCTAATGCTTCTCGAAAGGGCGGACCGCCGGTGCAACAATACCGCAGTTCTATGGAGACATCGTCACATCGTCCGCTACCCGAGGCGCCGAACGCAAGGCCTCGGCAATCGAGTACTTTTTCCGTGTCTCCTTCCGCTTCAGAAGCGTATCAGACACAATCGTCCGCCTCGACTTCGTCTGGAAGTGCTACTCCGCGACCTTCCCTCTCGGTGAATCCCGTCGTGTCGGCCGAGGCGTCCGCCGGGAATTCGGCTGGCTCCAAACGCTCGAACAGCTTCCTGTCACCGACGGAACCGCCTAGTGCCCACTCAAAGGGCAGCTCGAATCAGAGTGTCTTTCCCTGGCTGAATCGATCGCGGTCCAAGTCTCCCAACTCTTTGGCCGGTATGGGACCAAACGATCAGGGTTCGGCGCCGATGGTCAAGTCAAAGAGCAAAGAGAAGGGCAAATCAAAAGGGAATTCCGGAGAGGATGACGGTTCATTCAAGGTTCGAGCATTCCGTCACGTCTCTTCGGGCTCCGGAATCCCGCCTTGGGAAGTGCAATTCGAACATGAGAATCCGCATTCACCGCATGTAACGGACTCCCCTCGCAGCGAGAGCGGCCAAGTGATTCCGCAGCGACCGGATCTACGCGGTGGCACTTCCTCTTCTGCTCACACCGAGACAGGGTCTCAGCAGCGACTCAGTCTTCAGGGCCTTGGCCGACCGCCATCTGTGGCGGGATCGATTACTTCTGAGCAGGATCCTCGGCAGGTTAGCGTTCAACGGTTCAAACAGACGCGCCGCTATAGCGGAATGAGCGCCAACGGAATCGACGCATTCTCCGCGGAAGTCGCTGAACCGGTTTCGTACAAGAATCAAGGTCATCACCGGGTCAGAAGCGACAGCTCGGGCGTCGAAGTATTGATTTCGCCACGGAAAAAGAAGACAACAGACATGGATTCGGATACAAGCGATGAGGAAATTTTGGCACCCAGTCGTCAAGGTGACAATGTGGACAAGAAGGGCCAGTCACTCGCTCGGGCGATGAGTCGCTCATTGTCCACTCCCGCGCTGGAAGCGATTCCTATGTTGCATTCTTCCTCCGAGCGGTCTCAGGAACCGAGCACGGGACGACAATTACTCGGTCATTCTGTTGCTCCTGGAATTGTCGCGCATCCGCCTCGAAGACCGCCTGGTTTCGCTGTGCAGGGCCGCAGAGCCATCAGCGTATTTGACCAAAACCACCAAATCAACGTTCATGGCGGGGGGATGCTTTCGTCCCAGCCAAATGTGCGAGCCTTCGGTCACGATCGTTCCCGGTCTACCTCGGGTATACAGGATCTCGCTGCTGAGATTAGTAAAGGAAAGCGGACGGCAACCGATATAAGTCACGGTAGGGCGTCACTCCACGAACGCCTTGCAGGACTTGCGGTCTCGACTCCACCAGTCGCCAACATGCCAGTCGCGTCTCCTCTAGAGTGTGAAATCCCTCCGGTCCCGCAGACACCTTCCGCAGAGACACCGAAGATGCGAGTTCCGATCCCGAGGCCAACGTCCGCTCAAGCGACCGTTACACAGCGCCCGATTACCCAGCAGAGAAGTACTTCAACGCTTAGTGCCAACCGTCAAAAGGCGCGTACAGGGTGGGATGCTTCATCGTCTGATGAAGACAGCGACAAGGGAAGAAAAGTGCCGAGAAAAGCCAGAACTGCAAGCGCGTCAAAGCTACCGCAACCTTTCTTCAAGGTACCAAACCTTCCTTCTGGGTTGCGTCGACCTCCAGCACCATCCGAGGCTTTCGGTGCTGAAGAGGAAGAAACGCCGAGGCGGCCAAGCCTTGCAGGAAGTCGTGGATCCAGCAACGGATCTCGCGCGTCATCATTCCATAGTAGTCGCGGGCAGCAGCCTTCGTCTTTCCAGCAAGCGAGAATGTCGAAACACTCGAGAAGTCCCTCCAATGCAATCGCGGACGACGAAAGCGATTCGTCGGATAGCAGCGAAGACGAGCCTTTGACTGCTATCAAGCACAAGCATTCTTCAGCCTCTTTGGCGTCTGGCTCGTCGCTGACCGTGCCGAATACTAGAAGCAAGCCGTCTTCTTCGGCCTCGTCGCCTGCCAAGTCTTCCCGATCGAACAGTAACCTCAGTTTACCTTCGGCTGGTGCGGTGCCCTATGGCAGATCAGGTCCCTCCCTCTTCACGCCTCCGGTCCTTCCCTCGGCATTACCTGTTTCACCAGTATCTGCGCGGGTTCCCCTCGAAAGTCCTGGTTCGCGACCGGCGACTTCATTGGTGACAGCAGGGCTGCGTACTCGGGACTCCCCTGCTTCTTCTCAATCCGGAGCGACGACAGGCGATACTTCGAGTGGTGGTCTGCCGGTCACGCCGAGGGAGTCCTCTTTGATACTTGGCAATCCCGTGATTGTTCAGAGTGCTCGATCTTCTTTCTCATCGGCGCAGGCAATCAACAATCCTCGTAGGGTCAGCTTTGCCGAGAATGAAAGCGGGCAAAGCTCGAGGAATGCTGAAGAGGAATTGGGCAAGAGAACCAATGAGCGCAGACGGGAGGAAGCGCGAAAAGCTACCGAGGTAAATCATTCGGAAGTATGAGATCTTGGATATTCTGACTTCTCATCCATGCAGATCGGGCAAGCCGCAAACGGGATCGTGGAGGAAGAGGTTGGCAATGCCCAGAGCCCTGACATGTATCTTCGGCAGATGCAAGCCCAAGCAGCCCAATCTGGACACATGCAGCCCGCCTTCAATCCGTACTTTGGCATGTCGAATGCGCCATTCATGGATCCGACTCAGCAAATGTACATGTTGCAGATGCAGATGGCTCAAATGGCGCAGATGGCTCAGATGAACCCAGGCATGATGCAGATGCAACAACAAGCGTGAGTTGCAAGGCGACCGAGTACCCATTCAAAGACTAAGCTCGATCCGCCAGCATTGCGCTCGCAAAGCAGCAGTATCAGGCATCAATGGTCGCGGCCGCCATGCAAGCCGCCGAAGACGCTTGGGAGAGAGGTTCGAGCATGACTGGCTTGGGATCGACTACAGGAGGCAGCATGAATCCCATGTTCCAGATGCCCTCCGGTAATAATGCCTTTCCAATGGGAATGCCCGGTTTCTTTCCCATGCACTCCGCTTACAGTCATGCAGGGTCCATCTACGGTGGAAACGCGACTTCACCACCTGAAGTACGACAAACGAATCCTCGACCTGCTGCTTCGGTATACGGCGAGACGCATGAAACTCGTGCGACGCCGAACAACAGCGTACGGCCTAATCGGTCCCGATCTTCGCCATCTCTCGACAAGTTGGTAACAGAACACTCGAACGGCCCTCTCCGTGCAACACGTCAGAATCCGGCTGCCTCGCAACGGCCTCTTCCAGCACCTTCACGTCGACCGATCCCGCAGTCCATGATACCCACGAAAGGGCCGGACAACGAAATACCCAGAACCTCGACATACAGTTCGACGTTCCCCAGTGCCGCTGCAGTACCGCCGTCTAGCTGGAGAACAAGATCTTCCGCTGATCGGATCCGTTGAGAGACAGGAAGGCAGGACGGCGAGGGGGATTATGACTCGAATGGACAATATATAGTAGACTGTTCCCTGCTCAAAGGGAAAATAGACGCTCACCATCAAGGCAGAGTCACGCATATCATGAGCTACAACCTTCTTTGTATCCAGACATACCTTTTCCTTGCTCCGTTCCCTGTCGTATTATAATGTATTTCCCTGTAGGATTTCCGGTGTGCACATCAATGGACTTGCGACTTGTGGCGCTGTGGGATGAGTAGCAGTGTGATTCGTGACTGGACGGCCGTATCGCTGCCGTATCCGGCACATATGAAACACGAGAAAAAGGAGAAAGGGGCTTCCATCAATCACTCTGGGTTTTCGTATTGTCCGTTTTCTTCGACACAACGATCGATATCGACCCTCACTGGCTTCGAGCCTTGTAGTCTCAATCTGCATCATCTTCTTCGTCCAAACTCTGCTGGTAGAGGATGCCTGCGCAAAGACACCAACGTTAACGTTGGCATCAGCCGCATCCCGCATCGCGTCGTATGCAAGCCATGAATGTCAGAGCGCCGCGTGACTCAGTAAGTTTGGGGGATCGACTGATGAATGCTAGAGTTTCGCTGATGAGCTGATCATATATGCTGCTATTCTGCAAATGTGCAGGGCATCTGCACGTCGAATGATCTGCAGTGTTCGGTGGATCTGGAAGACCACGCGAACTTAGAATCCCATTGGAATGGTCTTGAAGTGACAAGGTATGCCAGCGCACTACACATCAAGACCTTCTCTCTCACCTTGCGTGAACACCATTCTCCATTATGTTACTGCCTCGTTAAGTGGACTACAAGGAATCATGGCAGAAGTGGCGAGACTGGACAACTCGGTCGCGGATCTCTATTCCCAGCTATTTCGTAAGACCTTAGCCTATTGATCTGGACTCGGACACCGCTCTACCCCCTTAGCTAAATCGTTTACTTACCAGTCATTCAGGAAGCGAGGCATTCAATCCATCCGGTCCACAGCTATCAACGTCTTGAAACAGCTCAATCGCCAACTTCCCGAAAGGAGTTGGCCGATATGCTACGCCAATTGGATGATAATATCGAAGCATGTATCGGTCATTTCACCCCCGACAGGTCCACCTTTACATCCGACAGCGTCAAGGGCCTCTCGGGCACGCTCAATGCACCACAGAGGAGGCTGAAAGAACTGCAAATGGAATGGGAAGGAGTTAGAAAGGCGGCAGCTCTGTTGAAAACGGAGCTGGAAGAAGATGAGTGGATGGGAGTTGTGCGCTCGTGAGTCTTGAAAGTGCTGGATCTACTCCAAATTTGGTGGCTCAAGGTTCTGCACCTCAAAAGCACTTGTGATCAGACTTCCGAGACCATGGATTCGCTCGAGAAGGTCCTGCGGCAATGCCAAGTGAGCGTTGTCTGAGTCGATCCCTCTTACGTCGGCAGCGTCTGATACGTTACGTTATAGGCGCTTCTCCTATCGAACGAAGACGCGGCGCACTTTGCTTCAATCCCCGTGGCAGAAGGCATTGTACAGGACTTTCGCGACAAGAAAAAGTATGTCACTTATAGGATCTCTTGCCTCTCGCAAGTTCCGGATGATTAACACATCCTGCTTTCCAGATTCTATTGCCCAAGCGTGCTCCGGTCACTCAAGTCGATAGCCAACATGCTCAAAAGCCGCATCACGCAGAATGGTGAAGCTATCATGATGTAAGTAGCGCATTCGCATCGATCCACCTGAAAGCGAACTGATATCGACATCTTGCCTATCAAGTCAAGCAGATTTATGGAACCGTTGGTCGGATTTGCACAGCGCGATGAATGTCGTGGAGAGCCAAATCCCAACTTTGCTGGAGCTCCTGCGAACGGCCAACTTGGAACCCGAGCTCTCGATACAGGCATCGAGCCAACCCGATCTGAAGGCCATCGACCGGGGACGTTTGTCTTCTTCTGTTTCTGGAAAAACAGATCTCGACGAAGTGACATGCCAACTGGCGGGAAGACTACGCTCGAAGTCGCAAGGATCCGCAACATTCGCTAAAAGCACCAACTCCTCTGTAACGGCTTGGACTGATGCGTTGAGACACTTTTCCAATCCTGGCAACATCGTCCAAGCTCCCACGTTTACAAATCGACCTGCAGATCTCTCCAATGTTGCCGATCAACGACCTGCAAGACTTCACATACCCATCGAATCTGAACAGATTCGTGCTTCATCGGGAGGCAACGTTTCAGAGTGTGCACTGCTCAGCGTTGAACGATATGGCCCACGGACGCCCGGCCCGAGGAGCCCTGTGGAAAGTGATCCTTGCCAAACTGTTCAGACCAATAGCCGTCCCGTAACGCCGAGTGCCTTACCTCGCCCCCCCTCCAGATTCAGCACATCCGGGGTTCCATCTCGTTGTGTGACGCCTGCGCTAAGCCGCTCGGGTATCGTGTCGTATGTCAGACCTATTTCAAGACAAAGCGAAAGTGCAGATCTCAGTCGCACAAGGCGCTCACCCAATCGCGCCGGCAGATCCGCGAGCGGGCCTCTCCACCACTCGACGAATATTCCCCCTGTGCCTGCGCTGCCGAGCAAGCAGGAAGTCAACCAGAAAGAGGCACTTTGGGCAACATACGCTCTATCCAGCTTACACACGCCCTTACCCAGATCACGGGGGCCCAAGGTGGCGATTTCAGCCACTTATGGGTTCTCGCGATCAGTTTCGTCGCCAACGCCACAAAGAGCGTTATCCGACGGCCTCCATCAAGAACGTTCCCCCGTCCACTTGAATGGCACCGAAACATTCAGAAAGCAGCCGCCACCTTCCAGCTTTAGGCATCCGCTGGGGCAAGCTTCGAGACCGACATCAAGTATGTCTACGACCTCGGTGGAACGTGCGATGTCACCTTGTCCTGGTGGATTCGTTCCGAATCCCCTAGATGACTTGGACAAAGAGCTCGCTCGACAACTGAAGAACACACCGACACATGTTGGGGTCGAGCGGATAGATCCTCCGCTTAGGAAAGGCCAGTTGCACGAGGGTGAATGGAACGCGCGGTATTGCTTTACGATTTCGGGCGAGAGAAAGACTCACACGTGCAGGCTGCTCCAGATGACTAGATCGGCCACGAACACGTCATCCAAGATGCAGAAGGTGATGATCCGCGACGGAGGAGGTGAGTTCGATTCTAATTATCGACGTCCAGACAGATAGAATACTAAGACAACTGGAATAGTCTGGGTAGATCTGCGGTCATATCTGGCGAAACCGAGATGACTTTACCTCGATTAACGTCGCTTGTGGACGCTGTCATGGCAGACGGATGACGCTGGAATGAATGGTCTATCTGCCCGTCTCATCAGTCCGGAGATGGGTTTCGAATCGTATACCTATATCCTCCTATTGCAATTACTGAGATACTGCTGTTTGATGGATCCCGATATCAATCTCGATATGTTCCACTATTCTATAGTTACATCCGCTAATCTATACCTAGCAGTTCCAGAACAGAATCTGCGGACTCTCGGGTTCGGCACGCTCGATGACCGCCTTATCCCATCCTTCTCCTTGAGCTTCGCTCTTGTCGATCTGAGACAATGCATTCTCCACTGACACCACCGTGACGTCTTGCAGTCTCATCGACGACTTGATGTACGGCAGCAAAGAGGTCAAGGCGTCAATCTCCGAGTAGGGAAGATCTCGCGAGAATACCGAAGTCCCGGTCGTGGTAAGTTTGCGCTGTAATGTCCAGAATAAGAACAGGTCAATGAAAGAAACCGATAGATGGTATCAGATAACGCACCTTCAAGAGCGAGAGGAATGGCATGATTCGCTTGTCCTTGATGAGACCGCTAGACTGCAGACTTTCCTTGATTTTCTTGTCGTCAACGGTGTTGCTGCTCTCATCGTATGCTTCCCGCAGAACGTCGATAGCGCCGTCTTGCCAAGAAGGATACTTAGTGGCGACGAATATACGAGCAGAACGCGGCTTGCTGGGATCGTAAGTGATTGTCTTTCCCTTGCCCTTCTTCTTCGTCATTGCCGCCTCGGTCGATCGCATATTGGACAAGACGCCTCGCATGTACTGCAGCTGGGCCAAGACACCTTCATCGATCTTGCCTTCAACTTCTGGCCAGAGTGCGCTTTGAACGGAAGTGCTTTCCTCCAAGATGTCACGCCAAATGAACTCGGCATAGTGGGGGATGAACGGTTGGGCCATCAATGCACTCGTGCGGATGAAGTGGAAGACGAGATCGGCGTGCATGCCATCTCCGCCGTTCTCGGCCAAAGTGACTTCTCGGTACCAATCACGAGCGCTCTGATATTCATAGTAACCGTACTTCAAGGAGTCCTTGTAGACAGTGCTATGGCGGGACGGATGAGCCACGACTCGGAAGATTTGCAACGATCCTTGACTTACTCAACGAAGGCCTTCTTGGTTTTGGTGTTGAGAAGGTCCATCTCAAGCTTGAACGCCTTGTCATGCGAGTTGTATTCACCGGTTCGAAGCTCTCCTCGGGATCGGGCGGCCTTCATTTCCTGCGAAGAATTGGCCAACCGCGGTTAGGACGTCGGGAGCGGCTTTTGCTTGACCGGTGCTTACAGTTGCCCATTCCGTAGCAGTATGCAGTCGCAAGATTGCAGCGTTTGCTGTGAGTTCTTCGAAGCTACCGGGAATGGCGTTCTTAAGCGCTAATTTCCTCGAAGGCTATTACGGACTCACTTGGCATCAGTCAACTCGTCACCAGCATCGGCAAGGGTCAATCGGGTGGCATCCGCTCCAAACTTCTTGACAGCCTCTCCAAGAGTCAAGAAGTTTCCTGTACTCTTGGACATCTTCTTTCCGTTCAACATCAAGTGACCGTTGGCTCGCATCGCCTTGGGCCAGTATTCTTCGCTGAAGAGAGCGGAGTGAACGTAGATACAGAAAGTCAAATGGTTGGGAATCAAGTCCTTTCCGGATGATCGGACGTCCATAGGGTAGAAGTACTGGAAGTTGTACTTAAGCTGAGCTGCCTTTTCCAACTCCAGAGATTGACCCTCGGGGAAGGGTCCGTCCTGAAGGATGTAGCGCCAGACCTCGTCTGTCATCTGGTCGGCGGTGATGCCGAGGGGTCCGACCTTGTCACCGTAGATGCTGCCCTCGTGCAGCAAATTTGCGATGGTATAGTAGGACATGTAGATGGTAGAGTCACTGAGCGATTCGACGAGGAATTGTGGGTCCCAGGGAAGCTTTGAGCCAAGACCGTAGCTTCGGGCGCACGCCCACTGGTTGAGCCAGTCCAGGACGGCATCAAAGGAATGTCGGACTTCGGGGAAGAACGTGTTCATACGCTCGACAAGGCTGATTGGCCACGTGGTAATCAGGATCAGGCACCAACTCAAGGGATACGTAAGACTTACAGCTTTGCCTTTGCCTTCCAGTCTTCCACACCGTAGTCGAGGTACCACTGGTCACAAAGCGCAACAACACACTCGTCGGCACTTCGGGACATGACCTGGTTCTCGGGCTCGGCGTAAGGGAACGCAAGACCGGCGTCGATCAACTGCTTCCTGACCAAAGGCTTGGCCTCCTGCACGGGTCGGCCCTTGAAGTCACCGACCAGCATGGTACCGTTGTTGAAGCCCTCCTTGTAGGCGATGTCTTTGGCTTCCGCGAGCTGGACCTTGTCCTTCTGAGAGTTGATCTTGAGCTTGGCGACCAAAGCGGCGGCGGTGACATCACCGTACGTCGGGGTGTTGAGTACAGGGATGGGATCGTTGGAAACCCATTCAGGCTTGATCTTGTAGTATTCAGCCTTCTTTCGCAGATCCATGGTGGTAGCGTAGTCGTCCGGGGAGTCGGAGGGCACGCAACTGACCACACCAGTACCTTTGTTGGCCAAGACTCCCTCCATGGGGACAACATAGATCTCAGGCAATACGCCGAAAGGAGGGTTGACCTTCGTACCAACCAAGTCGGCGCCCTTGACTTCGGCCAACTTGTTCAACTTGCCTCTGTCTTCAAAGGTGCCCTGGAAAGCCATGTTTCGGGCGGCTCGTTCCGTGATCAAATAGGCTTCAGTGGCGGAAGCCTGGTAGATGCCGTAGTTGATGGCGGTGCCGACAAAACAGTTGGTCTGACCGTACATGGTTTCAGGTCGCAAAGTCGCCGCAACCATGAAAACGTCCTTTCCGGCCACGGCCTTCTTGATGTCCTCGCTGACAGCCTCGGACCACTCGGTGACCTTCATCTTGATAGCGGTGTATTCCTGGGGACCGACGCCTTCTCCGCTGGCACGGTCATGATCCATACAGGGCTGGTCGTCCTTCGGCGAATAGATGGTGTATCGCTCTCCGAACTTGATCCTGCCTTGAGCCTTGAGCTCGTTCATTTGCCATCGGACAAAGGAGTCGTAATAAGGGTTGATATCGGCTGGTTAGCGAAAGTTGATGTTAGTGCACGTCCCCTTCCCCTTCTGCCTCCTTTGGGACTCACTTGTGACGAACGACCTCCTCCAGTCGATACGCGCGCCCATGGCGTTACAGTCTTGCTGTGCGATGGGAGGGAAATACTGCGTCCAGTAGATGGGATCCGCAAACTTCTTGATCTCCTCCCGAGGAATACCCAACAACTCCATGATCTGGAACTGATATGTAAGACCGGTGGACTTGGCGGCAAGCTTTCCCTTCTTGGCCTTGGACGGGTCCGAAGAGGAAGCAGGAGCGCCAACGAGGTCCTTTTCATTTTGCGGGGCGGTCGGCGTCGAGAGCTTTTCGGCGGCCTCCTCAACAACTTCCGGGTCTTGGTAGCCACTGAAGTCTTCTCCGAACATTTCCATTTCTCGGATGAGCTTGTCGGCGGAGGACTATGAAAGGCAAGTAACGTAAGTCTGGACTATCGCTAGAAATAAACGGCCAATCACTCACCTTGATAGGCATACCGGTGACGTGGAAACCGAGAGGGAACAAGGCCCTCTTACCAAGCATTCGCTCGAAACCGCAGGCGAACTCAATCTTGGAAATCGAGAAGGCATGTCCCAAGTGCAAGCTGCCATTCATGTATGGGTACGGGAAGGTTCCGAGCCATTTCGGATTTTGCGCCCTGATTTCGGAAGCCGTCATGGGCCTCGTAGCGGGATCCACGGATTCAGCATAGGTTGCCGCCGGAGGAGCGGGCGCATCGATCTCGAAGACCTTTTGTTCGGCCCAGTATTGCTGAGCCTTTTTCTCAAGCTCGACAATGGTGTCTCGCTTGCCAGTCTAACAGTCGATGTGACATTATGAGTCTCACGTCCAGCACAGATTCTAAAGCTTCTCACCTTCTTCAGATCCAGCGTCTCTGCGTTCGCAGCCACAGCAGGAGCGGCCATTTTGAGTGTTCTCGAAGTTGCGAATGTACGAAGAGAGCGAGATGTAGCGGTGATGCGCAAACTTGCACGGATTTGATGAGGGTTGAATGCGGCGCCAGTAGCCTTCAGCAACAGGCTCGGACAAGATATTTTGGGCGACGTGCTGGACGCTCGACTCTGCAACTTGACAAAGGGATGAGCGACAAAGGAAGGTGTGGCAGGCCGTGCAAGCAGAAAACGAGGCTCGGACTCGGCCAGGGACTCTGAATTTCAATCGGGTTTCGTTTTTCGGCGGCCGGTGTTGCTTCCGCTCGGAGCGATCGGCTGTTGCAACATCTCGTGTCTGCGGTCGACCCTCCTAAATGCTGACTTCTGAAAGTATCGACGGCATGATTTTGTGCGTAGCTGTCTCCCTGCAGAGCATTCGGTATATGGCCCAGCACGGCTAAAACCTGGTATCATATTGCCTTGTGATTGATTCTGCAAAAGATCGACGTTCAGCGCAGCTTTCTGCACTCGCCCTTTCGAGATGTCTTCGTCATTCGCCCAGCCATCTATGCCGTCGTTCTCAAGCAATTTGAACTCGCCGGCAACTCCAGGTCCTCCAGTGTCAGCGAACAAACCAATAACCAAGACATATAAAGCCTATTTTTCGCAAGAGGAGATCGAAATATTGTTCACGAAGCAGAGAGGACAAGCATCGACGACGAATGCGGAGAGAACGAAGCAGCTCGCATGTGGATTGATAGATGCGATAGGTCTGCGGATAGGGTTGTGAGTGTATCACTTCTTTCGGCCCCATCTTCCGCTGAAGAGTTGTCTTGCAGTCCAAGACGAGTTATCGCAACTGGACAGGCATTATATCACAGGTTTCATCTATACTTCCCGATGTCGGAATTCAACCACATAGTGCGTGATTCGGATGCCTCGTCCTCTTTCTACCGTCTCATATTCTGCGTACAGGAAGTATCATTATCTACCTTATACGTTGCTGCAAAACTGCACGATTGCCTGAAGAAGCCGAGAGATCTCATATTGGCAAGTTACGCCATACGGCAACCCGACATGCTCAAGGGACGTCTCGCCTTATCGGTCGATCCAGCAATGTTCGATCCGAAGCAACTGGAGAGTGAGCGTAAAAGAATGCTGAGTGTCGAGCGGTTGGTGCTGGAAACCCTCTGTTTCAACCTGATGGTCGGCGCGGAAGGAGGAGGATCACCAGGACTGGATGCCTTTGGACTGATAATAAAGCTTGGGAGAAAAGCAGGATGTGAGTGGATTTCGATGTCTCTGCCGTGAATAAAGCTCACGGCAACATCAGATAGGAGAAAATTCATCTATACATCGTGGAAGGCGGTGATCGATTCGTGAGTCAGATATGACGCTCTGCCGAAGACGGCTGACACGACGCTCCGCAGATATCGCACAACGGCTTCATTATCCTATACTCCTCAAGCAATATGTATATCGTGCTTCTACGCAACGGCTCTTCTACATTCCCCGCCGCCAGATGCGCCTGCGGCTCCTGCGACCGAAGGGGCTGGAATGCCCGAGGCAGAAACGGAAATGGCGGAAGATGTTGCCGCTTGTCTGAGGGTGATTAGTGAATGGCAGCAAGGCAGTGACAGCACATGGTTGTGCGATCTGAGTGTTTCGATCGATGATATCCATGGTAAGTCATCTCGAAACTACATCATTTTAGATCGCTGATCATGACACTTGTAAATTGATAGATATTGTACACCTGATACTCGATCTACATTGCTTTCTCCTCCAATCCGCAACCCGATCGACAACATCAACGTCTGACATCTCGCTCACTCCGTCATTCGGAACTCCAGTGTCCCCATCCGATTTGCCATCGAGCGGTGGTCCTCAACCCGCCCGGGCCGCTCTCAGTATGCATCCACAGCTAATACCGGCGCTGCCTCTCCCAGCATGGCACAACTGGACGCAAGAAAGATTAATGCAACTCAAGATTTGGCTGAGGGAACAACACCCCAAGCCAAACGTAATCACGGAAGAGGGCGAAGCAGACCCTGACTACGAAACGAAGCAACTGAATATAGAGACCCTGACGAAGGGTTTCGGCAGAAATGACGAGACGATACGGTTTCTATTTTGCTAAGACCCGATCTGGGGTATCATGACAAGACCAGCCTCACTTCACTGTTGTAGAACGATGACACATGTATCTAGAGATACGACATATAGACAATGGACACAAGTGTCTACTCATCCTCCTCCATATCGTATTCCTCCTCGTCTTCCTCCTCGTCTGATTGATCGTCATCGCTGGCGACAGGCGCTCGCTTGTTCTCCTCTCGTGTGGCCTAAATGAACAGGTGCCATCAGTCGTGAATCTAGCTAAGATTATCGAACCGCGTACCATCTCAATCTCCTTTCGCTTCTGATCGCGAACCTTCTTCTGCAAACGCATCCAGGATCCGATCGGCGTCTCGGTAACAGGAACGCCCTCCAAGAACGTCTCGACTTCCGCACGGTCGTTGGGCGCAAAAGTGACACTGCGCCTCTTCTTTTCTACCCACTGCCTAGTGACTTCAATCTTGTCGACCAGAGTCTTGAGCTGATTGTTGACCTTGCCTGATGCGCCTCCCTTCTTAAGGTATCGCTTCAGCATAAAGACAACTGGGATCGTCATTTCCGGGAAAGCGATGTTGATGCTCATAACGGCGTGGAATTCTCCCAAGAGGAAAACGAGCTCCTCCGCCAGTGTCTCCTGGTAGATCTTGGTCTTTGGGTAGCTGGCCGGCGCCTTGATTGCGTACTCGAGATCAAGTGGTTTCAAGGAAGCGTTTCTCGGCTTGGCGCGTTTGAATTCTACTGATTCCAGAATCTCCAGCAAGAAAGGCGACAATGGCACATAGTTGCCGGTTCGAGCGGTAATTCGGAGCAAGGCGTGCAAGACATGGAATCGCAGAGGGAACCATCGGGATGTTGGGACAAGACTTCAGGGCGCAGGACGGCAAGAATGAGTTTGCGGCACCTTAGGCTCGAGTCTTCACTTACCGAATGACACCAATGGCGATTTGCACCAAAGGATATATCAAGGGCTCCAGAGCACTGGCTACACCTCCAGATTCTATCACCTTTTCCTTGTCGCAACTTCCCGCCAAAACGAGGCTCCAGAAATCCAGGCAATGCACGAATTGCCAGTTGTAGACGGCTCGGAAAGCTTCCTTGTCGGCTTGACCGCTTCGCACAACGCCTCGCAAGTGAACGGCCAACATACGGATGTAGCCGAAGGCGTGCGTGTATGAAAGCTCTGGGTCTATCTGGTATAGCTCAGCCGCTGTGTTCTTCATGAGGTTGAGTGCTGGCAGAGTGTGGGCTGAAGTAAGACGTAAAGGTGGTAGAAGCGCAGAGTAGATGTTCTGCGCGACGGAAGGCAGATGAGAATCGTAAAATTACCAAGGGCGAATGACCCACCTTAAGGCACATTTCCTTGATCGATTCATCTCCCGCAACGTAAACCCTACGGACCGCCAAGAAGCATGCGATTCGCACATTATCCGCCGCCGATGACCAGAGATCCAGCAATAGCTGCGATAGAAGGGAGGGTCAGATGATCGCCCACGGCCGAAATAACAGCACCCACCTTCAAGTACGCCTTCAACTGCTTCTTGTTGTCCATAACCCAAGGCAGCAGTTTTGTGCTTTCCGACACCGCAGTCAGAAGCAATCCAGATGCATCGGATTCATCCTCGTCATCCCGGGGCGTTGGCGCAGATGGCAGGGATTTGATGAGGAACATCAAAGTTGAAAAGTGCGATTTGATGAATTGGGGAAGTCGAGCCTGCGACTTGGGCACTTTGGAGACTTTGCTACAAGGGATGACTGGGATAAGTTGAGACCGAGGCGTTTCGAAAATTGACGTACAATCGTCCATTCGGGAGCTCCTTGTAAGGGATATGTTTAGCGAGAACGACGGGAGTAAATTTCAAAGACGTCAAGATTAATTTGTTGAAGACTGGGACAGAAATCGATAAGTACGGATCGAGAACCCGGTCCTTGAAATCACTCACCCATCGCGCTGTCAACCTTGTACCTCGTCTCGAAATCCTCCTCTCCGGCCTCGTTCATGTGAGCGGCCGCTCGGAAGGCCAGCGCCATCTTTCGCAGGGATCGTAGCGACTTCTGCTCGATCATCGCGCGTTGCCAGCCACGAAGCATCTTCATCGTGACACTGATCTTCTCGGGTTCGGCAGCCTCGGTAATCCCTTCAAAGTCCGGTTCCTCCTCATCCGAATCGCTTTCAGCGCCGTCGAACTCCATTTCTTCGTCTTCGTCCTCTTGTTGTGCAGCGGCCTTGGTCTGCTTCTTTGACTTCTTGACCGGTTCCTCTTCCTGGCCAAAGTCAAGCAATTCGGCGTCATTG
The DNA here is from genome assembly GCA_023628075.1 of Naganishia sp. PG3902-1. NCBI lineage: Eukaryota > Fungi > Basidiomycota > Tremellomycetes > Filobasidiales > Filobasidiaceae > Naganishia > Naganishia sp. PG3902-1. Next base: position 326,220 of record JAMALH010000019.1, read on the forward strand.
TCTTTGAGGTACTTGAAGAATTCGGGGTCCTTCTTCTCAAGTTCTGCCAGCTGTTTTGCCATTTCCGCTTCGTCCACGTCAGGGTCGTCAAGCTCATCTTCGCCTTCCTCCTCGTCCAAGTCAAAGTCCTCCTCGCCAATGGACGAAATGGTGTCTTCCCCGTCATCTTCATCGTCGTTTAGGTCAGCGCCCTGGCGAGATCAACGCATGTAAGAGAACGATAAGGCTGGATCCTGAGCACATAACTTACCTCCTCAGAATCAGATTCGGCATCAACGGCTTTGCTGCATGATAGAGACTCCGTTCAGTACTGCATTCTGCAATCTTAGGAATGGCAAGCGTTTCCTTACCCCTTGCCCTTGTTCTTCTTGGATCCGGCGTCATCATCGCTTTCTACCATGACATTCTCGTCATCCTCCTCATCGCTCGTTTCATCGGCATGCTTTCCCTTTCCGTTCTTCTCCTTTGCCGCTTTACGGATCTCTCGACCGGCTACCTTCTTCTTGACCTGTTGATACTTGCGCCGTTTCTCGATGGTCTGCTTGAGCTTGCCGGAAGAGACAAACTTCTTTGTCTGCTTTGTTGCCTTTGCCATGATGACGATGGATGCGTGAAGCTTGGAGAAGGAGCAGAAGGCGTGGCTGCGACTTGGAGAACCCTCGACTGAATCAAGTGGAAGCTGCACCCACTGAATTTCGAAGATCACGTGCAAATGGTGCGTCCCCGCTGGCTGCAACTGAAACACGAGCTCATTCACAAAGTAAACACGAGATCCGAACCAAGTAGGAAGTACGGTGATCGTGTAGGTGGAATATGCAAGTGCGGTCTTGTTTTCGAGTCTGATCCCGCATCCCGATTCGTCTTATGCAGACGTCTTGTGCACGGGGGAGCAGACAGTGCGGGCCCTTATCTCGACCGCGGAGCGCAGAATGTCCGGCAACGGGTCCACGATACCAACCAAGGGAATCCGGAGATATGTGCCGAGCAATCTCCTCCGCGTGACTCTTCCGACCACCGACAATCCCCAGCAATGGGACAAAGAAGGATTCGCGCTCGATGAGTCTGGGCGGAGATTCGTACCGATAGCACGGGGAAGTGCAGAGAAGGGGGCCATTCAGGGTCCAGCAGCTTTGTTGAGCATCGAAGAGAGGTGAGTACTCCTGATTATAGATGGACGTTCTATTCAGCTCACACCCTTCACCTCCAGCCTGGTCTTGCTGCAGTCTCTGCAGCAGACGCGGCAGCATCATATCCAGGAGCTCTTTCCCATCTTCACAATATCTCAAACATCTCAGGCGAAAAGTCGAGAAGGGGAGAACGCCCCGCCAAAGCACGACATCAAGTTGATCGGACGTTGTACATTGGAGGTTGGGCCGGTCAGCTTTCAGGATGTCTCCTTGTACGAGTGCCGGTTCCTGGAATACCAGCATCCTACCCAATCATCACAGTCCTCGGTAAGCTCCGCCTCAGAAAGTGAGGGGAAACGGCCTACTAATGCCCTGCTTCAGCCTTCGAAACCCACTGATCGCAAAGAGGCAGAGCTCGATATCAGAAAACACATCGTGAGTCGCCTCTACTAAAGAGCTTGTCTTCGACCCCTTCATTCAGACCCCGTCCGACAGGTGCCATCGGTGACTACAACCATCACCGAGCTGAGCGAAAAGTTACCATGGCTCCGACAACTCCTGCTAAATTGCCAAGTCCAAGCTGGCGCAAAAGATCACGACCTCAAGAAACTCGGTGATGTCGTGGATCACATCGCAGCAGGCATCGCCTTGCCGCCCACGCCTCCGGACGGCTCTGCACCTTTCATCCCGTCATTGCCGCGAAAGTCGTCCGTCATCCGACCACCAACCGCTGGTCAAAACTGGCGCGTAGACAAAAAGAAGGCTCCGCTGCTCTTGTTATCGTACAAAGAAAATCCGTCGACCAAGTTCTTGGTACCGGTTCAGTTCTCGTTGATGGAGTTCTGTCAGATGAAGACGACGACCGCTACGCAACAATCGATGACGACAGGCCTTACGCCAGGAACGATCGACTTGCTCATTACCATGTTTCTACCGTGTCGAGGCTGGGGAAGATGGGAGAACGCGCCTGACCTGACCCGCAGCTACCGTACAGTCACCACGCGACGCAAAAAGGGGAATTCGTATGCGGAGTCGGCGTCTCAAGACAAAATGTTGCGACCATTGCCTGTCGATCCAAAGTCCGACTTTGGCCCGATCGGAGGAATCAGTATACCTGCCGGTATGCTAGAGCCAGTCGAGATTGCTTTGACGGGTTTGACCCACAACATTTGCGCACGTGTGAGAGCGCTCGCCACAGAGATTGAGAATTTTGACAGCAAGAATGAAGCCGGAGTGCCGCAATCTAAAAGGTATGGCGCCCGCAATGCGCCTGAGCACACCTCAACAAATGGGCCTGGCTCCAATAACAATCTGGTAGTGGAGGGTCGTTTGCCGGGAACGTCAATCGCGTTGTCTTCCGACGGCCAGAAAACGCGATCGCTAAGTGCAACAAGCGAAGTCGATAGCACCGCCGCGCAGCAGAGCGGTCTTGAGCGTATGTCCCAGAGCGAAAAGCGACCTAGGCGAGGCGAGACACGAGGATTAGACGAAGGCAGGATCAGCAGTACCTCGCCAGCAGCAACAGGGCCGGATCGACCGCTGGGCGATATACCGTGGAAGGCACAACTGTTCGAGAGATTAGTAGGTAGCCATGGCTTGCATCATCACGAGGTCATACTAAGATCACTCTTTACGCTGTGCAGCTGAAGCGGGTGCCAAAAAGGGCATTCTTGCAGTCTCGTATCGTATCACCCGTGCCGACAGACATCGTCAACGCCGTTGTAAGCCGGATGGACCTTCTCTTGATGCGAGAGGCATTACTGACGTTACTGATCGATTGCAGAAGACGAATAACCCTTCGATGCCGGTCTTGACAGATTTGACCCAGAAGAGACAGTATGAGACGACATCGCCATCCGATCTAAATAGTCTGCAAGGCAGCAAAAGCTCTCGGAAGCGGAAGGCGCTTGATACCGAGACCACGGATCTCCCAGAGACGACCATCACGCTGGATACTCTAGAGGAGTCCATTCTGAAGCGAACAGCGACGCCAGCTGCGCCTCTCGTAGCCGGGCAAGCAGTACGGACTTCGGCCAGTCATGGTCCATCCACACCATCCAGGGGTACAAAGATATCGCGACCCATGTCCTCAACCCCTGTTTCGACATCACCTCCCGGCCGTCCGCCACCGTCGCTTGCCGGGACCGCTCAGATTGTCCCCTCAGTGCTTGAAGCGCGACGCTCTCCAAGATCTGGCCCAGGATTGCCAACTGGATCACTGCCTGTTGTGGATCCTTCAAGGGCCTCAAAGACGCTCACGCCGTCTCGTCCGACCCTTCTTAGTCCAATTGGATCTCCTGCTCCGCACAATGTGCCGGGGAGGATACCGTCAGTCACTCCTGAAACTCGGGTCCAGGATACTCGCTTCATCCCACGGTCCGCTGCTTCGGAATCGTCCGCGCTGGCGGTGAGGCAAACGAACCCGACTCGAGATGCGATTGAAGCTGGACCGCCTTCTGCCTCCTTGGCTACTCTGCTGGCAAATGCCGCAGATAATAATTACCCTTCCGGTCGCTTGCATCAGGAAGCTGCCCCAAATTCTGGCTATATCCCTCCACGAAAAATTCTCCCATCAGCGGTCTACAATGCACCAGCCCTCAGCGAGGGGCGAACCCCTGCGGCGAATGCTCATGTTGTTCCTTCGAAGTTGCAACCGCCAACTCATGCGGATGAGACGATGGTCCCGTCCTCTTTCGAGGATGCGCTGCCAACACCAGTGCCCGCAACAACGATCAACACGAATAAATCTGCCACGAATGACTCTAGGCCAAGGCAACCTTCCGTCGTACAATCGCAAGCGCCGTCCGCGCCACCCACATCGATTTCTATTCCCGATAAATCGAACATCGCAGCCGGCAGAGACGTGTCGTCTGTCGCTGTTGCCGCCACGGCTAGCGGGCCTCCTGCGCCTGCTTCCGATAGTATGGACGTTGACTCGCCAACCCTCAAATGAGAATAACGAAACGAAGAGGTGGCGGACCCCTCCAGTTCTGAGCCTTGCAGGATCGACTGTCGGCCACGGCTGCGCTCTTCACTCAGCTCGCCGTCCGAAGCGCGTTCTACAATGTGGCAGTATCGCGCTGCTCCACATCGCATATCGCATCTTCACTTCGACTGATCGACGCTGCATGCTTGCAATCCCGAGCCGGCTTCCTATTTTTTTGCTGGAACCATGTCCAGTCACTCAGGATAGTATATCAGGTGAAGTAGAACCGGACAAGAACATCATTCGTCTGGCCTGATACGGCTCACCAGAATCATATGTACGTATGTACGTTGAGGATTTGTCTGCAGGAAAGGCATGTTCGTCTAGTATGGCATCCGTGCCTAACATGCCGGCGAACATGCCAAGGTGAATATGTTTGCTCGACAAGCCGGTCGACGTGACATTACCGTGCGCTTGAGCACGCAATAAATGCGGGGCAACAGCAGCTGAGCATACCTGCAGCTGTTCATCAACCACACATATACAGCGGAATCGTCCCAGTGAATGATATTATGCGTAACCTCGGAAGAACGGATACGTCAGGACATACAAGAGGATGATACGGCTCACCGTCATTGACTTCTCGTCGATTTCCCTTGCAGCACTGCGTCCACACGATCGTCCACACGCGTCCGTCCTGGTCTGTTCCGGCGTTCCGGGTGACGAGCTGGCTTGTCGAGCAGCTTGCATTTGTCGGCTCTGCTCTTTCCGTCATATTTCACATCACCTCCACCTTCCTACTGGTTTCGATTGCGCGCTCGGACAATCGCTCAGACTGGTTTTGGTAATGACTAGCTGGGTTCTCCATTGGTCTCTTCGTCGGGCTGAACTTGCCTGAGCTCACAGGTCCCCGTAGGTGACCGCTACCCACCATCGCACGACTACCGCTTACGCCAGGCGAAGCTCTTGAATCGTTGTCAGGCCCGCTCGACTTCGTCTTGGTAACCAAATTTCGAAGATCGGCGCTTCCGGAAGAAAGGATCGGAGCACGCGCAGTAGAAGTCTGAAACGAGGACCGCAGTAGAGCTCTTAGCAAGCAACCTTCAAGATACGGGCTGGGAGAATTTCGGGATCTTCATCCAGAACTCGAGATAACGATTGCGACATCTGGTCTCTAATACAAATATTCCCAGAAAGCCCGTAATCAAAGGGGTTCGCTTCTGATACCTGAATATCAGTAACTCAACGATATCGCCTACTATCGCTTTCGACCGGCTTTTTCTTCCTTCGCAACAAATATACGACTATGGGTCTGCTGTCCCTCGGAACACCTCTCAGCTGGCCGGAAACCAAAGCATTGGCCGATCACGTTCGCGAACATGGCATTACCCAATTCCTCTATACCTGGGACCGGTGGGCTGGACGCAAGGGCGAGCCGTTGCTTTGGGGAGACGAGATAGAGTACATCGTCGTATCGCTTCAAGATGACAAGAAAAGGGCCTCGTTATCTCTTCGGCAATCCGAAATCCTGGACGAGCTCAAGAACGTCGTCTTGGACCTCTGCAATGAACAACCCGAGAAGAGTATGGTCATTCCGACATTTCACCCAGAGTACGGCATGTACATGCTCGAGTCCACTCCAGGGTGTCCGAGCGGACCGCACCTGAAGGACCTGGTCAGCGTTGAAGCCAACATGCGTTTCAGACGCAAGCTCGCTCGATCCCACTTGCGTGACAACGAGATTCCCATGACCATCACCTGCTTCCCGCGGCTTGGTGTAACGGATAAGCCATTCACGGACCCGGAGTGTATGTCGGTCGCCGATTCGCCTGCTAGCCAGAGTCTGTTTGTCGGCAAAGGCGTCACTAATCCGCATGCGAGGTTCCCGTAAGTTGGCTGTGCGGAATGCCGCAGAGGCGTAGGCTCATCCATGGACGTTTTGTACTTAGCACTCTGACTGGTAATATCCGATCCCGTCGTGGATCAAAGGTGGCCATCAACGTTCCCATCTACAAGGACGTTAACACGCCTTCGCCCTTTGTCGATCCCAGTATCCCTTACGATCGTCAACTCTGGCCCGGAGACAGCGAGGCGAAGAACGGCGCTGCGAAGCCCGATCACATTTACATGGATGCTATGGCGTTCGGTATGGGCTGCTGCTGTTTGCAAATCACTTTTCAAGCGTTCAACGTCGACGAAGCAAGGAGGATGTACGATGCGTTGGTTCCCGTTGCCCCGATCATGGTTAGCAGCATGACCACATACTACCGCGCGACTCTGCTGACATTTCGAGAATCAGTTGGCCCTGACAGCGTGTAGCCCTGCTTTCCGAGGATATTTGGCTGACGTTGATGCGCGTTGGGACGTGATCGCTGGCAGTGTTGACGACCGCACAGAAGAAGAGAGGGGCCTCAAGGTGGGAGTTTTCGATAGGTCTGGATTGACTCCCTAAGCTCAATGTCTCATTTACATAGCCGTTGAAGCACGACAAATACCGTATACCGAAGTCGAGATATGACTCCGTAGACTGTTATATTGCCAATGATTCACGGAATAAGGCGGCGTATAACGACATCGACTGCCCTATCAACGAAGGGGTCTATGAGAGACTGAAAGGTCATGGTATGTTTAGAAGTTTGTGAAGCCTGGCGTCCCATACTGACTTTTTACTCGTAGGCATTGACGATGCACTCGCAAATCACATCGCTCATTTGTTCATCAGGGATCCCCTTGTCATCTTTAGCGAGCGAGTTGACCAAGATGACGAAGACTCGATGGACCATTTCGAAAATATTCAGTCCACCAACTGGCAGACGATAAGATTCAAACCGCCACCACCAAACTCATCTATCGCTTGGAGAGTGGAATTCAGAAGTATGGAAGTTCAGTTGACCGACTTCGAAAATGCCGCGTTCTCCGTCTTTATCGTACTCTTGACGCGCGCAATCCTGAGTTTCAATCTCAACTTTTATATGCCCATCTCTCAGGTGAGTTTTCTTCCTTGCAATCCCTCGGTCACTGCAGAAGCTGACGAGATCGTAGGTTGACGAGAACATGCGCCGTGCTCAGAAGCGCAATGCAGCCCGGGAAGAGACCTTCTTCTTCCGGAAATGGATCTTCCCGTTGGGCAAGACACCTTCCCATGTGGACTGTCGCAGCCGTTCGACCTCCCCGAATGGATTCAGGACCGCAAACGGTTCCCCCGAGAATGGTTCTAGCGTGCCGCATTCTGCCTCCACTGCCTCCTTTAAGCTGGATGACAGGTCTAGCTGTCCCAGTCCAGCTACGTCGCATTTTGAACCTGATGATGAGGTTGAGGAGATGACTCTGGATGAAGTAATTAATGGAAAGGTACGTGCTCTGCTCGGGCTATCTACTTGATCCTCATCGTGTCGCTTCAAACCGTAGGGCGAGTTCCCTGGTCTGTTGGGTGTCGTTAACGCCTATGTAAATTCGTTGAATGTTGACGTCGCCACGAAGTGCGATATCCGGAAATACCTAAATCTTATAAAAGAGAGGGCATCAGGTATGGGTTCACCAATGCGTTCCTGTCGTCATGGGCTGACGACACTGGTACTTGTCAGGTAAACTTATGACACCGGCCACATGGATCCGCCACTTTATCGTCACGCATCCCGAATATAAGCACGACTCCGTCGTTTCGGAAGCCATCAATTACGATCTTCTCAAGGCGATTGACGAAATGTACGTGGAGCCCAAGTTTCAAGCCTGGTTCATTCCCAGCGACTGACGTGACCTCATCCGAATCTTGCATTGATTAGTGAGCGAGGCGTACGAGCAGCGCCGGAGCTGTTAGGCAAGGCGTATCAGGCCAGTCAGCATACGTGATATAGAAGAAGAGGCGGCAGTCATAGCTCGTCATCAGTTGTACAACGTTGACATTATTCCGTTTATTGCATCGGTCATCCGTGGCTAGTTCTCTTTTCTGAAGAACCTTGAAACCGCTTGGGCTGCCAAGCCTCGCGCTCGTTCGATCCCAGTCATTCCTTCTTGACAATGGTCGGATGACAATACAATACGCTCGTTTGATCAATACAACTGGTTTGGTCAGAAATGATGCAGCTGTTTCTTGCTTCGACCATGCGCATCGATTGACCGCATTTGTTACTCAATCCAATTCAAGCTGAGCCTGTCCTTTTCTATGCTGTTTCGTCGCAGCCAAAGCTCCCTTCATCTCTGAGACAATCTCCTGCAGCATGTTAAGCTCGATCTTGGCAGCCGACGCAGGCTCATTCTCCTCTCGCGATGGGAACCCAAGATGGAATCCCATCAAGCCAGAACTGAACAAGCCGACTTCATTGCGGTGACTGCGCAGATGTTTGCGAATGATTTCCAGATTCAGCCGAATTTCTTGCAGGTTCTGCACCGTCAATTTCGAAAGCGCCAGGTCGTTGTGCAGGACGTCGAGTTTAGATGGCTCGTGTTCTCCGCGAATGAATCGCTGTGCCTGCTCCCAAGAGTGCTTCCATCCGGGTTCGGCTTTGATGCCCTTTTCGAGCCTGTCAACCTCCCACGAAACGCTTTCGATGATTCTACCGCCCAAGGCTGAACCTGCTTCAGCCTTTGGTATTGTCCTTTCCGTGATGCGGTAGAGATTGTCGAGATTGGCTTGTATCCGGACCATGACTCGGTGCACTCGGTCATCCAGCTCCTTGGGTGTCAAACCGGAGTGATCGTCCGTCAGCGTGTGGAAGAGGCGGTCGAACTCCCTCACAGTCCACGCAAAAACACTGTTACTCTCTGCAGCGAGAACGCTAGCGAGCGATACGAGTCAATGAATGTCAGCCAATGGAAGAAGCCGGAGTCCAAAAGATCAACGCACGATATCTCATCCGACAGATCCCTGCTCAAGTCCCCAAGCTGTCGCATTTCGTAAGCGATCTCGAACTTTTCCGCCAGATTAGATGACACTTTGATTGCGGTGGCTAATTCCCATATTCTGGCAAAGATAAGGTCGGAACATGAAGCTCTACGGACTTCTGGAGCCATACGCACTTGGTATGGTGAAGGCCGCCATCTGCTCCTCCTGTCCCGAGCTTGATCACAGAGTCGAAAATGTCTAATGCATCCTGCCCTGCGAGAGCGTACCATTAGTCTTACGTCTCGTTACTATCCAACGGCACTTGCCCTCTTTCTGCAGCTTTCTGGCCACGATGGCACGATCCTGCTCCTGCAGAGCTCGCATCTTGTCGAACAAGCCGAAGTTGCAGAGCACAGGGACAGGTGCGATACTGCAGATCCCCTGAGTGACCGCCATGCCGGATGGCAACCCATTCCCGATATTCTTCAGGGTTTCACCTATACGGATATCTCCTAGGTTGATTTTTCCTGCATAGAAAGACCATGCAAGAGTGAATGGCGCCTTGATGAGCGAGAGGATGGCACGGAAGAGGTAGGGCAATCCGTAATTGACGGCAGTGAAGATGCAGATAATCGCGAGAGCCACACCGATGACGGGTAGCAGGATCTGCGCGAGAAGTGGCGAAAGCAGCCCCGAGAATACCGATATCGTGAGCGAGACGGTATTGCATAAAAGCTGGAGAATGATTCGCAAAGGCCAAAGGATCGCTGCGATCGTGTCGAGCGGTCGTTCTTGTCTAGCACGAACACGACGTCCTGTTGCTGCCGAATTGCCCTGAAAGTCGGCCATTTCAATCTCCTCGACCGAAGTGTCCGTATCGGACTCGATGGTAATCGCTGCGGCTTCCCTTCTCACCTTCCTCCGTGGACTCGCTATGCCTGCCGCAGCTTCACGCCTCAATGATCCCTCCCGACGGTGTGCTGTCCCGTTCGCGCCAGTTGTACGCCGGCGGGAATCCGAAGTTGCGGTTCGACGCACGGGTCGTGGTGTCGTGTTTTTCTGCATTGCGCGGGCGACAGGTACGCTTCAATGATCGGACAAGTCCTTTAGACTTGACTGGATATCGGGGCCTGCAAGGTCCTTCATGACCTGGATGAAACAAGCTGTGACGATTGAAGTTTCTGCACAAACAAAACAAGAACTCTGTCGATCGTCGTCATGGTGACGAATCAGGGGAAAAGATACCGCCAAAGATATAGCTGGTTATGGGAATTCCGCTATCTAACTTTGCTGGAACGCGGCAGCCGGGCAGCCTGGGGGACTTGGGAGAGATCCCCGTCAGTCTCCCTACAAGCAACGATTAAAGAGCAGTCCAAACCCGATGCAACGCGATGTCGTAAGTGAACAAATGTATCGTCTATAACAAGTAAAACCCCTGGAAACCTGTCTCTCTTTACAATAGCTGTGCCCTCCTCTGATGATCAGTCTCCCGTACAATACAAATTTTAGGCAGGAGTGCCCTTGATGCTATCGACCGAAACGAAATCAGTACAGGCCATTGTCCATGCAGGCAGGATCGACTCACGCAGCCTTGACATAGTCGGCAAACGAAACCATGCAAACGGTTTGCCAGACACCCAGACCTATACGAGGGGTAACACCTCTGTACAAGCCCTTGATACCATTGGTCTTGTAGATGTACGACAGTGTGTTGAGGATTGTCTTTTTCTGGGCGGCTCGAACCGGGTCGGCGGACTTCATGGCGGACTGCATCTCGACTCGAACGACTGCGGGTGTTCAAGACAGCGTGAGCTCGAGACACGCGTTGCCATCAGATGTGGCTTACCCTCGATCGGCTGATTCCAGGTTGCCAGGGCACCACCGGCACTTGCAGCCAAGATCTTATCCAGAGCGCTCAGAGCTTCACCGTCCGTCTTTCCCTTGATGGAACGTATCGAGCTCTCGGCGAGACGAGCGAGACCCATTCTATAAAAGCACGATGAGTTCTGCTGCTCATGCTGCCATCAAGAAAGAAAGGAGATGCGTACCGACTACCCCAGTTGGTCATTTGTCGGACGGCGACAGCGTTGACTCCCTTGTTGATTCCTTTGATACCTTCCCGCCTGTAGATGTCCATAAAGACGGCCCACGTTCCTGGTGGCTTGACACCAGAGGCGGCGACCTTGTGACGGGTGATCTCGACCGTCTTCATACAGGTGCAGATACCTTTATGCCAAGTATCAGTAATATGCCGCGAAATCAATGAAACATCGACTGACCCATGGTAGCGTAAGCTTGAGCGACACCACCCCCCATGCCTCCCAACAATCCGGAAACGGCAGGACCGACGCCGAGCGTTTTTTGCGCGGCCTTTTCGATTTCACCACTGGCAAACAACAAGACACCACCTTTGGTCGACGCTTCAATCCACGCCCAGGGAATCAACCCTTGATAGAATCCGGTGATGCCTCCACGGGACATGACTGTCTGGAACGCCTGGTACATCGACTGGGACCGGTTCGCGGCCATCTGGGTCTTGAGCACCTCGAGGGGCTGGCCGAGGGTCGTCACTTCGAACATGTTCATGGTCGCGCCGACGGCGATGTTGGACCAGCTGAAGCCCTTTTCCATGGGAGCCATTTTGAAAGAGTATGTGACGGAGAAGGTTGTGGTGCTTTGTTGCGGATAGGAGGTCAGGAGGTGGGCTCGCGGACAGGACCCGAGGTGGGCCTTGGACTCACGAGATGCAAACGGAGCGTGGGCAGATGCGTCGAGATGAATGCGAGCGATGGACAAGAAACGCGAGAATGAAGACGCCTCAACGACAGATGGACCGCCCGCCCAACGCTCGCATCGTCTCATCGTCCCATTCCCCCATAAATCGCTGGCCCACCTCCCCCGCGCGCGCGTCTCCCACTCGCTTTGCTTCCGCGGACGCGCAACTCGCTCGGGCAAGCACCCGCAGTACAGTACACCTTTCGGGATATTCGGAACGCCTTCGGGTTACCTGCACGCGGGATCTGGCTGGTCGAGAGATAGCGCGTTCCAAGATCATGGCCAAGGCGCTCCCTGCCAGGGTCGCCGACTGTCTCTGCCTCGAGTTGGCATGGAACGGAGACTCAGATGTCTATTCTGGGGTCTGGCTCGTATACATGATGACTTAGTGACTGGTTGATGTGACGTATCACGAGTTGGCAGCGCCCTCTTACAGCCGTCTCCCACCCGAAATACCGGACCGAGCGGCGTTCGGAAAAGGAGTCGTTATCTCAAAAAGATCCTCAGGCATATTCGATCCCCACCCTGGAGATGATGAAGACATGTGTCCGCTGCAAGCAACACATGCCTTCCGTTCCCATACTTTGGCCGTGAATACATATGGTACCGTCATGCACGGCGATTATGATTGCATTCCAATATAACTCGGCGGCGGTAATCGGCCAAGGAATAGACTTGATTTCCATATTCACGAGCGTCTCCTAACGCGTTCCGCATCAGCTGAGATGTCATCGTTCAACATCTGCTTGGGTGATTATTTCTGAGCGAAATATAGGCGGACACCTGGGCTGCGACGATCGCGGAAAGCTCGAACTGCGCTCACGGCAACGCTTCTAGCATCCTCTGTGGCTGAAAAGGTGGCCAGGTAGTCTCGGACGACCATGAAGGGCTCCAGCGCTGGGGGCTCCCGTGTGCTCATTATCTTGCCAAACAGCGCCTGGTACGCAAGCCTCCCGACGTGTGTAGGGAAGTACTGGTCAAGGGATGACTGCAAAATGATGCGTCCTGGGATTGCTCAACCTAGCGTATTCTTTTGTATCGGGCGGTCGTCAGAGCTTCCAGTGATCGAGGAAGTCCTCGTGTCATGAGAGCGTTCAGCCAGTAGTGCTGCCAGAGCGGTCGCGCGCATTGCAAGGCATACCATTACGTTCCGCTGCATGTCCAAGTCATCATGGTCATTTGCCCGCGCGGATCCCTTGTGTTTCAGCTGCTCGGACGCGCCCGCGATCTGGATCCGCTCCTGGCTGTGGAGCGACGCTCAAGGGGACATCGACGTCGAGCGGCCATCCGGTTGGACGTCCATCACCCGTAGACTCCATTCCAGCCCCTCGTCGATTCCCCAACGGCCACTACAATGCCTCTGTTCAAACGCAAAGACAAGAGCGTCATCCCGCCCGTCGCACCCGCGCCAGGATACGACGGCGGACCCGTCTCCCTCTCCAGCACGCCCGCACAGCCCGGCGCTGCGGCACGTCAGCAGCTCTTCGGCAGCAAGACACCCTCATCCACCGGTCCGCCCGCGGTCATCGATCCCTATGCCAACTCCCGCGGCGCATCAAGCCTGAGTCGCGCGCCGCCTTCGTACACGTCGACTCCCGGTGATCCGTACGGAGACGCCAAGGGTGCCTCGGAGCGGGATCAACTGTTTAGTGGGTTCACGCCCAAGGAGGATGTGCCAAAGACGCGAAAGTATGGGTATGAGGGCAGGGAGAACGAGGATGATTTCGATGAAGATGAGGAGATTGAGGGGATCAAGCAGGAGATGAGGGATGTCAAGCAGGAGAGTTTGGCGGGGACGCGGAATGCGTTGAGGATCGCTCGGGAGGCGGAAGATACCGCGCGCGGGACATTGGCAAAGTTGGCGGACCAGTCAGGTGAGTCCCCTGGCTGTTTCAAGTCTGTCCGTGGACTGATCGTATGTTTGCAGAACGGATCGCCAACACGGAACGCCACCTCGACGTTGCCAAGGCCAGTAATCTGCGAGCAGAGGACCAGGCGGCCGAGCTGAGAAAGCTCAACCGGTCCATCTTCCGCCCATCCGTCACGTGGAACAAGGTACGTGCGACGCGCACGGGTTTCTCCCGCAGTGCTGATCAGCGAGTCGCTCATCAACAACAGGAAGGCAAGAGGCTTGCTCAAGAGGAAAAGGTCATGGAACGACATCTCCGGGAACGCGACGAGCGGGAAAAGGCACGTCAGGATGTGCTCGACTCGCATCACCGGCTGGGCGCAGCGGGTAGCGACGGCTCGTACGGCTCATCACGCGATGGTCCACCGCTACCGGGCGCACAGGCCAAGCGAAAGGAGGAACGCAAGAGGTTCCAGTTTGATGCGACAGCGTCGGATGATGAGTTGGAAGATGAACTGGATGATAACCTAAATGAGACATTGGAGGTGACGAGAAGGCTCAAGTCGCTTGCGGTGGCTGCTGGCCAGGAAATCGACACGCACAACAAGCGTCTTGTGGGCATCACCGACAAGACTGGTGATCTCGACGTGGCCATCATGAAGAACACGGAGAGGGTGAGAAGGGCTGGAGGGAAGAGTTGATCGCTCGGAGGATCGTTGTATACTCGCCTAATTCATACCCAGATCGCATGCCGAACGCTTTAACGCAAATGTCCCATGAAATGTGTAGAGATATTACAACTTGAGACCGACACTCGGACCCGCTGAAGCCGACGTTGGACGTGATCCCTTCTTCTTTGTCGGCTGCTGCCCCACCACTGTCACACCCTTGCCCGTCTTGACCAACTCTTGCAGGGCACGATCCTTTTCACCTTTGACGCCGCCTTTTGCACGCCCATGGCCACCGACCCCGCTCTTGCCCGCAAACTTGTCGACCGCCACATCCAAGGCTTTGCGCTGCGTCGCACGAGCTTTGCGCATCTTTTGACGAGCGTGACGCTTTTGTTCCGGATCGAGTTCTGAACGCGCGACCAGCTGGGAGGCAGTAGCGGGTGCAAGCATTTCTTCCGGTGCAAGCATGGTGGCGGCAGACTGCGTCGTGGGTAGCGCATCTTCCATCGAAGCGGTAGCGACGTTTGACAGTGTGGTGATTGTGGATTTTGGCTGTGCGAAAGAATTATATCAGGATCGTCAAGATCCGAGGCCACGGGCACTTACAGCCTTGGGAGTAAAGTGCAGATTACTGAGAGCATCAAGCTTGTAGCAGATATCGTTCCACAGCTTATCTATCTCGTCGTGATCCTTTGAAAGTTTTGCATCCCGAGGATCCACGGCCTTGTCACCGGAAGCAGCCGCTTGGTATTCATCCTCGTAGATTTGAGCAAGGGACCGCGTGGACTGTGCGTCCTGCAGCTCAAAGTACCGCGAAGGCAGGAACGCCTTGTCATCGATCTCTCTTCTCCGCTGAACGTCATCGAAATTATCCTGAATAGATTATAATTAGATTGATTTCCCGTCCTGGCAACTCCGCTTGCACTTACATCTAGAATTCGCTTCTTGATCATCTCCTCCAGACTTAAAACCTTCTCTTCCGTGACCAGCGGCACCACTTTGCCCGTATGCTCGAAATCCAGGTTCTCCTCAAGCAACGAGTTCTCTGGACGGGCCTTTGAAGTCGCTTCACCTAATAGAGTCCAGTCCTTTGGTCCGATATTTTCCTGTTCGAGAGCCGAAATTTGATCCCTCAGGGCCAGCATGCGCTTCTCGTGAGACGACAGATTTGCACTCGCTGCCTTCTCCTCCGCCTTGTCATCCTCTCCAAAGAGATCGTCTCGAACCCGGCTCATCGTATCGCGAATCGACGACGGGCCAGCTGCCGGCTCGGCCTGTTCTGCTGCTGACGTGTCTTCCTCTATATCGTCTGTCTCGTTGAAGCGTACCGACGCTTTGCCCTTCTTGCCGTTCTTGTCTCTGCCCTTTGCCTCGAGTTTCTTTTGTGGCGGCTTGGAGCGGTCGCGTGGAGGCGGCGGGAAAAAGTCCGAGTACATCATGTCTGGGAACAGCGAATCAGCGCAAGTCTTGGCTCTGCCAGGGCCCACGTACCTGCTTCTCCGTCTTCGCCCTCGAGCACATCCTCACCCAGCAAATCGCCGATATCATCATCAAGGCGGATATCGTCATCTTCGTCATCGTCGTCTTTACCACCGCCGAGCTTTCCGAACGAAGACTTGCCGGCTTCTTGCTCTTCTGTGATGCGGTTGAAGTCGTCGATCGAGAAGAATGCGTCGTCCAGTGTTGGGTGTCTGCAGGGCATGGCAAGGAAGGTATGATCAGCGAGATGGCTCGAGTCGAACGAGATGGGAAGAACTAACTGCGGCCCACGTCTTGTCTGGAATCCAGATGCAGACTCTTCGTCATCCTCTTCCTCATCCCCTTCGGCCTCATCATCCGTGCCGTCCATCTCGTCATCACTAGCGCTTTCTAGCTCATCCTCCTCCTCCATTCCTTCTCCGTCGTCGCTGGCAATCTCGGATCCATCGTCATCGCTGGCAAGCTCGGATCCAGACTCCTCGTCATCGCCACTCTCCATTCCAGAGCCTTCCTCATCGCCGCTCTCCCCGTCGTCCTCGTAGGGTTCCGTGAATTGATCCGGGTTCTTCTCGAGGTATCCAAGCCACTCTGCCTTTTCCTCCTCGCTCAAGCCCTCGAAATCGAGATCCTCATCTTCTTCACTTCCCGATCCCTCCGAATCATCCTCGCTATCCATGCCCACATCACTCTCGTCCCCGCGCGGTTCCGGGCTTTCAATCCCCACAACCTTGAGCACCTGCCCGAGTTTCCCACTTCGTAGCTCTAGCTGCTGCCATATCTGTCCAAAGTTCATGCCCTCGGTGTACAGCCCGTCCAGGGGCGTATACGGTAGCAGCGATTCGGCGGTCTGCACGGGTTCTTCTTTCAACTCGGGGATGTCCTTGGCATCGGCGCCCTTCTTTCCCTTTTTCGCGGCAGCTTTGGATCGCGTGGAATGTGATGGAGGCTCGATGACGGACGTGAGCAGAGGATGCAGGTGGGGGTGCGACTGGTGTTCGAGCGAGATACCTAGCGATTATTGTCGTCAGAGTCAGGTTCTCGCTTCGAGCGGCCTCGAGGGCTGAAGAGATGCGACTTACCAAGATCGAAAATGCTCTTCACGGCATCCAGCGCCGTCTTTGAAATCTCGCCATCTCCCTGAGCGGTCGCCAGCAAGAACTCCTTGTTCGCGAGCAGATCTGATAGCTGCGTCAACGTGGACGACAGCTGGGTGTCGAATTCCTCGGCCGGATTTGTGTCTGGATTCGTGGCGGACATCCTGTGGCGCGGCGTGCGGTATCGTCTCGGACTCAGTAACAGGACCGGACGTTGACCTGATGCCCACAAGCAGAAACACGGCAACCCGGATAGAACGCCCTCCAGGGGACTCGCTCAGAAAATTCGATTGAAACCGGCGGCCGGGAGTGCGATCGGGATCTGCATGTCTCAGACGACGCGACCCCCTGCTTTCGTATTGACGAGCGTCCGTTCGCGTGAGGGTTGTTGGAGAGGCCGTCAGGGGCATTCAGGACCGACAGCTGCACAGTTAGAAAGCCAGATCACCGGCAGACATGCTCGGAAAGCATATTGGCCAGGTTCTCTCCCTGGGTCTGCTCTTCGCCTCGTCCGCCTTTGCATCGTTGGCGGGAGTCGCCGAGTCGGTCCATCAACTCAACGAGGATAACTTTGAGGCCAAGGTGTCCAAGGGTCTATGGTTAGTCCTTCTGAGATGGTCACAAACATCGTTTCTCGACCTGATCCTCTTCATCCTGTATAGGCTGGTAGAGCATTTCAGTCCAGGATGTAAGAGCGCTCCCCATATCGGCTGGCAAGATGCTAAGCCTTCCACTCGATTCTTCAGGTGGACATTGCCGAGCTTTCGCTCCGACTTATGAAAAGCTCGCGCAGGATCACAAGACATTGGAAGGTACTCGAGGATTCCATCTGGCGCAAGTCAATTGTCAAGCACAAGGCGGTGAGCTGTCATACTCCGATGAAGCGCCGTCATCGTATTGAATGCGGTGTGACAGATCTCTGCAATAAGCACGACATCAAGTTCTGTGAGTCTCCTTCGTTTCGTCCAGTTCGCTCTGGCTGATTTTCGGCACGGATCCTCAGACCCCCAGATACAGCTGTAAGAGCCGGCGTCATCGGCATCAGCTGAATTCTGATGCGGAGGTGTATTCACAGGTATGAAGACGGCAAGGACATCGAGCGGTATTCCGGGTCGCGATCATACGAACACCTCGCGCAATTTATCGATTCCCACTCAAAGCGCTACATCCGATCCCTGGGCGATGTGCCATCCAATTCAGCTGGCCAGGCTGTCATGTCATCTAGCGTTGGCGTCAATCCGGACGGAATCGCAGAAGAGGTCGACCAGACGCGGCTTGCAGAGCTGAAGGCGGCCGGACCTGTGTTTGTGAAATTTTATGCTCCATGGTGAGTCGCTTTCAAATGCTTGTGGCACAGCCAGTGGAAGCTGACAATCATTGTAGGTGCGGCCAGTCAGTACTTTTTGCTCGCATCCGTCTGATCTGGGCTGACTCACGTTTGAGTGCAGCTGCAAGAAATTGGCACCGAGTAAGTGATCTTAGAGGGTGCTCGTTTGCATGAACTCTGAAAGATAATTCGCAGCGTGGTCGGACCTCGCCGGGCGGATGAAGAACAAGCTCAACGTGGTCGCGGTCAACTGTGACGAGAACAAGAGGCTGTGCTCCGCCGAGGGTATCAGAGGGTACCCGACCATGAGGATGTAAGTCAACCCGACTCGAGTCCATCATTTTGGACATCTGAGCTGATGGAATTTCGTATTGTAGATACAATGGAGGAACCTCGAAAGAGTACATGAAAGGCAGATCCATCGGGCCGCTGCAGGAGTTCGCTGAAAAGTACCTTACACCGTGAGTTTGCTAGTCGAGCATCACTCACAGATACTCACTACATGACACTGTGTTCAGAGGTGAAATCAAGCACTTGACAGGAGAACAATGGCCTGTCTTGAAACAGCAGCATGACCCTTACTTTGTCGTTCTACAGACTTTTTCATCAAAACCGACAGACTTGGTAAGTTCCGTCGCGTTTCAGCTTGTCAACGTGCCCGCACTGAAAAGTTTTCATCTAGTCGTCCGTCAAGACCGCGGCGGCACCTTATCTCGTGAGCTCGGCATTCTACGAGACCCATGATCCGGACATTGTCGATGCAGCGAGTGCAGAGGAAGTCCGAGGCTCCATTCTAGCTGTATTCAAGGACGGTGCTTCCCGATCGACGGCACGCCTCGAACTACCCGCTTCTTCGGAGCAGATCTCGTCATTCATCCAGGCGCATCGTCATCCGACTGTATTCGAACTCGACGCCTCCAATTTCGACGAGATCATGCACTCGCCGATGCGGCCACTCGTCGTGCTCGTCGCGCTCAAGAAGAATGGACGCCCGAGTCTAGAGCTGGAGAAGGAGGTCGAGGAACTCCGGAAGATCGCGAAAGCTTGGTACAAGGGTGGAAGGCATTTCCAGCAGCCTGTTTGGTTTGTGTGGATTGATGGGGATCGTTACAAGAAGTTCCTGAAGCAGAATTACGGGTGCGTGGTCGGATCCGCTGGAATATATCTGTGCGGCTGCTGATTGCCAACCTTTCTTTGCAGAATCAGTCACAAGCGGTTGCCGTCGGTCGTGCTTGCTGATCCTGCTGTGAGTCTCTGGCATATCACTTCCCCCGATTATCCTTCTGATAAGCGACGGGAAAAGACCCGAGAATATTACGATCACACACTCGAGAGAGGCCGCCTCGTGTTTGAAGGGTCTAGCATCTTTTCCACATTGGAAGGCGCCTACCAGCATTTTCTGAAACCCAAGTTTAGCGAATCGGCGTTAGAGTGGGGATCCAAGGCAAGTTTTCTGCTCATTCCCGGTCTGGTGTTACCTGACGGCAGGTACTCCCATATCGCAGGGCTTGACGAATTTTGTGGCCGGCATCGTGGTGAGTGATCGCAATCATCGGCCTGTCGGTTTCGCCGTATTGATATGCCGCATTTCCAGCATGCTGGACTCAGACATCCTTACCTTGCGATTCTCATGTTTGTAGGCACAGTCTTTGGATTGGCATACGCCCTTCATAGAAGTATCCAGGCAGATCTGAAGCAGGCGGGTTCATCGCGCCTCGACTAGGTTGTACACGAAAGCGGACACGGCAGTTCGTTCATGTAAATTCTATGCAGCTCATACTGTCCCGGCGGGACAGATGCTCTTTCACGTGGATCACTGCTGCATTCAATGATACGTACTCGTAGAAGTGTATCGTGGCTGTGATGATCATGGCTCGTAGCAAGTCTGCCGGCCGTGGCGGGACCGACGACCGGATCATCGCCTCTCGGACCTTTCCGCAGCTGCCAAGAGGAGCGTCCCTATATAGCCATTCGAGCTGCCTCGGATGCAGCGGCTAGTCGCCGAGTCGTCCAGCAGTCCCGGCTGCAGGGGCGCGCTATCTTTCACGTTTCTTTTGTCGGAAGCAAGTGGTATGACGGCAAAGAAGGGTTCGGCGGCTCCCTGTCTGTCAGGCTTCAATTTACAGTTCGGGAAGCAGCAGAAGCTATGCGATTAACGTCGAGTCGTCGGGGGCGGTCGTGTGTCATCAACGCTGTTCTGGGTTACATTGCCGTCATCAATCATCTTGAGTTTCAAAGGACATTTACAGAAGGACTTTCGGTGCTCCTCAGTCTCGTTCCTCCGCAGTAAGGGAACCGCCACGTGAACAGGAGTCGCAGACCGATAGAATCCTTCGTCTGCTCATCAAGATCGCCTTCATCGATAATCTTCTTTTCAACCTTCCTGCGACCGGCCTCGAGAACTATCTCAACAAGATGTCTGCGTTTCGAGATCTCGCATCGGCGCTGTCCAACCCCTCGACAAGTCATGCAACAGCGGTTGACGGACTCGTCGAGTTCATTCAGGCCAGGCGGAAGGCAGGAAATTCTCTTTACGATGTGACCCTGCAATTGATGGAGCTGATGCAAAAGGTGAGTAGAGCAACGTTCTGAACCCGTTATTTTTGTTACCTTCATCTAATGAATCTACCCTTAACATCTTGCAGACCCCGCCTGCGATGGACGCTACATTCGACGAAGCTCGCTCGCTCACACATTTACCTCCACATACCGATCTCACGCCAGACCTCATGTCCCGATCACTCTCACGTACGATATCGAAGGCTCAGGTGGCTTCCGTCCTGTCGCAGCTTCCGGACGCCGTGACGCTTGGCAATGCCCGTGAGGTCGTGCTCGAGTGGGCGCTCGGTCTCGAGGGGAGTAAATCGACCGCGGAAGGCAAATTCGGTGGAAAGGGGACACTGGCGGCATCGGCGTTGGCGGATATTGGAGCCAAACTTGACGAGATTGCTGAAGCTCTCGGTGGCCAGCGGCACGATCCAAACGGCGTCTCGGATTCGGCAGACGGTGCAAACGCGGATGCTTTGGCGTTGTTGCTGTCTATTCGCTTGTCGTTGGGATACCTGGGCGAGAAGCAGCTGCTCCAGCAACTTGATAGCTTGTCGCTCTCGGATGGTGAGGCAGTTCTCCGTCACTACATCAAGCGACGGCTACCGGGAGAAGGTCGTTACGCGATGGGCAAAGTCTTGGAGAGTCTCGAATCGCAGGTCATTACCCGTCGACCAGCCCTGAAGGCCGTCATTCGTGTCGTCAAGAAGAAATTCCTACTACCGGAACAGGCAGTCCATCGCCTTTCCACCCCTCCGGCAAACAAGTCAAAATGCATCGGTGCAGTCCAGTCGTTCGCCTCGTCGATCGCATCCGGGTCAGCGGCAAGTGACACACTCGATGAGGCGATTGCTAGCTACACCTTGGAAGTCATGTCGGAATATGTGGTCAAGGAAAAGCGAGACTACATGCGGAGCGAGAAATGGCTCAAGACCGGCCGCAAGAGTCTATCGAAAGACGTGAACGACATCGAGGACAAGCTTGCAGGCTCAGGATCCGGCAACCAGGGGGTATCGCGTCTTCTGCAGATCTTTGACTTGATACGTCGACTGCATAATCTCGAACAATCAGCCAGGGCCAACGCTACCTTTACCCCATTGACAATACCCGAAGAAAATGAGGCCTACTACCCACCGTCAGCACAGAGTGTCATATCCGCTCTGTATTGCTATCCAAGATTAGAAACTGCCAAAGCAGTCAACGTCTTGATGGAACTTGTGGATTACGAAAAGGATATCCGGATGTATGAAGTGCAAAAGACCAAGCGCTCCATGACGCATCATGACGTGCCAGCGGGCCTCATGCGACGGGAAAGCGAAGACAACATGGCGGATCTCGCGTGGGGTAACATTGAGAAGAGGAAAATGGCAGCAGTGTTGGAGAACATCGAACGCCGCGTGAGTTTCGAACCACACAAGACCCATTGTTTGCCATACTCACCTTGTTGTCATTATAGTTCCCGGAAGGAGATTACAAGGAGGCATTCCATATCGTGGCGACAACTACCGACTGTCCTCCTCGAGCGCTTTTAGATCGCGCACCGTCGTACACTACAGTCGCCAGCGAGCACACATCACAGAGGACGAAGGAATATCTCGTCGGTCAATCATCACGTAGCACAGAATCATCAACTCAGGCAACGCGTCCAACCATCAGGACTAACTTCTCGCACGATTCCCGCACGCCTGGCAGATCACACTTGGCGGACCGCATGAACGGTATTGGCATTGTGGAAGCGACAGAGACTATCGCTGAAGAGCCGCCGATATCCGCTACTCCTTCAAGTTACGGCAGATCAGGCTCACACACTCGCACAGCAAGTCTTCCAGGCTTGTGGGGCGACACTGAGATGTGTCAGAGTCCTCCCAGAGGCAGCGCTGCGACACGACCTGCGCCGACCTCGAGTGTACCGCTTCACTCCGCCGACGACATGGTGAATCAAATGTGCTCATCAGAGCTTGACGATGAACACTTGACCGAGAATCAGATTCTGGCTCTTTACTCTGGTCGATCTCCAGTCGCGACGACACCGATCGATACCGAGTCCTCTCCATTTGCGCTGCCTGCGCCAAAATCATCGCCGCCTGCCGCATTGTCGTTCATGAAAAAGTCTACTTCTCGTCACAACGGTTTGAACGATATGTCAACGGCGTCTGCTCTGCCTTCCTCCCAATTGGCATCATCGTCCGGCAGCGGATTGACCTCGTTATTCCGGAAGGGATCCAAATTCGTCCGACGTGGCGAGTACGGGGACAACTCGACGCGCTCCAGAATCGTTGGCACATCCCCAGAGATCGGACCCAGCAGCCGCATCACCGCGCCGACATCCTCGGAGGTTCCTGCCGGACAAAATTCGACTTCGACCCGCAGTGCGCCTGACGTCGACAGCAGTCGAAAGACACGGACACACGTACGCCAGGCTGCCTCTCTCGAGCCTACCGCCTGGCGACAGCAATTCCTGAAAAGTGGCATGATGAATATGCCGAGGCCCGCGCCGAAGAGTGCTTCGCATAGCAACTTGGCTTGATCCACCAAAGACGACAAATTCCACGACACCGACAATTATGACGAGCAGCGCATGTCGGCTGCTCACCTTTCGGAGCATTGCATGCATGAACATGGCCTTAACGACACGCATACGAACCGCACGCCAAATAGATGAGAACTAGCTTGTATCGATCATTCCGAACTCTCCTTGAGACACTGGATTAGGTGTAACATTGTGTTTTGGTGTATAGACTTCCTCTTTCCGATCTCCCGATATGCCCATGTGTATCATCCCTGCAGAGACATTTTCATTTATATCGTTGTGCGTTTCTATATCTCTATATCTATCCTCAAGATATCGGATTGATGTTACGTAGCGTCCACAATCGGTCAGCAAGTCAGCTGTATGACAAGGCCTCTCATTGCTTGAGTATATTACAGGCGGTGGAAGGATGCGATCCGACGTGTGCAACACCTGTATTCTCTACTGAATCGCGAAACCCAGAGGTCGCATATCTCGCGCCGTCGACTCGAGGGGGGACGGAGGGGAATGGTGCGCCCGATGCGCTCATGTCTGCTCTCGTCATCGCTGCGCACTGTCGCTCAGCTCGGGCGCTTCATCCAGCATACTGAAGGCTGTAACAGAACGAGTGACGGCACCAAGTTCCAGGTATAGGTGTAAGACGGAAGGATTCAGCAGGTAATTATCACAGCGATCGACGACAGCAAGAGTCTCCATTCTCGCCACGCTTTGCGTAGGACAACTTAAACTCCAGCAATGTCCGGCACTGAGGAACCCGCCGACGACGGCTTCACATCCATCACATGGGACCAAGCTCCTCCCACTTCCCGCCACGCTCCACCGGAAGTCTTCACAGGCAACGAAAGACCTCCGCTCCCTGAGTCTGTGCCCTCGAGCGTGGATCGCGCCGACCGTCGTCCGGGAGCGATGGAAGGAGCTTCGCGAGAAGGCGAACATACGATGCCGAGCTGGGGTGGAAAGTGGATGGCCATCGAGGTGAGGGAGCCGGCAAAAGAGCATGAGGGGACCAAGGAGATGTATGTCAGCTATGCTGTCAGGACGCGGGTGAGTAGGCTTTTCGAAGTTTCCAAGTCTGGCAGGAGGCTCAGTATGGATGCGAACAGACGAATCTTGCTGGATTCCCGACTACGCCGGTGACGGTCAGACGTCGATTTCAAGACTTTGCCTTTCTGCGAGATCACTTGACGAGGCTGTTCCCGGCTTGCGTGGTTCCGCCTATACCGGACAAGCACAGATTAGGTATGTCCCGCAGCTCGATCAGTCGGAAAAGTCCTATTGACCCATACGACCATAGAGTATATCAAGGGCGATCGTTTCAGCATCGAATTTATTGAACATCGTAGAACGGATCTGCAGCATTTCATGGACCGCCTCGCTAGGCATCCGACATTACAGCGTTCGGTTCTCGTCAATGACTTTTTGCAATCTACGCAATGGGTAAGGCACATTTTATCACGGGTCACAAGCCTGTGCTCAATTCCCTCCCGATTGCCCACAGTCTGTCGCGATGAACAAGCATCTCTCGACACCGAGCCCGGATGGCCGTCCTTCCCTTCTCGACAACATTTCCGATTCACTCGTCAATGCATTCACCAAAGTCCGCAAACCTGATGAACGGTTCTTGGAAATGCGTGAAGCCATCGACAAGTACGAGGAAGCGATGAACAATATTGATCGGCTCGTCAGTAAAGAACGCAGTCGAACGGAAGGTGCGTCGGGTGGGAACCGCTTTTCCCCTGGTCTCCGCTTCTGACGTTATGCGATACGCGTGAACTACAGATCTTGCGCAAGACTATGTCGATCTGGCAGCGTCTTATCAAGGCTTGGGCTACCTGGAATCTGGAATCACGGAGCCGTTGAATAGATTCGCCGAGAAGATGTTGGACTTTTCGACGCTGCTAAAGGAGCTGGTACGTCTCGCGTCCAGAGGAATCATACGCATCGCTAACATCGCATGGCTTGCAGGACTCCAAGACTGTCGAGCCCTTCCTCTCACACTGCCATTCCCTCGTTCAGTACTCCCAAGCGCATAAATCGGTCATCAAGCTCCGCGATCAGAAACAGCTAGACTTTGAAGAGCTCTCGGCGTACCTTTCGGCCGTTGTTGCCGAGAGGGATCGTCTGGCGGCACTCAACACTGGCCATACGGCGGCACCAGTGGGTATCTCGACTTTCTTACGGGATAAGGTGGATCAGTTGCGCGGCACGGATGATATACATACAAGACGGGAGAGAATACGGAAGATGGATATCAGGATTAAGGAGGTGCGTGCTGGCGGTCTCAGAAACGTCGTAAGAAGTAGCTGCTGATGCAGGAATATCGCCCTCTTCCAGTTGCAAGACGCCGTCACGGGCGCACACGAAACTTCGACAGAATTCAGCGAGGAGATCCTCAAGGAGCACCATATCTTTGAGCTTTCCAAGCAGGCCGAGATGAAGGATTTGATGGGCTCGTATGCCGATGGCCAGATCGAGATGTACGAGAAGGTAGGTCGGCCTTGTCAGCTGTCCTGAGTCACCGTTCTCATTGACGTGTCCATAGGCGATCGAAGACTGGGATCGCGTTATTCCGCTACTGCAGAGAATCAAGGTGGATATCTGATGGCAAATTTCGCAGACTAGTTGTACTCCTTTTCGCTTCGCGTTATCTCTGGTTGTAGTTTGTGATTCATTGCCTGCGGGAAACCAGGAGTCCCAAGAATGTTGTCTGGATGGCCGTGAGACGGCGTCAAGGTCAAGGGATCAAGAGCAAGAAAGCCAGGGCCGGCTTGATTATAGCGTCATCGTTGACGTTTTAGCGACAAGATGGGAATAGAGGACGATCTGTCCCCCGGCCTATCCTCGGGCGCCGAGCCGAGCGGGCGGGGCATAGCATCATCGCTGCGCGCGTCACTTGCTCATCCACGCCAGCGCGTGATCAGTCGATCAGGACACATCTCCACCGTTCGCCATCACTTTGCAACACAACCCCGTATTCCCATTCCTCGTCAGATCACCATGGCAGCACCTTCGACCCAGCCCGCAATGACCGTGCCGGACACTCCCAAGCCTCAGTCGGCGCGCCACGTCCCCGGCGCCGGCGACCTCCTTTCCAAAAAGTCCAAGAAGAAGAAGCCCGCCGCCGACGCCTCCAAGGCCTCGGGCTCGAAAACAACGGGGGAGACCCCCGTCGCGCTGCTTGCCAAGGCTCCGAACGCTGCTGACTTGCCTGCCGAGTTGCGTGGAGAGCAAGGTGATATCGAGAGGGAGTTGAAGGAGGATGCCGCGGCCGTGGCGGCTGCTGGAGGACACGAGAAGGGTGCCGTCGGCGAGGCCGTTTCCCGCAGGATGAAGGTCTTGACCAAGAAGATTGTACGTCCTTTCTCTCTCTGCGATCCCGCCGGATCTCCTTTCCCGCTCTACAACCCATCAGACGCTTACACGGACTGCAATTTCCCCCCGGCACCGCAGCAACGATTCCGAGCATACACCGAAAAGCCCGAGTCCGCGCTCAACCCGGACCAGAAGGCGGCCATTGCGACGTTGCCGGCGCTGGAGGGCGGGTTGCGCGAGCTGGAAGATATAGCCAAGGCCGTGGAGACGATTGAGCATGAGCATCGGCTTGCGTCGAGGGACGAGTTGGAGGCGGCGAAGTTGGAGGCCGTCGAGGTGTACAAGGTGTGTCATTCGGCTTTACACGTCCTTGTGCCGTGCGCTGAGACGTCTTTTGAATAGCGAGAGACATTGCCGTTGCTATCTTCCCTCATTGCGGTCCACTCGACGCTTCACCCCGCTTCCGTCTCAACATCGACATCTTTCATTCCCGTTGACCTGCCGCCTCACTTGCAAGATATCTCGTCCTCAGACGTCAGTGCCGTTGATGACATGTACGAGCGATTGCGAAATGGCGGGAGCGAGGGCGTAGAGGTTGTTTTGAGCCTGGTCAAGGGTTTGGAAGGTACGCCTCAGACACGCAGCCGATCAGCATCATTACTGACGCATTTGTAGGATAGGCTCTCACCTGCACGCCGTGCTTACGGGTCAAACTACAACCGTCCAAACCGAGGATCCGACTCCCAACTTTTCTCCACCGGTTCACGATGGCACTCTTCCCATCCCATCGGCGGATGCCCCAGCCTCTCTTAGCTTCATCCAGCAGACTACCACTTCCGAAGGCTACGATCAGCCAATCGATGCTTCGAGCGGTATGGCTGCGTTCGAGCAGGGCCCCGAATCTGCCAACATGCCTCCTAAAGAGGTACCTTCATTGGGTGCAGAGGGAATGAGCTTTATGCAGACTAGCGAATTAGCGCATGAGAGCCAGCAGCATGCTACCGAGGGGGAATATGTGCAGGCGGGTGAGGCTCAGGATGGACCGGGTGTCGGTATGACCCAGGCCCCTGGAGCAACGGACGAACCGCAGAATGCCGCCGCTCCTTCCTTGGCACAGTTGGATGCTCAGAGTGTGAGTAGAGTCTTTCCTGACCGGGAAGAGAGGAGAACGAAGGTCTCACACTGTCGCGCAACAGCTTTCTGGCCAGCAACCAGCATCTTTCAATTGGGCAGACGCTGAAGACTCTCATCACGTGCCGGAAACGTTTGCCATGCCCGCTTCGACGGAAGCCCCTCTTGCATCGGCACCCGCTCCCGCCGCATTGGAGGAGTCATCAGCTGCTACAGCTGGCCTTGCTCCGCCCATTGCCATCGGCGTGACTGACAACGTCCAGGCCGCACAGCCGAACCGAGAAGGCGGTCGCGGACGGGGAGGCCGTGGTGGACCCCGAGGCAATGGCTTCCGAGGAGGACCCCGAGGTGGATTTCGACGAAACGGTAATGCCGCACCGAATGGACAATCGGCAAACGGGCCTCAGCAGAAGACGGATGACGATGGTTTCATCGTAGCTGGAAGACGAGGTCGTGGACAGGGTCATCGTGGATCAAGTGATCGCGCGAGAGGTGGAAGGGGCTCCTCGTTCAGAGGTCGGGGCGCTCGTAAGCTCAGGATACTTGCTGGAATCGACCTGACCCGCTGACGTTCTATGCCCCACAGCTCGTCAGAACGGTGCGGCTCAGCAACCGACAACCGCTGCCTAATTCGACCGGATAGGACGAGCTTGCAAAAGTGCCGTGTCACAGCGCGGCAGTCCAAAATGGTTCATAGATAGGAGGACCAAGAGCGAGAACATGGCAGGGCGCTTTGCCGAGTTGTTTTGGG
The DNA here is from genome assembly GCA_023628075.1 of Naganishia sp. PG3902-1. Lineage (NCBI taxonomy): Eukaryota > Fungi > Basidiomycota > Tremellomycetes > Filobasidiales > Filobasidiaceae > Naganishia > Naganishia sp. PG3902-1. The sequence goes on from JAMALH010000019.1 coordinate 354,561, forward strand.
ATGAGACGCCTATGCATGTTGGAGAATATTGTCGTTAAACCTCCCGACACGCAACCGGTTGGTTGATTGAGAGACGAGCAGCAAGTCTCTCATCTGGTAAAGGAGCGTTTACAACTGATTTCCATCCCTGTTCCGCCTACGCCGCTTTCAACAAAGTTCGAGCCTGCGCAAGCGCACTTCGCAGCTTGGACAGTCCATCGTCACTTTGGACGCCGCTGGGCATTGCTTTCTGTCTTTTCTCTTGAGCGCTGTGAGCATCGGCAGCCTTGCTGATAGGCTCAACGTCGGCAAACGATCGTTTGCGACCATGTTGGGAGCTGGAAGACGAAAGTCCGGAATCGGACGTCTCGCGTACCGATTGTAGCAAAACCGATTTCAGGCGTTGACTGTTGCTGAGGATCAGTTTCCTGCCCAGACGCTAGCGATTCCTTCACCATCACTGACCTGGCAAGTTCCAACTCGACCTTATTCCGATCTTCTTCCGATTCCGAGACGACTTGCCTGTTTCGCCCCCTCTGAGTTTCAACTTTGGCAAACCTAGCTAGCTCGGCTCGTGCTGCGATACATTCCGTGGCAAACTGCTCGCAAGCTTGTTGCGTAATACTAGGGAGGGTTGCCAGCTCGGCCTCAGTGATATCGATTTCGATGTCGGAAGAGTATTCCAGGATGCTACGGTTGACGATATCCAGAAATTTGGACAGCATAGAAGTGAGCGAGTCTATTGGAAGAGCATATTAGATACGTGAGCGCGTGTCACCGACAGTAAGCTCACCGTCGTCTTCCTGGCATGCCTTCGCAAAGTAGTCACGAGCCGCCTTCAAATAAGGCGTTCTCTCAGCAGCATGGTGCAAGGTGTCCTGCAGCCAGTCCAGAAGATCGCTAATAAAAATTCGTTTCAGTTATCGCCTCCGGGATGCAATTCCCGCGCTTACCCTTGTGTGAAGATGGTCGGAGACCGTTCGAAATCGAAAGTAACCAGAGGATGCCCCTCGGCAGAAATTTCGAAAGCGCCCAGGATCCCCTCCAGAAGATGAATCTGCAGCTTTCCCAGGATGTCGAGCACGATGGTCAAAATCTGTGCAATCGTTGGCGGATCTGGAAGCAGGTGCATGAGTCGGCAGCGGCATACTATAGGCTTTGCCTACCCACCTTCGATATTTTGGAAAAGAAGGTAATCGACAAAGGACAGCAATTCTTGTATATTATTGAAAAGAGCGGTAGCGGGACCTTTCAACGTGACTTGCTCATCAGTACAGCCTAGCGATCGACGATCATGCAGACGCTCACCTTCCATAGACACATCGACGTGAGGTACATATGAAATCTGCGGCAATGCGTCCTGAAGAGCGGTCTCAAATGCCTGATCCGAAGCATCCCGAGCGATATTGAAGGTAGCAACGAACGAAAACGGCTGGATATCATGTTCGTGCTGCTGAACAGGATATAAGCCATGGACAAGCCGTTGACTTCGAGAAGCTTACGACCTGCGCCAACCATCCTTGATCATCATCCTGCCTTTGCACTAAGAGCAATCCCATCTGGTAGACGGGTCGACGTGGCGCATCGGTTATCAGCCGAGCCAAACGTTCCCGATCTCTACAACGCGAGTGAGTCAATCAGTCCCGGCGTATAGCTAAAGTAAACGTACTCACTCCTTAGAGTCCGCGCTACTTTCAAACACGAAAAGGCCAACCGTTTCTGGAATGGTCTTCCAGTAGACTCTGTCAGGCTCATGGTACCCTATCATCCTGGAAAGATGCCCGACTTACTTCTGATTCAATCAGAGCTGTGACTTCAGCATGCAGGCGATCGCCATGATACTTAGCCGTGTATCGCGACTGGTGCTTCAGATTGAATTTGCTTTTCAGCCAGGTACCGCTAGGGCGGCCGGTAACGCTCAGGACTACGTCCCACTTGATATTCCCGCTGACACGCCCGTCGTCGTGGTTGTCATTCTCGTTGCCGCTACTGGCATTGCAAACGTAGGAGCCCAGAACTGAAAAGAACGTGCCTTCGTCCAGGATTGCCTTGCGTTTGGCCAACTGGATGAAGTGGAGTGAGCGAAAGGCTTTTGGAATCTACGAGATCACTGACCTTGCGGAGTTGGGTATTTGTATCCACGTCCATATCTTCAGCTGGCCATGTTCTTGATGAAAGGGTCTCCGGAGCATACGCATTGGCATTTACGCTGGCAAGCGTGCTGATTGTCAAGCCTTTGACTTTTTTGCTAAATTCATCACGCGTGACGGATCTCTGCATACTACGCATCCGAAGAGCACGTTTCTCCCGAGCAGCCTTTCTCCACCAAGTGAAGACTTTAAGACGTAGAGGCGACTCCCACATCTCCTCGCCGTAAGCATCCGCTGCTTCATCTCGAACCAAGCTTTCGACGATCTGGTTCAATAAGCCCTCCACCAGCTTAGTCTCGATCCGCGTTCTCCGCATGACGGCAAGCCTGCTCTCCAGCTCACTGCGTCGTTTGAGCTCTGCATCGACGGCGTGTTGGGTCGCCTCTCTAACGTACTCCTCCGTGTGCAACACAAGGGCCTTATTCGCTAGACGTTTGGAAATGGCGTCGATTTGCCGAGTAGACATTCTTTTTGATGCCCGAGATGATGAGGATTGTTGCTCGAAACCGATGGTCTGGTTGAGAGCGGGAGATGACGCAGCGGGTTTCGTCATGACGGCCAGTGTAGGAACGGAAGCCGCAGAGATCAGGGGAGCGGCGTCTATGGGCGGCGGTACAGGCGACGCGGGTAGACTCGTCTTCTGACTCGAGAATGAGAAAGAGCTTGTCGGTCCAGCCGCAGAGCTCGGCTTTGACGACTGAGCCTTGCCATCAGCCGTAGCGGCAGCGAACGCAAACGCCGCAGGCTGTTCAGCATGAGAGGATTTTGGTAAGGGCTGTGGTAAGGGCTGTTGTAGCTTGGGGTCTGCGAACGCCGAGAGAGATGGAGCCGAGATAGAGGGAACGAATGGCTGTGCTGCGGCATTCAAGTTAAGCGGACTTGAAGCAGCCTTTTGAGCGGGCACGAAGGCAGGTCGTGGCGAGAACGCAGGTTGAGGCACAGCGGGTGAGGCCAAAGCGATTCCTGAGTGAACGCGACCCCTGGGTTCCACCTTTGATCGGGGGTGCGTTGTCGTATTGACGGGAGTTATGAGCTTGCCGTCAATGACGTCTTGATACGAGGCGCCTGAGCGCTTTGCCTCGAGTTCTGGTATCGATTCGGCCGGGGGCGCATCCCCGTTGTCTAGGCAACAAATGGTGGTCAACTCCTTGTCTTTAGAGGCGCAGCGAATGGAGCATACCATCAAAGTCTGCAGAAGTGTTGACAAGGAAACCCAGCGGGACATTCGGGTCCAATCCCGGAATATCTCGGGGAAAGTACGGCTCGACTGCCAAGGCGTCTGCAACAGCCATAGCCTCGGCTTCATCCTGACAGCCCATGAGTTTTGCAAACACGGCGACCGGCATGGCGCGCATAGACGACGGATCCTCGTCCGGACGTAAGACGACTCCCCGAGGTGGCGCAGGATACGCACGCATCAATGCTCGGATTCCCGCTCGTCTTACATCTCCGAATTTTGTGTGCGCGAGGCATGCAACCAAGAAGGGCACATCGCGTTTCTTGACACGCTTGAAGTATTGCGAGAAGAAGTTGAGCGAGATTTCCGCATTGTACTTGCTGCCAACTTTCTGAGTATCAAAATTACGTTGCGCAAGAGATCGAAAGGTGAATGCCAGCTGAAGGTGAGGGTGACCGAAAATTTCGTGGGGAAGGTCAAGGATCGTTCGAGCCACTTCATTGTCATTCAAATGGGAGAGAAGCTGGTAGGCCCGAAATTCGGGCTCGTTGCTGCAAGTCTTGCCATCCAAACGCTGGTCGTCGTAAAGCTCAATAAGAGAGATGAGGGCTGCACCTATCAGATATATGCCGGGAGCGATCGGAGTCCTCTACTCACTCTTATTGAGCTGTTCCGTCTCCTGTTTCAGAAACTGGCCGTCCTCAAGCTTGCCCAATTCGTGTATCGCGAGAATGTGAAATCTGGCAATCCGTTCGTGACACTCAATGTTCTCCATGATGCCAACATGCCGCTGATACGTAAAGTCTTGACGGATACCACGCGTTCGATCTCGAATGAAGCCGTGGGTATAGCGCAGAGCGGTGAGAGGGGTTGGTGGTTCTGCCAGATCAGGAGGTTGCGTTTTCATTACGATGTGGAATAGGTAGTCGAGTGTGCGCTGAGTAGGAGCAGGTCTCTTGGGTCTCCGTTGATACGTAAAGCGCAAGTGAGACTTACCCTCAGGGTGGCTGGAGTTCGGACATCAGTGGGAAGAGGTTGATCGATTCCCGCTGCTGATCGATGATACATTGTGACCGCCTTCTGCGGATCGATTCGTCCAGGCTGTCCCTCTCTCTGTAAGGGGTCGTCATTACAGGCAGTCGCCGGAGCTGCAATTCGCATACCTGTTCCAGGGGATGCACGTTTTTCTTGAACTCCCTCTCTTCTCGCTCAAATGAAGGACACATTTCCGTGCATGTCCCGACAAATTCGATGGCATTTTCCAATGATGTCGGTTTGTCTGGATCTGCGATGAGCCCCTGTGCTATTGCTTGCTTCCTCTCCTGTATTCGCGATTGCTCGAGCTGGCGCGGGGAGCGGCTCATTCAGCGGAGCCACGCGATCATCTATGTCGACGTACCTCTCGAAATCGGTTCCCCTCCAAGTTGGTAGCAAATCTCTGCGCTCTACTGCTGTTATCCTCGAGGTTTCCGCCCAGGTCGTTGTCCGAATCCCCTGTATCATCCCCTAGAGCACCGGCAAGACCCAAAGCGCCGTGATTCGGCTTGCGAAAGTTGCGCCTCGATGACGGTTTCAACATCGTTTCGCGCGGATCAATGCCCTCTGCCTGGAAACTTGTCTCTATTCCTGTGAAGGCTGGCCGCAAGGTAGATCTTTAGGTGTTAATCAACCACAGTCCGTTGGTATGGGCCATCAGTCGTCACCTCGTGTTGCACGGGCACGTGACGTGTATGGCCATCCGAGACCCTCCTCGATCACACTTTCAAAATATCACCGCCGAGACCGAATCATCCTCTTTGTACTTCTCTTCGTCTGGTTGACCCTCCTCCATCTCGGACGAATACACTCTCGGAAACCTCACAATGTCACAAGCAGGACAGTCCTACGGAGGAAACGCATACGGTGGCGCCGGCGCTCAGCAGGGAGGACGGCCCATGCAGCAGCAAGCTCAGAAGTTCAAGTACATCTGTGCCGGTACGTCGTTGTATTCCATCTTACTTATGAATGCTGATTGCATCGAATCCTCTTTTCTCGATTATCCTACCGGCTTGCAACGGAATCTTCCATATTCTTAATCGACCCGCTTCTTGTCTCCGACAATAAAACTTTCAACCGCTAGACTGCAACGGAGAGAACGAGATCAGGCAGAACGAGCCCATCAGATGCAAGGAATGTGGCCACCGAATCATGTACAAGCCGAGAACGACGCGAAGTGAGTCTTTCTTTGTCTCTTGTTGGTGGCATGGCGATGAGACGTAGCAATGAGGCGATACGTGGGAGAACGTCGTTGGTGGCGGATGGCGATTCGCAGAATGCAGCATCAGTCTAGCGAAATCGGGTTCATGCTCTGTGGAAAGGCGACTCAATGATGATCATGATTGACATATCGCTCCCTCTTTTTGCGTTACCACCCTCTGTAAAATTGCCTTGTAACACTCAGTGGTGAGTACCCATCGGCGAGCTCATGGCTAAAAGTTCAGACCGCCAATACTAACGGATCTCCTTCAGGTGCAATTTGAAGCGCGATGATACACGCACACTCAACTCCCACCTTTACTCCGCCTTTGTATTTGTTCGACTTTCTGATACCAATCATTGTATGCTCGGGATGAAAATCGCATTCACTTTCTTTTCTATCTTCGAGCGTCATTTGAGGACTAATGACGCGTACCCCCCTAAAACTCGTTTGACTTGACGTACTTCCCGCTCCACAACCGTGCCGCAAATCGGTCCGGCCGCGATCTATCCTTTGCAGCGGGTGCCAAGAACAGCTGGACGGTTTAAAGAAACAGAGAGGCGAATGGTTTTTGGGCAACGTCAGCGGAGAATGATGACGACAACAGATGGAGAATAGAGACCGCACTCTGGAACGTGGCTATGTGCAGCATCGTCCGCCACCAGAGCTGAACGCCGGGTCAGCTCGTAGCTTCCTTATCATTATCCGCCACCCAATACAAAACGCTCCGTCGACCGGGCCTTCAACCTAGGACTTTGCCAGAACACAAACAGCTCTGGGCTCATATATCAGACTCGGCGACTGTCTAATCGTCAAATTGATGGACGCGACGACGATCGTCGATTTCTCGACCATGTGATTTGCGCGACTGTCGTCATCGCTGTTGGCCTGCCTATATTCTTTCCCCTTCAGCGTTGGACATTGCGCATAACACGCTACGCGAACATCAGGAACAAATATCCGTCCGTCCGTTCCCGCCGGTGCATACCGCGTGACCCGCTCGCATCATTCATCGTGAAACGTCAAGCTCTACCCCTATTCCGAACTCGATGCCTGCGTGAGAACTAGATCAGAACCGAGCTTTGCGCCTTTCTCTGTGTATTCTTATAAGCGCAGAAAACGGATGCGACATAGCTTTGCTTCCGTATCCGCCGAGATAGCGCTCTTTCTAATCTGATTAGCATAAACGAGCTCACGCTAGAAATTGTTCCTCTTGAGGCGAATCGTCCAGAGGGAGAGGCCATGGCTGATCTTAGGGCTTCTATTTCCGTCTCGCGATGTGGGCGAAATCTTTGTGTGCCTGTTCGCGGGCGATATCGCGGTCCAGGTTTCGCAGGGGTACCGGGGGTACCCACTGCAGGACCTGCTCCGGGCCCGATAGTCCTGGCCGTTTCGCCAGCAGAAGCCTACCCTTCAGCTTTCCGTGCCCTATTTTTTTCGATGGGACCACACGCTATCAGATATGATTAGATTACTGAGTGAGGCATTTTCCCCGTACATATACTCGCATCTCTTCGTCGCGTCCCCCTCCCTCATTCCCACTTGTCAAAGTTCTCCCCCATCCCTTATCTATCGCTCTCCCCCGTCGCGGCACAGTGATCGGCGCCTTCCATCACTTGATATTCGACCGAGACCCGCCCATCCTTGATTGTTCTTTAAGATGGGCAAGAACTTGTTCTCCGTCACCATCTTCTTCGTGGTCTTCCGAGAGACCATTGAGGCAGCCATCATCATCTCGTGAGTAAGAATACAAGACGCGGCTCAACATTTAGCTTACCCGACGCTGTTCAGGGTACTGCTCTCTTTTGTGGAGCAGTTAATGACATCAGGCAGACTCACTAGCAGCAAGACAGCAACAACAGACAACAGAGACACCACAACAGGAATCACTGCCTCTACCGAAGATGATGCAAGTGTCAGCGGTACGAAGCTCAAACGTATCATTCGACGGATGAGACTTCAGGTAAGAAGCGACTATCATTCGTCATCGAATCCCCTTACTGATCCACCGACATCGCAGATCTGGGCGGGAACCGCAGCGGGATTCCTTCTGTCACTCTGTATCGGTGCGGCTTTCATCGCTGTCGTAAGTCACCATCAATACGAATGTCTTGCTGTTCCATATTGACGCCTTGTTTCCGTAGTTCTACACTACCCTGTCCGACTTGTGGGCCAAATCCGAACAGATTTGGGAAGGTGTCTTCTCCCTCCTCGCGTCCATCATCATCTTCTTCATGGGTCTCGCGTTCCTCAAGATGGATCGATCCCGTGTAAAATGGAGGATCAAGCTGTCCCAGGCTTTCGACGAGAGCATTCATACCGTGACCGGCAACGCCGAGGAAGATGCCTTGGCCAAGAGGCGCGCTCGAAGCGGCAAGTGGGCCTTGTTCCTGTTGCCCTTCATCACTCTTGTCCGAGAAGGGCTTGAGGCTGTCGTCTTTGTTGGTGGTGTGAGTTGAACCATTTCTGTGCTCGAACATTCCGTTCTGACTCATCGTCAACATAAGGTCTCGCTCGGTCAACCCGCAACGTCGATTCCGATTCCCGTCATTGTTGGTATCATTGCCGGGTCTGTCATCGGTTACATCATCTACCGCAGTGGATCGACCATCGCTCTCAGCTGGTTCTTAGTCGCTTCCACCTACCTGCTATTCCTCATCGGTGCAGGCTTGTTCTCCAAGTGCATCGGATTCTTCGAATACTACGTAAGTCCCTTGTTCGTAAATCAATATGACCGTTGCTGATCAGCCCCGATTATAGCGATTCGCCAAAGCCGTCGGAGGAGATGTTGCCGAGACCGGTAACGGTCCGGGATCCTACCAGGTCGCCGGCAACGTATGGCACCTGACATATGGAAACCCCGAGACCGGCGCCGTCGGGACCAACGGTGGATGGCAAATCTTCAACGCCATTTTCGGCTGGAACAACAATGCTTCGATCGGTACGATTCTCGGTTACTGCCTTTACTGGATCGCCATCATGCTTTCCTTGATCTACATCAAGTGGTCAGAAGGCCGAGTGACCTTCTTCGGTTACGGTTCGAAAGCTTACCACCGTATGGAATCGCGACGACTTCAACGCGAAGCTCAACCAGACATCAAGGCACCTGTCACCTCCCCTGTCGATCACGCTCGTCAAAGCGATTCCGACTACAGTTCGCAAGACGGCAAACACAGCGACTCTGAAGACCACCAGACGTCCACTGCTCACATCCTCGGCAGAGGCGCGAGGATGGACAGTGATTCCTCGGAAGACAAGGTCGCGCTCAAGAACTAGATTCTGCAACAAACCAAAAACGACGTGTCGTCGACTTAGACGACAGCCTCTACTAAGCAAGGGGAAATGACTCTACTTCGAAGGTCAGCTTCGGAGCCACGAATACAGAACTCGCACTATTAGCATAGCACACACTCTTTTGTACATATTTTGGGATTTATGAAGATACGCGCATGCGAAAACACAGAAGTAGCAGAACAGTTAAGTCCCTGCCCGCCTCACAGCAGATACGGGCAGCGAGGTACGATAAAACCGCACACGCCTGTTGTTCCAGCAGGAAGGCCTGTTGTTCCAGCAGGAAGATCCTTGACCAGGGACGGGGACGAGCGAAAGGGACTTGGAGACGATACAACGCGCTTTGCGGAGAGGCGGACATCGTGAGAATTAGGCGCGCGCCAGCCAAACGCATTACTCATACCACCCCTATTCCCTTATTGATGATTTCAATATTCGTTTCCTCCTCTTTGACCAACAGAGAGGCAATTCAGATCCTTTAAATCTACCGCCATGTCATCTCGAGGACGCTCCCCTAGTCCTCGCTCCATCACGTCCTCGGCACGTGGAAGAAAGGCCAGTGACGAAAAAATGGAAACGAACGGAGACACGCAGGGAGACCGCTCAGTGTCCAGAGGTCGTGACGGAAAGCCCAAATCCAGGAGTCCATCACGCAGTCGAGGACGAAGCGCCTCTCGATCTCGCTCAAGATCCAATGCATCGATGCGGTCCCGTTCCCGGTCTGTTTCTCGCCCAAGATCCAGGAGTCGATCCATCCCACCTCCCCGTGTGCCAAAGGACTCGCGCGATAGTCACGTACAGGGAAAGGGTGCAGGATGGCGTGTGGTGATCGTATCTGGATTAACGAAGAATGTTCGGCGCGAGCATCTGGAAGAAATCTTCTCGAAGTATGGCAGAGTTACCGGTCTTGATCTGCCTACATTCCCCAAGTGTAAGTATCTTGTCTATACGCTTGATTGCCTTAATTGACAGGTCTCTTGCAGCCGGACAAAACAGAGGCAAGGCAGCGATAGAGTTCAGCAACTCAGGTGACGCGGAAAAGGCTCAGGATCACATGGATCAGGGTCAGCTCGATGGATCCACCTTGACCGTTGTGCTGTCGGATCTCCCACTTCCCGCTCCAGAACGCCGACACGACAGAGAACCGGCTCGAGGCTTGGATATCCGCCGTGGACCAGATACAGGATATAGAGGAGAACGAGGCGGCCCGGACAGATCGGGCGGAGCCCGGTACTACGAGGATCGGAACCCAGACAGGAACGGACCGCGATACGGCAGGGATCGCGATGGAGGTTACCCGCAGCGCGGCGGACCGAGCGGCGGAGGAAGATACTTTGAGCAGAGCGGTCCTGGTGGACCCGGAGGCCGACCCAGCTATGGGTATGGACGCGACAGAGATGATCCTCGAAATCGATTCCAACGTGACACGGCGAGACCAGGCTACGGTGATCGACAGCGACGACCATACTCGCGATCGCGATCTCCATTGCCCAGAAACGGAAGTGGGCGACACGACACCAGCAAAAGGAGGCGCGACTCCCGCTCGCCTAGTTCCCGCTCTCGAAGTCGGTCCCGCTCACCCCGACGTGGAGGTCGCGCCAGATCCGCAAGGTCCTACTCTTCGTATTCTCGTTCAAGATCGAGGACAAGGTCTTTGTCGCCAAGATCCCGATCGGGATCGCCTTACTCCAGGACCTCCCGTCGATCACGTTCTCGAAGTGCGCGCGGCCGAAGCTACTCCAGAAGTCCAGTCCGAAAGGCCAAGCGGAGCCCCTCCCCTCGCAAATGAGCGGCTTGATCAGTTCCAGTCCGCGTTGCAAAACCGCTTCAAGATGAAGGCGATCAGCCATGACATGGCACGAGAAAAGTCACACCCTCTGCGACATCAACATTATCCATCTTCATCTTTACCTTATCACTTCCCCCGTCGCGCCATATCGTTTCTTGCATCCCGCCACGAAGAACACGTGGTCTCGCAGCCGCGGACAGACTTTAGGATCGTGCCGTATATACGATCATATTCGTGACACATGAAAATATATACCCCAAGTTAATATCTGTCATCCGGTCACTTATCATCCGGCTTTACCCAAAGGATCGACCGAGACACTCGCCCCAAGGCACCTCTCAAAGCGCTCATGCTGCATCTTTGGATGTCATGGTGTTACTGGGTTTACTGTCTTCATCACCTTATCTTCCTCGTCTTCCATGAATCACAGCTAGGCAAACTTCCGTGCAGACCATCGCCATCACGTATGGTTCTGCTACCGTTGAAATATTCTTGAGGTGAGAGGAGCTGTAAGGGGGGACATCTGGTTAACGTAACCAGCATGTGAACCCTGCCGTTTGCCTCTCCACGCAAGCATACAGTGTTTCGCCGGCTGCTGATTCAACAAGCTTGGCACAGAATTCAATGACTGATTGATCTACAAAGCTATCTACACCTTACTTACACTCCATCAGTTGCCTTGCCGCGATCAACGCTAGCAATGGCTCTAGCGATTCTCCTCCGAAAGCTTCCCGAGCTTGTCTCGTGTCGCCGGAAACCAACAGCTGCACCAACAGCACTACGAGGTTTGGGGAGCAGATCAACAGAATTGTTAACAGACTCTGGTCCCCAGAGGAGGCCCCTTCTCTAGACAACCGATTCTGAACCGTTGAAAGAGCTGTTGAAAGGCAGTCGCAGATGAGTTTCATATGGCAAATTCGTGAGACATGCAGGAAGCCTGAATGCATGCCAGGATGGCACGTCTGACATATTGCGAAATCACGTCAAGTCGCGCTGTAATGAGACCATAGCTATATAACGCATCGCCGTGGCCACCTATGTAGAGCTCTTTGAGGTCTCTGCAAGCATCGCACTCTTGCTGACGACAGCGGACAGTCGGTATGTCGCATTTGTCGGGCCGCGGAACACTTTGTAAGCCAAGTAGCTAGCGAGCTAGTTAGCCAAACGCAGCCTTTCCAACGCTGTGAACCAATCCAATTCAGAGTTTGGCGGAGAGCCTAGAGCACTGAAATTAAAGAGCTTTTGACAGCTGCCACGAACAATTTCTCGAACAGCTGCTTGAAGAATGAAAATGGTTCTATGCTGCTGTACAGAGCTCTCTACAGTAATTCCCGTAAGGCGATAGCTAAGGCGATCTGCGGGTTTCGGTAGCTGGTTCGGTATGTTGTACAAAGTGTAATAGCTGGTGAGCTAGCTGGTGTCAGGTCAGCTGTAAGGTCCGTGTGGGGCAAAGAAGAAATACCAAAAAAATGTCAGCCACAAGAGCAAAGAGTGATCGCCGATCGACAGAATCTTAGCTTTCGAGATAGCTATCGGATTGAGATATTGACCCTGGATAGCGAAGCTGATAGCGATAGGCGAGTGAAAGACATGCTGAGAACAGGTGACTTGTATCGGCCAAAAAGGGGATAGCAGCGGAAACGAGGAAGATAGCAGCTGAAAGTCACTCCACCGAGCGGGCTGTCCACCAAGGACATCGCACTCCAGAGCTGGCCATAAGCTTCCATGTGTTGCAATAGCTCCTGCAATATTCGTGGCAGTTGGCGAGCTTAGCTGGTTGGCGTGCGGAGCTGCGTGCGGGAGATACTCGGTGTCAGCGTCTGGTGCGACTGAAACCTTCAACTGAGGGGCCTGAAGCTGGGCAGGCCGTTGTCGACAAGTCACGTCAGTCTGTACACGCACCTGATCGGACAGGCTACGGACAGGCTCGACCACATTGCCATCAAGCAGCGCCGGAATACTTGGGAATCGCTGACAGAATCGAGCCAGGGTCTCTACTGTACAAGCTCCTGCAGCTCGCTTGCCCTGCTCCAACAGCCAATATCTCAAGCGTCTTGGATCAGGTCTTGAATCCCCTGTCCCACGACCGCCCCGATGCCTAGGCCAGCTCATAGGCATAGGAATGGCATAGACCGTGACATTCAGGAATCGGGTGCTGTTCGGCACGTCCCGATATGCTCTACGCGCTATCGCGGCATATGCTTTCGGAAGTATGGATGAGCCATTGCAAGCCAAAATGCAGTAACGCGCTTTCAAGAGATCCAGAGACCTGCAAGAATTCTCCAGCGAGTGGCGAAGGTTTGGTCGGCGCGGTTGGCAATGAGCAACCCTCATACGCTCAGTACCATCTCACCTCTTCGCCTGCATTCCGACGATCCGAATGAACGTCGTGAGCATCCGAGAGCCAGCTCGGGAGCTTGAGCAAGCTGCCTCTGGGCTTGCTGTGCTGCATTGGTACTTTTTTGAACCCGATCGCCCGCGCTCGGCAAAGCAACCCAAATTATTTCCTTCGGCTTTCAACAAAACCGAGGACGTGTGGAGGCACAAAGGCGACGGCATTTTGGCCCGCCATGCGCTCTCTGCCGCGGTCTCTGCGGATTCTGCTAGTTTCTCCAACATTTCGCCCTGTCCAATAATTTCGAACGCAGTAGCGAGCGAGTCGGCTGGGGTGATGGATAGCCAGCCTGGCCACGACCGCTTCTAACTCACACCGGGCCCGACCCAGTCCGTGACCAGTCGTGTCGCTATTCCCATCCTCGATGACCTCGATGATGCCATTCTTCGCATTCTGATCATTGCGAAATTATCAGCAAGACTCGTCCGAGAACGCGTTTCGGCCTTTGATTCACGTGCACAAAGGCACAGAGGAGCTCTCCCTTGTCCAGGACGAAACATCAATCATCGTACAACATCGACATACCCATTCAGAGCTCGTCTGCGGTATGAATAGCGACCAGACTTCGACAACAACAACATCGGTTCTGCCTTCCAGAGCAGCGCATACGGATCCATCAATAATCGACAAAAGTGGCAGCATGGAGAACAACGGCGGTCCCGCCAGGCAAAATGGAACCGCTGTTCCGGGTTCTCGTCTCTCGGGAACGGTAAGTGGTGTTGGCTTTCGTTTGCATTGTGTTCGCTAAACAATTCGATGGGATGCTCTCTTTGTCTGCTCTAGTCACCATCCATGGCCAATCCCATCAGTCGAACGTCGGGGATCCCGAATGGCAGACCTCTGAACGGCCTCAGCAGCAGCCCTGGAGTCTCCAGCCCTCTCAACAACAGCAAACCATCAGGCACCGCACAGAATGCAGCGCCCGTCTCCCTAGCAAAGCCGATACCAGCGTCAACGACTCGACCGATCATTCCGAACTCGACAACGTCGACAAATGGGTCAATATCAACGGTCGGACCCAATGGCCGTGTCCTGGTGTCATCCTCCGTTCCCGCATCACGTCCGCCTCTGATGAATGTGTATCGCACTACGCCGATCCTGCCGACCTCGAGTGCGGCGACAGGCCTCGGAATCTTGGGCACCCCCGGCGCTCCTGCCCCCACGACATCTCGAGCCATTGGTAATGGGCCAACATCGAGCTCTAATTCGGGCAATGCCCCTGTATTGTTCGACTTCCGCACGACAGACAAGAGCCCAGGTCTCAAGCAGCGACCCGACGGTTCACCGAACATGGGCTCTGGTCTCGCCAGCAGCTTTGGCAAGTCGCCCACGCCCTGTGGCGGCACGTCCCTGCTCAGTCAGAGAATCAAGGCAGATGGCAGCAGTAACAACTTGCGACAAGCCAAATCAACTACGGTGACCAACGGTTTCAATGTGTCGGCAAGCAACGGAAATGTCAAGGGTCAAGAGAATGGCAATGGGACCACCCCGGTCTCGACGGCCGCCAACCGCCGTTCGTCAACTACCGTTATGGCGGCATCCACCGGCGGTGGTATGAAGTTGAATCCACGCATGCGACCACGAGCAATGTCGGTGACGATGAAGATCAAGGGCGAAGTCGGTCCCGATGGTTCTGATGACGACCTCGACATGGATGAAACCGGCGACGGGTCCGTCAACAGTCTCGGTCTCGGTCAGGGATCCGGAGGAATCAAGGGCAAAAGAAAGGGAATGGTGTTCAAGTGTGAAAGCTGTGCGAAGGTCTACCGACACCCATCTTGCTTGAGCAAACATCGATGGGAACATAGCCCTCATTGGGCGAGCTCCAGCAAGTTGTTGCTGTCAAAGCATCAGCAGGTGCAGCTTCTGGAAGTAAGTCGGACCATCGCGCTGTCTTGGGTACCGGTGCTGATCTGATCAAAAAGGCTGCAACGATCTTGGTCCATCTGGACCCTCATAATCCTGCAAGCGGCAAACCATTGCCGGAAGACAAGAGCTTGTGGCCTGCTGCCGGTAAGCTCCAAAAAGAACCTTGCTCTATCCGTCGTCGAATGACAACCCTGCCTTTCCGCAGTTTCTCCGTCTTCGCGCAACGCCAAGATGCCGCACAGAATGTCGATCTCGCAAACACTAGGCAAGGGATCTTCCGGCTCACCCTATTCGACATCATCGTCGCTTCCCGGTCAGAATGGTCGTGACATCCGCAAACCCTCTCCAGCAGAATCGACGTCCTCGACGGAATCCAGCGATCGATCGTATTCTGCCGACCATGATTCGGGGTACTCTTCCGGTAGTCAAGCCATCGCTGGACAGTCAACTGCTCTTGGCCTGAGTTCCGCGACGAGCACAACAGCCATGTATCCGGCACAGTCATCCCCAGCGAATATTGGCACACCGCAGTCATTCGCCCATCGACCTTCGTTCTCCGCGGCACGGTCGTCGTCATTCCAAGCCGTTAATCAGGGCAGTCTCCCCGATCTCGGATTCGCCGGGATTCACATTGGCTCCCCGCGATCCGTTTCGAATTCCACATTGGCCGGTAGTCATCATAACAACATGTTCCACGTCGGTTCCGCCGGCACAGCTAAAGGACACGGCATCTTTGGTGCTTCGCCTTATTCGTCTCGTCTTGGTTTACCCGAAAGCTCCGTGCGCAGCAACGGGGGCTTCCATGGTGCGATTGAAGAAGATGACGAAGGAGACGAGTTGGATGACGATGACGAGATGAACGATCAGCGAAACTCCTACAACCCGGTCCACAAGCACACAAATGGCAATGCAGCTTCTGGAGAGATGCTTTCCGGAAACGATACTGCTAAAGAGGATGTCGCCGATATGGAATGGGAAGCAAACGACATGGAGCTATAGCACCAACGGACGGCGAATGCTCCCCGCAAGCTCTCGACTTCATCACCCATTTCCCTTTCTATCAGTGTACTTTCACCTCATCAATCAGCGATATCACGATATCAAAGCCTTCCGGACAACTCGGACCTCGGGGCCTGGGTCATACATGTACAGCAATTCTGTTTTCCCTTGAAACCCATTTTGCGTCACAGCATTCGCAACCAGAATTGCAACTCATTTTTGTAACTTGTACAGGCATAAATCGCCATCGATTGTAGTTGTATACGGTCAGAACTATATAGGCATAACATACATCGGTACCGGCACTTGTCTACAAGGGCGAGGAATCGTCCACAAGCATATGGTATCGTTGTCTGGCAGTCGCAACGGCTTAGATTGTTCGACTCAGCTTCCGACTCTGGCCTAGCCACGCATACAATCGCGCCTTACCGCAGCAGGATCAGCTAGCAGTCTTGGCTATAGGATGATCCTTCAACGGTCTATAGCTGATGGGTCCATCGACAGGCACAGCGCGATATCGGTCCTCCATCGAGCTCCTGTTCTGCCGTCGAGCATCAAGACCCACGTAGAAGCCTGGTATAATTCGGAACCTGACAGGCATCGTCTGTAAACCTACCGCACATCCTCGGGCAACATGAACATCCTCGTGAGTACACGTCATACACCCGTGCTTTGTCGAAGATCCGTTGAGGGTCTTCCTGAGTCCTCGCTGTCCGCCATCGTTTCATGAGCTCACTTCTCGAAATTATGGTTTCAGGACACTCTATTTGGCAAGCGGGTGACGCCCGCCGAAAGGCTCCGACAGCACCAGAGGACCCTGCAGAAGGCTCAGCGGGAATTGGATAGGGAAAGGGGCAAGTTGGAACAGCAGGTCTGAGTCAAGAGTGGCCTGTGTGGTGATTAGAACCTGATGGGAATCCTCTGCCATCATTCAGGAGAAGAAGCTGATGGCTGATATCAAAAAGAGCGCAAAGGCAGGCCAAATGGTGAGCGGAGATGCAAGGATCTTCGATATCCGGGTGAACGACCGGCGACTAATCCTCATCATGCTCGCAGTCTGCGGCGAAGATCCAAGCCAAAGATCTCGTTCGAACAAGACGTTACATCCAAAAGTTTACTCAAATGAGAGTGCAGCTGCAAGCCGTATCTCTGCGTATGCAGGCGCTCAGGAGTAATGAGCAGATGGCCGTAGCTATGCGTGGCGCGACAAAGGTATGGGTTCAGGTATCTGCTGACTGCCCGTGTAACTGACCAGTTATCTTGGCTTTAGGCGATGGGACAGATGAATCGATCTCTGAACCTGCCACAGGTAAATCCAACCTATCGCTCGCCGTAGTTATCGTCTTACCTTCGAGGCACATAGATTCAGCGTATAATGAACGAGTTTGAAAAGGAATCAGCTACCATGGACATGAAGGAGGAAATGATGTCGGATGCAGTGGATGATGTCATGGACGACGAAGCAGAAGGTGAAGGTGAAGAGGAGGAAGGCGACAAAGTCCTGCGGGAAGTACTTGACGAGATTGGCGTTAGCATGGGTCAAATGGTAAGTCCAGTCCTGGGCTTCAGTTCGTGTGCTGACTCGGGCTATATCTTCAGCTTGGCGAAACTCCCGATCATGCCTTGTCCGCGCCATCCACGTTATCAAACAGGCAAGCTGTCGCTGAGGGCCTAGGCGCGGATTCTGGTCCCTCGAGTGCCAGTAAACCGACTTTCGGCGGTTCGTCGGGCGGCGGCGGCGGCGGCGGTGCAGGGCTTTCGGACGAGGATGCGTTGCAGGCGCGGCTGGATCAGTTGCGAAGAGATTGAGCATTAAGGTGCGAAGGATTTAGTCGAATATCGTTGTATAATAGTATGTTGTATTTGCAAACGGGATTCGGATTCGAGCACTCAATGAGGCGAGTTGAACCAGGTGGACTTCTCGAACAGCGGGTCAGCATCGCCCTCAGACGGTGGCGAGACCTTGAGTGTCAGCTACTATCGCGGTATCCGTCCGATTTGTCTGTCTAGATCTGGATTCTTTGTCGTGTCATTGTACAACGGGTAAAACTCCTGCCATATTGTCGAGAACAACCTCTATGGTCGCGGAGGCAAGGCGTACGTGGGTGTTGAACAGGAAGAAGCTTGACTGTGTCCATTGACCCTTACGACACTAACACTCGCCCCGCACGAAATGACCGACGTCGTTTCTGTTGCATTCTCATATCTCCCATTGTCGGCCGCTCTTATGAAATCTATCATTCCTTGGCGAATTTCTCTGTCCATTCCTTTGCTACGCCGATAGCAGCTCTCTCGTCATCCTTCCAATGTTGGGCGACGTCGTTCTAGAATGATGTCTCAGCCTATCATCAGAATTCCTTGCACTTGGCGTTACTTACGGCTAAAGGATCGTCGGGATTCGGGGCACCTAGCAGAGCCTGGATAGACAGGAGAACTGTTCGGATTTGCAAGGCTGGTGACCACTTGTTCTTCAAGATATCAAGGCAAATTCTTCCGAGCTTGTCTGAAGAACGGTATCAAGGAGTTTCGGCGGAGTCCTCTCGGAGAAGCCAAGGCCTGGAACGTACCGATGTTGGGATGGTAGATCTTTGTCAAGAACCGCACTTTTGGCGGAGCCATCGGATAGTCTTCGGGCAAGAAGAGCTCGGCCTTGAAAACACCACCTATTCGAAAAGTCAGCGTCCCGGCGCTGTCCGAAGAGCATCGCTTGAGAGAACGTACCTTCGTAAGGGCTTCCTCCTGGACCATTAATTTTGACGTCAAAGTATCGCAAGTTATCCTCATGTGGAACCGCCGAGATTCCAGGCGGCGAGTCGGCGACGAGCCTCTCGGTTTCCTGCGGAGGAAGCCAGAGAAGAGGTCAGCATGCTGAACTGATTCGCAAGTCATGGGAATGCCAACGTAACCGTGTATGGGAGTCCATCTTGGCGCGAAACGGGAAATACGGGCTTACCTTGAGGATACGTTTGGGAAGTCCTGACATTTGGCTACACGTCCGACGGAGTCTGGGTACTGTTGTGGGAAAAGCCGTGGACCTTTCCTTGTGGGTTACCGAAGAATCGAAGATGAATTGCGCATCACAACGTCCGGCGCATGAGTCAGGTGCCCGACGCCGTACGTCCTCTCGATCGAATCCAACTCTGGGCGCCGTCCAAGGTGGAGGAGGCCGTCCGCTGCATTCAAGGTACTCGTTGTTCATTTCGGTCGACGATCTGTCTTTCAGGTTCTTGTCACAGATATCCTACTCTTTCAGCCCACTCAACAGGTCGCACGGCAAAGACACCCGCGTGAGGAAACTATCACCCTTGGAGACACTCAAGCCGACCGAGCCGAGGCACAAATCGAATGGACACAGATTGATCGACCCATCGTTTCACCGAGCTTCACATGAACGGGTCAGATCCGCCGGGCTCTTCTTCAGGCCAATACCAGCCTTACCTGCATCATGATGTTCGAGCAGGCTCTTCACAAGAGACAGGAGTGCGATCCGCACAGCCACCAGGCGGAAATCTCCTACCGCCGGGATACAGCGGACAGAGAAATGCACCGATGACGAATCACGCTGGTGAAGCAAGCTCATCTTCGGATTTACCACCGGCGTATGATGGGTCGGATCCCAAAGCTGCAGCGTACACGAACCTTGGGAAAACATCGTCGAACGCTCCAGCATACATACCAACGCAAAGGACAGCGTCGGGTAGGTCGTTACCTGTACCGCCGGGCCAAGGCAATTCATCGAACGGCGCAGGAATGTATGGTTCGAGACAGACGAGTGGACCAAGGCCGCTACCTGCACGTCCGCCTCTTCCTGCACCACCAAATTCGTCTCAATCTACGGAGCACGGTCAGAATCATGCTCCAGACGGTGCATATACCTCGGAGCCGAAACCGCGGAAACCATTGCCGATGACACCAAATTTGGCGACACAGCCGCATTCAGCGGAAAACGGATATTCTCAACAGCAACAAGACTCCTATGGTCAACCGCAGACTGCGGTACCCACCAATAGATATGCTAATGTTCCGTTACTTCCCTTCCCGAACACGCCTTTCGCGCCTAATAACGCAAACGGCGCTCCCATTCCGCCCTCGACATCGCCTATCCCGCACATGTCAATGTTTCCACCATCTTACCTCTATGACCCCTATGGAACAGGACAACACCAGGGGCCTCCTGGTATGGATCCGGCGATATACCAGAATATGCCCCCACCTTTGGGCATCAATCTTGGAATGGGAATGATGGCATATCCGCCATATTTCCCGCCAGGATATATGCCTCCGGGATGGAGCGCGAATTTATCCGCCTCAGCGGTAGCGTCTCCTGCTCAGAAACAAGGCCTCGCTTTTGTGCCGCCGCAGCTAACCCCTGAAGCAGCATCCCACCTGACTCGAACAGCGTCACCAAGACCGGCTCCGATTGCCGTGCCCATTTGGCCAGTCACTCAAGCTGATGGCAATGATAAAGAGACCGCAGATCTTCGCGAGCCAGACAACCTGACACCGCGGCCTTTCGGTCAAGAGAGCTCGGGGTTGCCTCAACAGTCTCAGGGGTATTTCCAGCAATACCAAGCGCAAGCGCCGGCAGTGGAGAACGGAGGCGAAGCTATCAACAATAGCTTATCAGCACTCGATATGCGATCTCATCCTACGCCTCCGCCGTTACATTCACAGGCCCGGACTCAGACCACCAGACAAGGCAGGGGTATGGAGTATTTGGAGAGCCTCGGGGTTTCCGAAGAGGCCAGTATACCTAGCAGAACACCTGAGATCCCTCAAGGACAGTCATGGACCGCGAATGAACAAGACCCTCGGCAAGAGCCGGCTCAGCAGTACAGTCGCTTGTCATCGGATGCCTCGCTGCCTTCGCAGACAGACACCTTGATGCACACGGCACCTTATTCGAATTACAATCAATCTCATCGGGAAAGCACTGTGTCCATCCCGCATACGATTCAATCCGTTGGCGAGGGACCTTCGCATGCGTACGAGCGCCTTGCCAGAGTTCCAAGTCTCGCGCCATCTTGGATTAGTCACGCTCGAGAAGGCGGGCGTCCACCGGCGCGATGGGTGCAGAACAAGCTGTTCCTGCATCAATCTCATGCTGAAGGGCGAGAGGGCGAGTACAACCCAAACTTTGCAGGTGATTCATATTGGGATGGTGATCCGGATGGAGATGGGATGTACCGTGATGATGATGAAGACAGCGTGGAAGAGGAGAACGAGATGAATTTCTTCATGCCGAGTTTGGAGAGTCACGTCGCCGTACAACTTCGGGATCGAGTGGAACGGAATACGCATATCAAAGGCGGCATTTCTTGGCCTGCCAGCTTTACCGGTCGGGATGTGGTGGTTAGTCATTCATTTGTCAGCAATGGGAACGTCGCTCACAGTCTGGATCTATTTTGCACCGCAGACTGTCGTGCAGAATCTCATGCCTGACTGGACGAGGACTTCAAGCAACGATCGGCGCTTCGCTCTCTCTGTAGCAAGATCCCTGCACAAACAACTGTTCTTTGTGGAGGTAGACTGGGCAGACAAGCCTTTGCGTGATGCCATGGACGATGTCTATCAGTTCAATGAAATCGACGGAGCGGGCGCAATGGCTTATGAACTACCCACGTGTGTCATGGCAGCAAGAAGGCTTTGTTGTTCGCTAACCTTTGCTTTGCTCTACAGCGGTGTCCAGATAATGGTGACAAAATGCTACAGCCCCAGCTGCGTGGCGGACAAAGGATGTTATTCGCCACGATGCCCTTACAATATCAGTCCTGTATGTTGTGTGTCCCATTCTGTGAACGCCGAAGGCGACTTAACAGTGATATGCACTTGCACAGGACAATTATTTGAAGGTCGAACGGAAGGCTAGTGCTGTCACCATCAACACCCTCTATCGGCAGGAACAGGAAAGTGAGATAATACCAAGCGGCCTAGATGAAGGCCTTCTTGCTTCGTTGCCTGAATCGGAGCGGAAACGTCAACGGTAAGTGATGGGGAACGGGATATCTGCTCGACGGCAGGCTGACATGACGTCTCAAGTATCATTCATCAAGCTGTCATAGCAGAAGAACAGTACAAGGCAGATTTGGAGGCCATTGAAACCGTGAGTCAGACATCTGTCACCTGCAATATCAGTCATTCACCATCTGTCCCTTCAGCTGTATATCAGCCCGCTGCGCTTGGCGGATCCGCCCATCATACGATCCTTGAAGGATCTGGAAGAACTGATCAACGGTATCTTTGGCAACATTCTGGAGCTGAGAGAGGCAAATGCCCGGATCTTAGATTTCTTCCTTATTCGAAGACGAGAAGAAGGCGGCTTGCTGAGCACTGTCGGTGACATTTTCCTGTCCGCTGCAGCTGACTTCCGCAACCTCTACCCTGAGTATATTGGGGGACTTCCTAAGGCTGAGGAAAGGTTGAAGATCGAATTGAACCAGAACGCAAATTTCCGCGCGTTTGTAGAGGTAAGAGGGTGGTAGTAAATCTCCAACAAACTCCTGGCTTACTACCCACCCTACCTGCAGACTGTCCGGCAAAACGCGAGAAGAGACCACGATAACAGGCGACTCGACTTGAAACATCTGATGACTAGGCCATCTACACAGCTCAATCGATATCCTCCAATTCTTGAAGCTATCCTCGCCGAGACTCAGCCAGACAGCCCTGATGCACTATTTCTGTCAGAAGCTATCAAGGCTATCCGCAATCTAACATATGCGGCCCAGCTCAAACTTTGGCAAGGAACCACCGGGCGAACGGAACACGTACCGACTGCCGATCCCTTGCTCAAGAAGGAAGCAAAGGATCAGTCAGGAGACAAGAACTGGCACGAGTTTGTGAGCAAAGAAGATCTTGAGCAAATGCCGGAAAAGGAGAAGAAATTGCAGGAGTCAGTCTGATATCGGACAGCGGCGCGCCTTCGCATTTTGATACCAAACTCTACAGGCAAATCTGGGAATTGATCAAATCTGAGATGCAGTACGTGGCCGATCTTCGAGCGGTGGACAATGTAAGTTGGTTGGCTCATTCGCCTGGACTCGCCAGAGCTGAGTGGCTACGGCTAGGTCTTTGTGGATGGTCTCAGGATGGCGGACGAGCCTATAGTCGACAGGTTCCGACTTCCAGAATTTGAGGCGGACGTTTTCCACAACTTCGGAAGTCTGCGAATGATCCATGAGGAACTTCTGAGGAATTTGCATGCGAGGCAAGAGGAACAGCATCCTACAATGGGCCCTATCAGTGATCTCATCTATGACGCTGCGCTGAAATGGGGCGATGCATATCAAGAATATGCGTCAAACTTGCCGAAAGCGTTGTTCGCCATCGAGGAGGAGAAGAAGAGCAATCCGAAATTCGTGGCATTTCTCGAGGTGAGAGGCACTGTATTGAGCAGTGAAACGTGAAAATGTGGACATGACTCATTGAGTACGCTGTTTAGAAATGTATCAGCACCCCGGGCACCAATCGACAAGGCTTCCAACATTTCATCAACAGACCAGTACACAAATTACCTCGTCTCAAGATGCAGCTTGAGAGTATCCTCTCAACGCTCGAGAAATTGGAACTGCTCGATCATACCGATACCATTACTCTGCCTCAAGTCATCGAGTTGATTAGCATTCAAGGCAAAAGTATCAATAAAGCCGTGAAAGAGATGGAGCCAAAAGTGCGCTTGAAGTCTCTGCCGTCCCAGTTACTAGGAGGCAAGTTTGGGGACAATGCTGTAAGTCGCGAATTTCTTTCGGGTTGGTTGACCGACGTTCAAAGCTACTTGGCCCAACAGATCAAGTCTTTGGATCTACTCAACCCAAGCCGAGAATTGATACACGAAGGAAAGCTGTATCGCCATTCCGACACTACGCTCAACACTACCTGGTCAGAACTCAGCGCTTTCCTTTTCGACAACTACTTTGTCCTGTGCAAGACAGATAAGTCCTCGAAGACATCGTCTTCAGGTCTTGTCAGGCATTACATCAATCGCAGAGTGGGTGCATCTTCTGACACACTGCTACACATAGCTCACGGTCTACAACTCATGCCAGCCCGTCCCTGTGGAATTGATCGTTCTCAATAGTTTCGAGAATAGCGGTCAAACTCGAGCCGTAGGGTTTCTCAAAGGTATAAGAGGAGATCGACACGAGTCTGCCTCTGGAGGCAAGGACGCGACCGATTCTCGTGCCGTGTTCCCCTTCAGCTACACCATCGTCGGCTCAGGGTCTGCTGCCGGGCAGTATACTTTGTGGGCAGACTCGGAGCAGAGTCGTCAAGAGTGGAAGGAAAAGTTTCAGCATGCCAAGGCTCTCAGAAGTGCCGAAATCGAGGCTAATACGGTAAGTCCAAGTCAAGTCCCACTTTTGGCTTGAAGCTAAGGGTCACTTGTCATTGCAATTCAGATATTTGAGATGCTTCCCTTGAGTCTTGACAACTTTTTTGTGTCGCACTCGTATGGAAGCACGGTGCAACGTATGGAAGCTTCACAACCATTCACCGGCCCTGTCACCTGTTCAGCACCTTTCAGTGAGTCAACTCCATTGGAGACTTAATCGCGGACTTATAACCGATGTCCCAGAAACCCTGGATGGCCGGGAACTTGTTGCAATAGGATGCCAGGAGGGAGTGTGGATTGGTCTCCGCTCGGATCCCAAGTGTATGTATTGCAACGGTTTCCGAGTCTCGATCAGTCCGATTGACCTCCTCCAAGCACTACGCAAGGTATTGCATCTCCGAGCGGTAACACAGTGTGCGGTCCTTGAATCCTTCAGCCTATTCCTTGTTCTCTCGAGCAAGGTCGGTTTCACCCTGCATGCCCAACAAGAATCGAGCTGACGTGGTATTTTGCAGACTCTGCTTGCGTATCCGCTGGAAGCACTTGTTCCTTCTCTCAATCCCGGCGCACCTGCTCCTCGGGGCCATCAGAAGTTGTCAGATAAGCACGAGGTGCAGTACTTTACATGTGGCAATATTTCAGGCCGAACACTGGTTATATATCTCAGGAAGAAGGGGGTAAGCCCGAATAACGCGACAAAATGCAGGTTAGGCTGAGTTGCTGGCTCTTTCTAGCTCGATAGCGTCTTCAAATGCCTAGAGCCCGTTTCCGGCAAGGACTCAGACGAAGGTCGGAACCGCCGGCCATTTGGCAATCTCATGTTGAATGCGAAAAGCGACTGGTTCAGAGTTTACAAAGTGAGTGTCCACCTTGATCCGCTGTGTGCTTCAAGAGCGGACACTAAGCTCTCCTTGCGACAGGATTTCGGCATATCCGCAGAGGCATACAATGTCACCTTCCTCCGTTCCAGGATAATATTGAGTTGTTCCAAAGGTTTCCAAATCATGGATCTCGCTCAGTCAGTGTTCATGTACTCGGGGGTCAGGGACCGGCCTAAAGCTTTTTTTTAGGTCATCCTCTGCCGAATTCCCAGTCTTCGATAATGCTAGGCTCAAGAGCGACAGCAATCTGGCAGCTTTGCGGGAACGGTGTAACAACGGCGCAAGGCCTCTGGGCATATTTCGAGCCACAGACAACGAATTTCTGCTCTGCTACGATACCTTCGCTTTCTATGCGACACGCCAAGGATATCCATGCAGAGATCTCAAGCCGATTGACTTCGAAGGTCGGCCAGAGACAGCGGCATTCCATCCTCCATACCTTCTCCTCTTTTCAGCTTCGTTTATCGAGATACGCCATATCAGCGATTGTCGCTTGGTTCAAATCGTCAATGCCAAAGACGTCAAATGCACTTGGCAGAGCGGGGACACAACTACGTTACCGATCCCGGGTCCGAAGTGAGTATCGTAGCGACGAGGCGTCACCTATTTATATTGATGTAACCTCGTCCCAGCGGCTATGACGAAAGAAAGATGCCCATGGAGCCTAGAGTGCATATCGCAAAGCGCAGCGACTTGTATAGCGGCCAAAAGCGCGGAACAGCTGTTGGTCTCGATGTGTACGTCGCTTGTCAGCACCAATGGCCGAAGCTGATTGACCCCTCCTGCGTACAGGTTCGAGCTCTGCCCTACATCAATATTAAATAATCCCGCTCGCGAGCCAAATAGCGATAGCATGTACTTTCCCCCTGCTCCTGCCGTACACTATGTGAGAACTTCGCAACCTTCTGACAGTCGCGTAATTCTGATCATGCACTCACATTGTAGGCAAATGGCGGCGGACCAAGTTCCCAATATGGTTACAGGCCGTGGGGCTGATCAATAATCACCAACAGAGAGCTTTCATGCACAAGGCATAGGGCTGGAACATTGCATTTGTCTTCAAACAGAGCCAGAAGCTCTGCGCAAAGACTAGGTTGTACCTAAGAGGAATTCTGTTGTATATTCAGTACAGAATGCGCATAAATACAAGCGAACAAAGTCAGGCAGGAACAAGGCGTGAATCGGGAAGAATCCGTAACGTTAACATCAAATCGAAGAGACCATATTGAGTGAAATCAAAGGTTTAACAACAACCGCCTCGTGCCTTGCTTCCAGCGCCGTCATTGAGATTGACTTTATTACCGGGACCGGCATTGCCCGCCTGGCCGGCAGCCGCACGCCTGTTGCCAGCCGTGCTGCCCGCTGCGCCGGCACCTCCTGCTTTCGGCATCATGCTCTCGATCGGCAAGTTCTTGGCTGTTTTGATTTGAATTGCCCAAAGGTCAGGAATAGCCAAGTTGCGGGACGTCACCAACACTTACCGATCTCAGTGAAGAGCTCTTGAACACCCTTGCCGGTTTTGGCGGAAGCCTCGAAGAATAGCAAGCCGCCTGCCTCCTTGGCATAGGCTTCAGCCTCTTCCCTGGTCACCTGGCGCAAGCTCTCGCCGGATGCGGCCGCCTGGGAAGGCGCTGCTGATTTATCTGCTGCCTCCGCTGCACCGTCACTCTTCACAGAGGCGTCGTCATCATCTTTCGAGACGTCCTCGCTTTCCTCCTCTGTCTCGGTTTGCGTCAGTTCGTCAGCGCTTGCGGTCGGTTTTGATGCTCCGTCCGTTATCAGATCGAGCTGGCGGCGCGAGATTGTCAACAGACCCATACATTTTACGTTATAACAGAGGACTCACCTTGTTACCAACTAGCGCAATCACGATGTTTGGGTTTGCCTGCCTCTGCAGCTCGTTGACCCAGGCCTTTGCCTTCTCCAGCGATGACTGAGACAGAGCCGGAAGGCGTCACGCTCAGCTTGCAGAAGTCTGCGGCGGAACGCGTTCGACTTACAGCTTTGGTAATATCGTAAACTACGACGGCGGCAGCGGCGTTTCGGTAATACATAGGAGCAAGAGAGTGGAATCGCTCTACATTGTATGGAATTCGCAATGCATCAGCGCGATCTTTCCAGCAGCCTGAACCCGGTATAACACTAACCTTGACCAGCAGTGTCCCTTCAAATCATACAGAAACGCTGTCAGCCTCGCCAGCGATGAGACTTCAGCCGACATGGCTTACCAGATCTCGAACTTGATGACTTTATCCTCCAGGCGGCATTCTTTTTGTGGAAACATCCAGGCACAAAATTGTAGATGGGGAAGTGGTAAAACGGAGGACGAGGACAATGAGCTCCAGCATTATTGGAGGCCAACTACTACGTACTCTGCGTCAGGAATGCAGCGCCAATAGTGGGGCTGTTGTTCTCGTTGAAGTCGTTGGAAACAAATCGGAGAACGAGGGAAGACTTCCCGACGGCAGCTTCGCCTTTATAATGCCAAGAGAGATGCAGAAGGATTGCGTCAGCCAGTAGAAGTGAGATGGGAAGACCGTCGTCGGTAAGGTTGTGATGAGGTCCACATGGAGAATGAGTTGCATGCCGGATAGGCGCACCCAAGTATCGCATACCGCGATATTCATGAAGCTGTTGCCAAAGACCTCGTCGCAATGTCCAGAGATACGCTATCAGACACGCCTCTCCTGGCGGAGACGGTCGGATCTGCCACGTTCACGGCCATTTCTTGACATCCTCATCACCTCCTCATGACATTGCATCGCGCCCTTGTGACACAGTGCTCGCCACGTCTCCCTCCAAGTCTTACGGACTCAACCCGCGTGTCCCGCATCCTTTTGAAACAACCTTGAGGATAAAGCGACAACTCACCCAATAGGACCAGCTTGACCTGGACCGCCTTAGCAGGTGCGTCTGTCTCCGCCATCTTATGCTATTTTCTTGAACTTGCTGTTCTGCTTTCCGAAATGTCGACGTATGTGGCGATGACTGATTCGTAACCGCGTGAGCACAAGAGAGGCTGTGTGTCGCGCTATGTAACGGACCGACTGTCGCTGTGCAGTGATCGCGAGCTGTTATCCAGTCTGGGTATAAGCAAGGGGAAGCAAGATGCGTATGGACGGTCCTGGGCCTTGCGAACAGCTCCCTTGGCAGGACATGGCGCAACGTCGCCGGCGCGCACGATGCCCTGAGCAATCCCTTGTCTGACGACGCGGTGATCGGAAGCAATTGATGAAGAGCGGAATTACGTAAAGGAGCACGGTCGTCGACGGTCTCGTTGGCCACCATGACAGCATGAAAGACGGCATACGTATAGCGGTTCAATGATACACATCCTATCAGCCGATAGGCCCTATCAGATCCAGCTCCCCTGCACGACCCCTACGCAAACGAGCGTCCATGTTCAAACGCGTTACAACTTGGCTTTACTTGACTGCGGATCCTTGCCGGCCTTCGAATCCGGAGCCGCCGCGCGGACAACGCCTTCCTGCACGGTCAAGGCGACGAGTTCACCCGACTCGGTGTAGAATCGTCCCTCGACGACGCCTCTGCCATCACCCACCCGAGGAGATGTAATTACATGCAGCAACCAGTTGGATGTCTTGAAGTCGTTCGAGTAGAAATAGACGACGTGGTCGAGGGAAGCCTGGTCGTAAGAGTCCAGTCAGCCAGCTGCGCGAAAACGGCCATCAATCGGGGACGTACCATCATGCCTAGTTTCGGGTGGCTATTCTGCGACATGCCCGTAGCCTGAGCGGCGGTGCCGATGAACTGGAAGTCGGACAGGTACGCCAAGATACTCTGCAAATGTATCACATCCTTCGTGTGAGCCCGACGGGTGGAGATGTACCTTTTCCACATTACACACCTTTTGGAAATTGGTGTCCAAATTCGCAACGCTATCATCCTTGGCCTTCATCCATAGCATTCTCTCGTGCCTCTCCATCTTCCGCTTCACCTGCTTGATACTCTGATCCCCAGAACTGGACCCATTGCTCGCTCGAGCTCGAGCCGCAAAGTTGACCTTTCCGGCAACATGCCCATCCCACTTGGCTTCCACCTTGTCGGCTCGTCGTTTCTCCTCCGACTCATCGTCGTCTTCGAACCAGAACTCCACATCTCGAGGTACTTCACGAATGGCCACCGGGCTCGACTCCCTTTCCAGGACATACGCCTCCAAGCTGTGTCGCGAACTTGGTTGCAGCTTTGCGGCCCTTGGCGAAGCCAGGAATGCGGACCATCGTTCTTCTTCGGATTGGCAGGCCAAAGGTGGAGGAATGCCCAAGGGCATGGGCTCGCGGAAAGATGGTTGAGGGGAGCGTGCGGGTGTCGGCAGGGTGAACGAGCACGTCAACATGAAGATCGGCTGTCCATTCTGCGAAGCCGTCACGGAGCTGGGGGATAGTGGGAAGATGTCAGATTCGCCTTGATGAGAAGATTCGGGAAGAGCATACCGAGTGACATAGGATTTCCCATCGCGTAGCTTTTCCACTCTATAGATGATCGGATACTTGCCTAGCGCTCTGTGTTCGTTATGGATATTAGAATCCCCTTTTGTCCAGGATGTAGAATCCGGACCTACGGCAGAAGGAAATAGCACTGATGGATGCCACGCGGAAAACATTGTGAGCTCGATGCGGCCTGAATTGAGATCAATAAGCTTACGTGCTGACTGTGAAGTGTCCAAGGCTTTGAACCATCGAGTGTCTTTATCGCGGCCCGCAAACTCAAACCAAGAACCTGTCCACCAAAGCCACCACTGCAGGGGAAATAAGACAATGAGTCGTTGGCATGAGTCTGATACCGGGAACAAGCACGTACCGAGCATTGATGGGGATCCACAGTCTTGTGGAGCGGTAAGTCAAAGGATCAATCTCTTCCAAGCCGAGGGATTCCTCGATAGATTCCCGCTGGAGTTCCGCTGCGGATGGCATCGTGGCAGAGGTTCCAGATGTCGAAGTGAGCGCAGGGAAACTGTGTGGCTTCAGTGAGAGCTCTCCCTGCGTCGAGGAGGATGGCACGTCAGGTCCCATGGCCAAGGGTAATTCGACAAGTTCGATTGACATGATTCAGCTGGGAATTGATGTGTTTTGCGCTGCGTAGAATGTGATGTGGGTTTTGCTTGCGGGTACCGTGGCTGTGGTCTCAGCGGGGAAATTGCGTCGTCTTCAGACTGTCTTCAGTGTCGGATCGCACTATGTATACCTTCCTCGGTATGCTTGCGAAGACGAGCTGAAAAAGGTTGCATTCCATTTGCGACTTGGCTCGATTGCCGGACCGGCTAAGTGTGTTTACCGCTTATTTTCGTCAGCCTGGTTGCCTGCTTGCCTGTTTGATATTGCCGTCTGACTCGCTGACTGCTCATCTTCTGTACTATGTAGTTCGGGAAACGCTCTGCTTAGTACAAGTACGGAAAGTTATCAAATGTAGACCCTATTGGCATGCCGTCTTCTACAGATGTGCTCTGCCGCGATGAGTGAATGAAGCAATGTCTGCTCGGCGTTACATGTTAAGCGAGCACTCTCGCATACACCCTTACACGAATGTAAATTTGGTCTCGTCCCGGTCAGAAACCATTCTCCTAGCAGCCTCAGTGCCGACTATACGCTCAAGCTTGAGCCAGTCGAACTTGCTGAAAGCGACTCTCGAGCTAACATCCGCCTCGTCAATATCCGCCGTCTGCTTGCCCGTCGCCGAAGGGATAAACGGTCCCGCCATGAGCTCCGGATAGAAGGCCGCATGGTCAGGAAGTGAGTAGAAGACTATTGTCTTTGCACCTCTCAGTCGATATCTATGACCAGAAGGTGGATTCAGCACCGCGATAGCGCTTCTGCGTGGCCTGATCTCTGCTCACCGTCGGTAGAAGTGGAAACGCTCCGTAACAACAAGGAAATCTTTTTTGCCTTTGAAGAATGCGGTTCGCGCGGCCGAGATCTCTTGATTCGAAGAGTACCTGATGTAAAGTGGTCAGGAGAGATCTGGAGGGCAAGTGAACGCATGACTCACTCTGATATCGCGGCAAAGCTGAAATCATCCCGCTTCTTCATGAAGTTGGTGACTTTGACGAAATCGTAGTAATCCGGAATCATGATCAAAGTCGCCGTCCTGCTAACCGCTGACTTGAGCAAGGCGGGTAATGTCTAGAGTATGCGAGATGAGCTTTGTGTTACTAGGTAGAATTCGTGAACAGCTCACTGTATCAGTAAAGTACTTGAATCGGATATCGAGTTCCTCGACCGGGTCATTGCAATTGATGCGGGAAAAGACCTGCCGAACGCCTTTGCGAACCTGACCCAGTAAGCCAGGGTAGTTGCTGCGGTCCATGCGAATCTTGCCCTCTACGTTGAAGAGCTGGCGATTGAAAAGTGCTCGCATCTCCGGTGTCTCATAGCGAGAGACGAATATCGTTTGACGCAAGAACTTGGCTCTAGCAGCATGGTTTGAGAAAAGTGTATCATGTTGGTTCGATAAACTTACTGCTGATCCGCATACCAGGGTTTCAGTCGCGAAACATCGCAGCCGTGCGTCTCTTTCGGCTCTCCATTTACGTGGGAGAAGACCCACTACCGAGAAAGCTGTTTATGAGTTCTGATTCTGGAGGGTAACGAGTTCCAAACTGACTTGAGTGAACGCCCAATTCTGCATAGACATCACATCCAGCCCGTCCGCTACCAGAACCTCTATTGAGCTCAAATAATCAACGCTCCCTCTCTCCTTGTCGGCCGACATGCGGATTGCCAACGGGCTGGCAACGATGATGTCACAGCCAATCAGCTTTTCCTCGTTCGCGGGCGGCAGTATCACTCTCCAAGCCTTTCTGGTAAATTTTACGCCGAATCGGAAATTGTCGTCTGTGTTTCCCTTGAAGTTTGCAATGTGGTCCGCAGGATACTTTTCGCGTGCTTCAGCCGTGTCTAGCGGATCGCTGTAATCCGCTGGTAGGCCAAAGGAGCTCGTGAACGGTTTGCGGTTCTCGATTTGAGTGCCAACGGGTGCCAAAGGGAAGAGATGGTTCTCGAGGTAATGCAGCGCCATTTGACGGCTAGGCAGAAGCAGCAAAACTTTGGGTCGTACGAAAGAGCCATCTTGAAGTGGGTCATCTGTCTCGTTGCCTCGAGCGAGCTTCTCGTTGTTTTTAATGATGCGACGCCGGGTCCTGTGAGGTGACCGAGTGTTAAGGTGCTGTCTTATGGACATCAAGAACATGAAACTCACTTCATAACGTGGTTCAATGCGTGCATAGTCACCGCTGACCTGACATCCTCTGTTTCCTTTCCGAATCCTCCTGCCCCGGTGCCATCTGCGTCTCCATCGAGTCCATGCACGAAGAGATCCTTATACTGGCCAACGATCTTGAGTGTAGAGGATAACAGCTGTGACGGTGATGGATGCTGTGCGTTGAATGTTTCGAGAACCTGCGGAGTGATCTATAGCAGACGTATGTTTGTTTAGAATTGATTCATGATATTCCCGGACCCGAGCCCTTACTCTAGATGCAGAAGCCTCTGCGTTGAAGGAAGATGCTACTGCGGTCTTTCCCGCAGCTAGCTCCACTACTCTGCCGAAGCCCGGTATTTCCTTTCTGGTGGATGTCCATTCGCTCGATTCCGCGGCCGCAAGCGCTTGAGGTTTGAGGATCGGTGGCTCTGGCGCAAAATGTACGTTGAATGGATCCACTGTGAGTAAACAACAGGTTGAGAGATCAGCATATGGTTGGAGACGATTTGCACGTAATTACCTGACACAGACGAGCTGGTTCCGTTCGCAGGACCGTCTTCATGATCCGTATCCTCTTCAGCAAGCAGCTGACTTTCCGCTACATCCAACTCATTGGTGTCCTGCGCAGATATCGCGACTGGATGTGTGGAAGTCCTGACTGCCCCGTTGATATGTCCGTCTGTTCCGTTGATTGCGACATCCTCCTTCTTCTTGCTTGCCTTCTGCTTCTTGGCTCCACTACCGCTCGGCCCAATCTCGCCACCGAAACTGACTCCTCGTTTCTTCTTCTTTGGCGGCTCTTCCCCCGTTTCACCTGAGGCAGCCGGCGACTGTGTCTCGCTTTGAGGCTGAATCTGCACCGAAGGCGATACCGAAATGCTTCGCCTTTGAGCGCCGGGTTGATCCGCTTCTCGAGGTCGCTTGACGGCGGACACGTTCAACAGCGTTAAGAGTTTGAGTTGCACCGCGGTAGACATGGCTGGTGAATGCCTGAAGCCGGTCGTTCTCAGTCCACCACTTGGTTTACCAAGTCTTGAGTCGATCGCCGTGATATGGGCAAGAAATAGGTTTCCAATGAAGAAATGTTCTGAGACAAAGCCACACGACCCACACTAGTTTGCAAGGACACGCTGCCTTCAATGTCCGGTACTTGTTCGGACATGCTATGAACGCGCGTATTGAGCGATGGGTACAAAATATGTGAGACCTCGGTCTCCGATGACCTCGTCGTCCTTTCAGTTGTTCTGTCAGGACTATTCAATGACCTATATTGGGAGCTGGCATGATTTCAGTTGATGTTTCCCTCTGTAATACCGTTTCGGATGACATTGAGCAAAGCCCTCGCGGCCGGCTTCCGCTCCGGCAGCCGCCTTTAGTCAACAGTGAGCTGGGCTGTCGCCTTATGCGCTGCCGCTGCCGCTATCACTTGTACTCTAACAAAGTAAGGATGGCTCGCGAACACGACATCACAACTGAGACCGCCACTTTGCAATCCCACAATCTGAGGAGAGGAGGTGTGCTATGTGAAATCCAAGCCGGAAAGTTGATCAGTACAGATGGGAACCCAGATGTTTGGCCACGAAGCAAGACAGGAAGAGCCCGCTGGAAGTGAATACGCGGTCAGGTCCTCCCGCTCGGTGTTCCCGCCACCGATCCCACTTACTATTTTGTGAGTGTTTCGTGACGCGTTTCCTGGTCCATTCTGAGTCCCGAAATTGGCCGTCTTGTCACAATACACCAGTAGGGTCGAGACTCTTATAGCGCGCTTGAGCTCGAAAAGGTTGTCCTCAACGCTTTCTGGGCAGATACGCAAACGGTTGCGAAGAAAAAGTACCCACGTCTCAATCAGACACGAGTGAGGAACGGGATGTTGAATAAGCAGGGAGGGATGCCGTTGGCGCTGTTGATAGTGACAAGTCGGTGGACATCCGTAAGCTGATTCAACATGGCTTTCGAACATATGAGCCATTTCTATTTTCTAGAGACCTTCAGACACCCGACCGATAACATCCTAGCTCCTGCTTCTCAAAGCGTTACTGAAGACGCTGATAGAGGGTGCATAACTAGCTTGTAACTGGATACTAACGCCGGCACTAGAAAATTCAAGCTGAAACATGCCTACAGGTATGCGGGAGCTATAACCGTTCCTGCGATTATACACCTATACCAAACTACCATTAGCAGTCTTTCAGCACGTCTTTCAGCTGTCTTTCCTGATGATATTCCTGATTTTCTCCTGAAAGCTAGCTCTCTCGATTCCCCAAAGCTTCCCTTGATCTCCGGGCGATGACTTTTGATCCCTTACGATGCTTAGAAGTTTGTCTAGAAGAAGAGCTAACTAGCAGCGAGACAGCTGTCTTATCAGCCGACCGGAATTCGAACAGCAGAGCTGTATGCGCTTTGCACGGCGCTTTGCATGATCCTGTACATCTATCTGATGAGTAGAACGTTCCTGATGATCAGCGGAGGGGCAGCAACTTATCCAGCTAGGTATTCGCTCCTGTCGAACAGGAACGTTCGGTACCGGCTACCGCAAGGGATCCCGCAGAGAATAGCTCAGCGAATTCCTGGAAAGAGAAGACCAAAAGATCGAATCACCATTCAAACAGCTATTCAATCTAGGCGTCTCTCAAGGCTTGCATGGAATGGCTACAGAGGCTGCTACGCGGCTGCTATAATAACCTTCTAGGGTCACTAATACGTATAGTGCTTTGGTAGCGGAATTGGTTGCGGCATCAAGTGCCAGCACTCTTCCGGCTATTCTGCCTAGGGGGATCAGGGAGGACTGACGAATCGCCGATATTCAGGCAGCTATGGCCATCCGAACGACATCCGAACCGGCATCCGGCCGTCCTCCCTAGCCCTGGTTTCTCTGAAGGAAGTCCCAGAAGTGGCCGTCCGTTGAAGCTGTCCATTGCCTATGAAAACTATATAAAGAGCAGGGCGGACTTTGGAGAGGCCGGGATCGTTTCATTCGCCACTATCCGAACACCAACTTCTGCATCCAAGAAAACGGCTTCGCTCTTAACAATGCTGGGACAATCTCTTCTCGCTGCCATCGCCCTTGCACTGGCCTCGACTGCTCTGGCTGCACCGGTGGCGAACGAAATTGAGGAACGACAGTACTCGTACACACCTTCCTACAATTGGGGATACAACGGTGGCTCGAACACCGCCGCAACAACTGGTTCTGGCTGCACGAAGTACGAGGTCATCTCGGCTAGAGGGACGACCGAGTCTCAAAGCGCTCCGTACGGCAACACCGCAACCGTCAAGTGAGTGGTCGATCTGGGAGGCAGCCTCTGTAGTAAACGAGCTCTGATTTGACTTTGCCTTCAGCGGTATTCTCAACCAGGTGGCAGGAGGCGGACGATACGAAGTAGTCTATCCTGGTATGCTGCCACAGACAAGCTGGAAAATGTTGTGACTGATTGTAAACCCCTATGATAGCGGATTCCAACTTCGCCACCGGTCCAAGCATTGGCGCATCTGACTTGATCAAGCATGTCAACGGCCGCCTCGCAACTTGTCCCGACATGAAGTTTGTCCTTGTCGGTTACTCTCAAGGTGCTATGGTTACCGGTACGCAAATACGTTAGAATCTCGAAAGTTTCGATTCTGATCCTGAACTTGCAGTGACTGCGGAGAATAACTCGCAATTGCCAAGGAACGCCATTGTTGCTACCATCCTTTACGGGAAGTAAGTATAACACCATTGACACCTAGGTCTTTGACAGCAACTGATCATCCGCATCTTTGTATGGCATCCGAAAAGCCCCTACTGGTTGCCTGGCAGACCTGAAAATGCAGGTTAGTACAGAAGAACGACCGGTCAGAAGAACACCAGTTCATCTTCACCTTTTGTGCTAGGAACCGCTACATACGGTCGTGGCGACGCATCTGCAACTGGCGTCAAGACTCCTGCCACCTACCAATCTATTACCAAGGATTACGTGCGTTGGCATCGAGGTGAAGCAATACTGGCGAACTGAAATTCCCTTGACTCCCTTCTTCTGGCGAATACGTGTCTCATCGTATCCCTCTGCAGTGCAACACGTAAGTCCTCTGCCAACTCGCCACCTCAAGCTCCGAGGGCTCATCTGACCTTCCTTCGTCAGTGGAGACATCATCTGCACATCGACCGGATCCATCTACGCGCATTTGGCTTACTCCGGCTCCCCTCAGCAGAGCCAGGCGATCTCCTTTGCTGCGGCTCAGCTGAAGGCGGCCGGAATTTGAACCGATTGGCATTAGCAGGCGAGAAGGGTACCCGAAACAAATGCAGGGATATTACTTGCCAGCGAGGTAGGAGGAAAGAATCAAATCCGATGTATAAGAGAAGGCACTCAACGCGATTGTCTGGAACCCTCGATAGGTTGCCTTTGTTTGCAAGTAACCTACAGAGATTGGGAGACCTGGGAGTATGGCTTGCAAGCGTTCAGAGTGGCGAAGACAGACCACGAATACATGAGATCAGGCTGTCGGTGTGACAGCTTTATTCGGCTGCCCCGTAGTGAGTCAGGCAGATCATGTAATTTCCCCTACACGTTGAGCGTCAGTGCCCACTCGAAATTGCCATGAGCCAGAGGCTCATGATACGCTCGTATGAATGCAGGTGTCGTGCAGATCTTGGGCAACGGTCGTTCCTGCTTTGCCTATTGCAGACTTCTGGATTTCCGTTCACCAATATTGCCTCGCTCGAGGTGAAGCAGTTTTACGCTTTACGCGCGCTGCGGGTAGCTGTCTCGACTTGATTAACGACACCTGGCATAGATTCGGTTGATCTTTGCAATCCCTTCATGTGACCTGCAAGCCAGATTTGATACACCAGCATAGCTACCATCATGACATCAACATCAGCTCCAGCGTCTATACTATCTATACTTAATTCTATACAGCTTTGAAAGCTGCTTTCTATACCAGTTTCTATACCTTTACGATTACCGGTGACGCTGATCAAGCGGTGCCTGTCACTAGCGTCGCTGATTCGCTAGAGCTGCGGTCCCCCTACTGGTGCCCCATCGTGAGCAGGTAAGTTCCTCGATAGAGCTCCGGATAAGCATTGCCGTAGCGTATCAGTCTGAACACAGGACTGTGAAGGTGGTCATCAGGATCAGAGCAACGCTAGCTATCAGGAGTTCACCGCTACGTTCCGCTTACCCATGCGATCATTCCATGGAGAACGGTATGGGAATTGAGAACTAGCTCAGGGCTACATCAGGGGTTCCACGGAGCAAGCTGGCGTCTGGCCGGCGTTCCTCGACATCGTAACATGCAGGTTGCTGCGGTCATGAAACTACTGTAGCCAGGCCATACGCATTTATAAGGCAAGACCCTGGATTGGAGATAGAGAATATCTGCCACATAACCCTGCGATTTTCTTTCGACGACGAGATCAGTCGGAAGCCTTTCCGAAGTAAACAAGATGGACAGAACACATGAGAGCCCGATGCCGTCTGATATCAAACAAGACGAAAAGGTCGTCCCGACTTTTGAATATGTTGAAAAGGTTGGCAGTATTCGAAGTGGCGAAGACACGGAACAATCACCGGTACTATCACCCGATGACTTCACGCCTGAGGAGGAGAAGGCACTCCTCAAACGCATCGACCTAGCTATCCTCCCTTTAGTCACTGGTGAGATATCGAATGGCGATAGTTCCCGGATCATGGCTTTGGCTTACTGTACCGGATTCCTTTAGCCTTGTACCTACTCTCCTTTTTGGACAGAACGAACATCGGCCAGGCCAACATCGCAGGTGGGTTCGCCTTTTTTGTCCACCGAGTGTTTCTCATTACTCCTCCACTTTCGGACTTTTTGTAGGCCTGTCCAGGGACTTGCGTCTGTCCAGTACCCAATATCAGATCGCCTTGTGCGTATTCTTCATAGGCATGTATCTTGTTGGTAAGATCTGCGTAAAGACTGACCCGTAGCTTAAGGGTACATCGCAATCGAGTTACCCTTCAATGTCATCCTCAAAGTAAGTATCGATGTGGCATTTCCGCGATCACATGCTCACGTTTAGATTATACACAGCGATTCAAGCCACCCAAGGTCGTCGGTGTCACCATGATTTTATGGGGCATCTGCTGCATATGTATCGGCCTTACCCAGAATGCCGCCGGACTGTCAGTCACCAGGTTCTTGCTAGGTCTGACCGAAGGTGAGCCTCGAAGAAGCCCGGCTGACCCTGAGGCCACGTGCGTGGGAAGGTATTGAATGAAAATCTGCACCGGGGTTCCAAATCACGAATCTGGCACTTACGCTGGAACTTCACAGGTGGTCTCTTTCCAGGATTGAACCTTCTTCTCTCTTCTTGGTACTCACGAGCTGAGCAGAATACTCGGATCGCTATCTTCTTCGCTGGTGCCAGTCTGTCCGGCAGTCTCGGAGGACTCCTCGCTTTTGGCATTTCGCATATGGACGGAGTGGCCGGCCTCGACGGATGGCGATGGATCTTTATCCTGGAGGGCATTCTGACCGTGTTGGTTGCCTTACTTTGTTTTCGGTTCCTAGTCAGCTTTCCAGAAGAAGAACGAAGACTACTCTCACCTGATGAAGCCCGAAGATGGAAACATAGGCTGGCTTTGAGTCAAGGCATCACCAATGTCGATATCAGAGAAAATATCCGAGGCCAGATGCGTTCAGCTTTCTTGGATTGGAGATCTTGGGGGTATGCAATTATGTGAGCATTCCTCGCCGCTATCTCGTGAAAGTCGATCCATACTCACAACAGTCGCGATGATAGGTACTCTGGAGTGGTAAGTCCCGCAAACGCCGCGCACAACCGCAGCCTGAACATTCGCCTCATTCTATGTTCGGTGTTAGGTCGGTCCCCTTTACAGCATGTCTTTATTCTCGCCAGCGATCATCCGCGACTTGGGGTTTGCTCAACCTGCGATTGCCAATCTCGTACGTGAAGTCTTACGAAGGATATTTAGCATGCGACTGAGTTGCCACCATTTCTCTCTTCAAGTTAATTGTCCCCCCATACTTCTTGGGATTCTTGACGTGCATCGGGGTTGCCAAACTATCTGACCGAGCAGGAGTACGAGCGCCTTTCATCATGGGTTGCATGTCGATTACCGCGATCGGCTTCATCATACTCTTAGCAGTTGAAGGAGCGCCTGGCGTCAAGTATTTCGCGGTTCACCTGGCAGTTGCCGGGATCAGCCCAAGTATCGCAACTTCTTGCACCTTTGCCGTCAGCGCATTCGGACCACACGTCGTGCGGGCAACTGCCTTTGCAATTTTCATGGTGGGTCGAGGTCGCCACGCTGTGATCCTCATACTGACGACAGCTATATAGATGCTGGCAAACGCCATGGGCGTTTTCTCGTCCCTATTATACCCCACCGGCGATGCACCGCGATACATCAAAGGTTAGTTGCTGCGGCCGAGCGAAGACATCTGCCGGGACCTCACCTGATGACTACAGGCCACTCCGTCAATCTCGCCTGGTCTCTTCTCGCCGTGACAATGGCCGGAATCCTGATGTACGATAACTGGCGCAAGAACAAGGCACGTGACGCTTTCCGCTACGCCCATCCTGACGGTAGAGACTTTGACTACCGCAACGCGACCACCGCTGTAAGCTCATCGCGCAGATGACTGAGCGTCACCGCGACGATCCTGACCAACTGCTGTCCCTCTAGGCGGAGAAGGAAAAGTGGGGACTTTCTCATTTGCGAGATGATCAGGTGCTCGCGTTGGGCCATAATCACCCTGCCTTCCGTTTCCAGCTGTGATGAGGAGGAGGGAGATGGATTGAAGAACGGCGATAGATAGGCAAGAAGCTGCATTGTACCTCAGTCGAACTTTTGACTGCAACTCGAATATAAACTGTTATGCCTCAAAGAAAAGGCCATGTTATGATGCGAAGAAAGCCAACATTGTCATTTGGCTGCGGCACGACGACCCTCGCTTATCACCGCAAACGACCTATTCGCCCCGGGCGCTCCAGACACTGACCTCGCCGTCTTCACCTCCAGCAACCAAGATCTCTCCATTCCAATCGATGCCCAAAACCCGTTCGCCCTTGCCTTCCTTTTGCTGCCTCTTGACGCTGAACAAGGCTTGCTTGGGGGACCGGATATCCCATATCTGCAGGTTGCCCGAATATGTTCCGGTGGCGAGGGTAAACGATGATGTTGGGTGTGCGCGAAGGGAAGGCACCGGTGAAGAAGTGGACAACGTCAAGGAGATGAGGGATTGAGCTGGGCAGAAAAGGCGCCGAATGTCAGTTTTGGAAGATCGCCTGAGATTGGTCGTCATATGGCGCACCTTCACGCGTGTCCCACATGCAAACTGTGCGGTCCATGTGTCCTGTCGCAAGAGTACCAGATTGTGCCATTTGATCGATGCAAAGCGCCGCCTTGTCCGATGGTCCTTGCTGCAAAGTCGAAACATATCAGCTTGCAGCGCTCGTACCAAACCTTCGATTGCTCACCTTCAATACCGAGTTGTACCCGATATCCGCCTCCCACCCACGAACGCTTCCATCCCACGCGGCACTCCATACCCGGTTCCGATCCTCCTTATCCCAAACCGCACCCCCGATCCTAGCCGTATGCCCACGCATCACCATATCCGGCTGCTTCCTCCAACCGCCCGTCTGCGCATCCCTTGCCGCGCCTGCAATCTTTCGCTTCTTCTTGCTACTTTGCCCCGGTAAATAAGTCTTGGGCTCGGCGGGCAGGTCGTGCGTTTCCTCCAAGGGGTTGGCGGCCGTTGGGAGGGAGAAGACGCCGAGGAGGCCGTCCCATGAGGACGTAAGGACGTGCTCGAATGAGCGGGATGGCGCGATGGAGGAGATGGGACCCGTGTGCAGGTGGAGAGTCATGATTTCCTGGGGTGTCTGATCGGCTGTAGCGTCGAGGAGGGAAGGAATGCGGAAGATGTGGGCTTGTCGGTCTACGCCTCCGGCTCCGACGAGAATGTTTTCAGTCTGGCTGTTTGGTGATAGCCATGCGCAACAGGTTGCTCCTAGTGACGAGGGAAGGTTCATGGTGATCGACGAGTTTGCGCTTGCATCGGTGCCGGCTTGTGTCATGGGGATGACCTTGGCGTGTGAGAGGTAGGACGACATCAAAATGTGCCTGTCAAAACGGAATGAGCTGACATAGGTTTACTCGTCGGACAACACGTACCCTGGTCTCTGAATGCTGACACCCGACACCCAATCATCCTGGGGAAAGCTCTCTAGCTGCTTTGGCGGCAGCAGACTCTGAATATACTCGACATTGATCACACTTTCAAAATCACCATTCCGCCTATTCTTGACCCAGTTGTCCAGCGTCGTCCGCAACAATTCTCCCTCGATGATGAAATCGAACGGCGTAGGCGTGGCTGACTCCCCAGACGTCGTATTGATGACCTTGTTAATCAACTCGGAAAGCTGGAACCGCCGCCAGTCGGCCGGGATAAGATAGGTGGATTGCGGGATGGCATGAGCGGGATTCCGAGTGTAAAGGTTGATGGACACCTTGTCCGCGGCGGGAGCGCTAGTTAAGTTTATGTCCGACATGGCGTCGTTTCCTGCTCCTGTAATGCTATGAGAGACAAAGCATGAGACAGAAACTCACCAAACGTCACTTGTATGGCAGCCTGTCAACTTGTGAACTTCAACTTTCCTACACCGGCACGTGACTGTTGTCTCAGACGGCTGCCGGAAGGAAACCGTCTGCCTGGTTGGGTCTGCTTGGGTAAGCCAACTTGAACGCCGTTCAACCTCGAGGACATTCTCGTCGCTTTGCGGACTGGTTGGACTATCCGAGGGAGCTCGCGTTGAACTTGGACTGAAAGCAGGCCTCGTTTGTGTAAGCGGAGCAAGCAGAGCATCGCATGTTCAGATTGATTCCTACGCTAAGCCTTTGATATACGATGAATTCATGGCGAATCCGAGTGAGGAGGGGAAAAGG
Source organism: Naganishia sp. PG3902-1 (assembly GCA_023628075.1). NCBI lineage: Eukaryota > Fungi > Basidiomycota > Tremellomycetes > Filobasidiales > Filobasidiaceae > Naganishia > Naganishia sp. PG3902-1. The sequence continues at coordinate 396,794 of JAMALH010000019.1, forward strand.
TAAACATGGCGAGACGACGAACCGCAAAAAAAAGTGATCGGTCAAGATTTGATTCTGATCGAGTGTTTCAAACCGTGTACGCCAAAGATACTTCTTGGGGCCTGGCGCGGCGTCCTGGCTTGGGTTCAGGCAGGATGCCATTCCTCCTCCCAGCTGCCATGCGGCACCGTTCGAAAGGTCGTCGTCACCATCTCTACCAGTCTGATCGCCGCTCGGTCGCGCCCCTTCTCCCGACCCTTTCCGACATCCGCCTTCCCACAAGTCACCCTCTTGTACATACTCTGTTAGAGGAAAAAAAGATCTCACTCGAGACTTTTTGTGAGTGTGAGTATTTGCGGTCAGCGTTGAAAGGAGGGATGATGGTGTTACGGATGTACGCAGACGGAGACGTTTATTGACATGATCATTTTTGCTCAGATTCGGAATATGGCCGCAGGCAAGAGGATCGCAAACTGAGGAATTATTGTGTTTTGCGAATTAACAGCATAGTAAAGGATGTCTGTCATCTCAAGAAATCCTTTCGACCTTCTCGGCGGTTAGTACTCGATTTCTCGATCTCGTCAGGGTGCAGGAAGGAAGGCCCAAGGAACATGAAGGAGCGTCAAGGAGAAGCAGCCGGTGAAAACAGCGATGGAATGAGAGCCCAGAAGGACACGCCAGAAACTCGCACAAATGTTGATCAAGGAGGGCGAGCGGCTGCGAGGGTTGCTGGGCAGCGGTATCGGTCAGCTGGATCTGTGATTAACGGACGGGAGCATCGGGTCTTTTCCGAAGGAGCGCAGCACCAAGATGGGAACGGATTCTATGGAGAGACACATTTGCTGACATCTATTTTTGACTTCGCAGACGACGGCTCTGAGGCGCCCGCCGTCAAGGCTCCCGTCCCTGCCAAGAAGGCCGAGGCTCCCAAGCCCGCCCGAGAAGTCCCCGGATCCAAGGCTCCCCAGCAGGCCAACCGAGGTCGAGGTGGATACTACAGCCGAGGCGCTCCCCGAAACGTCTTGAAGTCCAACTCGGACAAGACCGCCGACGTCGAGGCTACCGACCCTGAATCCGGATTCGAAGGTGAACGACGGGGTAGGTGGACGACACGTAGATGAGAAGGTAGTTCGGATCTGATTATGCGCCATTGGTTTAGCTCCCGGACGAAACGGACCCCGAGGACACGGTGAACGAGGACGTGGCCGAGCCCCCCGAGCTCCCCGAGGCCGAGGTGCGGCCCCCGTTTCCGGTGGTCACACCGCCGACCGAAAGTCGGACGGCCGAAAGTCCGCTCACGCTCTGCCCGATTCGGAGAAGCGAGTCGCCTCCGGATGGGGAGCTGATGAGGGCAAGGCCGAGTTGGCCGCTGAAGTTGAAGGTGCCGTTGACGCCAACAAGGAGGCTGCCGCCCCTGACACCGATGCTCCTACTACCCCCGCCGCCGACGCACCTGCCGCCGAGAAGAAGGTCGAGGAAGAGGAGGACAACACCAAGTCTTACGAGGAATACCTCGCTGAGAAGGCCAAGCAAGCCAGCGCCTTCGGTCAGCTGGAAGGTCGACAGGTCGAGGGTACCAGCGACTTCGTTGGCTCCGCTTTGAAGAAGAGCGCCGAGCCCGAGGACCCCTTCTTCTCCGGTCTTAAGGCAAGTCCTTACGTCCATCGTGTTGCGCGAGACTGACCCCGCTTCCGGTACCACAGAAGGAGAAGGTTCAGGCCCCCAAGAAGGAGACCAGCACCAAGAAGGAGAAGATCTATCTTGAACACGAGGGCCGATTCGCCCCCGTCTCCACTGGTGAACGACGAGGCGGTGCCCGAGGTGGACGAGGCGGCAACCGAGGTGACCGAGGTGAACGACCCGCTCGAGGAACCGCCCGAGGCGGCCGAGGTGGCAACGCTTCGCGACAAGCCCCCATTCCCGTCGACGACGACAAGGCCTTCCCCGCTTTGGGAGCTTAAATGCATCAATTCCTTACATGCGAAGATGCGCAACCAATATCTCGGATTCTGACACACGACGATAACAAATAGCCACGCGGAGTGTGATCGCAGACGAGATCCCCAGAGTCATTTGGAATACATCACTAGTTTTCGTGGCTCAAAAGTCTTGTATATCTAGAGATGCGACCAGTGTCACCAGATGACCATTCAAAAAGGACACACGGATTCTCTGCAGCTTTCTCGTCGAGGGAATGAGCAAATGTCACCCATTGTCGCGGACAGGCGTTCCAGACCGCCTGCTGTAGCGATGGGAATCCCGACGCAGAAGACCCATGTAGACGACTTGAAATCAGGAGGACGTATATCAATGCGGACAAACATGCTTCTATGTTCCCCGCCGCCCACTTCGCTGACCACTGAAGACCTACCACACAGATTCGCTGACTTTGCTGACATAACCTGAAACGCCGACCTGAAACACGGCGATCGGGGAAGGCCGACGACTACCCCCGACACGGGATTAAAAGGTGGAGGGCAATAGTGAATTGATTGGATTCTGCAACCTAAAACTTCCAGCGTCTGCGCTACCGTACCATTTATGCTGCATCATTCTGCCAATTGTTGATTGGCCCAGACACGCATGATGTCGGCCGATCCTTCGTAGCCGCAGTTGACGACGTCCAACAGTCGAAGCGCGTCTGCCCAGTAATCCAATATCCGCCAAAATGGCTTTCCATGAGCGTCCCCGACAGCGGTCTCAGCCCTTACCGGACAAAGCTCCTGCGATCCCCTCGATATCAGCCGATGATCCTTCTCATGACTCTCCCCCCGCAGAAACATTCGTTCCTGCCACGCACAATCTTTGGATACTGTACATTCCCGTCAGCAGACGATACCATCCCGATCGGAATTTCAAGTTCGGACTCGCCCTAAACCTATTGTTCGGATTTGCAGCAACGTTCACAGTCGCCAACCTATACTATAATCAACCACTATTATCTATACTGGCCGATGAATGGGGCGTACAGTACGATGACATCTCCCGAGTGCCGACTTTGCTGCAATGCGGATACGCCGTCGGAATTCTGCTTTTGGCGCCTCTCGGCGACATGGTCCGCAGACGAGGACTCGTCCTGCTTCTCATCGCACTTACAGCAACGCTGTCGATAGGTCTCGCTCTCGCTCCCAACTTGATCACCTTTGAAGTTCTGGGGTTCTTCATTGCAGTCTTGACCGTGAGTAACCGTCGATGTTTGGTATACGCAAGGGCTTAATTCTTGTCTAATAGGTAACCCGTACGTGAAGTCCGCAATCCGCATTGAGAGAGTCTAAGCAAGCTGACGCTTCATTCTCGTACTCAGCCCAAATCATGGTACCGCTCACTGCGGACTTGGCGCCTCCAGAGTCACGTAGCAAGGCCATCTCCATCACTCTCTCCGGCCTCATGCTGGGCGTCCTCGTCGCTAGAGTACTCTCAGGAATCATCGCCGAGTTTGCCGATTGGAGATACGTATATTGGATGTCTGTTGGGCTGCAATACTTGATTTTTATCATGTTGTGGTGGACCTTGCCTGATTATCCAGCAAAGGTTGCAGACGTTGGGTATTGGCAGGTTGTGAGTCGTCGAGACCGTGTACCCGTATCATTCGCTAACTCGACATCGCGGCTTTTTCAGCTTTGGAGCATGGCGACCTATCTATTCAAATATCCCACCTTAGTCCAATGCTGCCTGATAGGCTTCTTCTCCTCGGGTAAGTTTCAGCGATTATATCAAGATAGGAGAGGCTTAAGTAACGATATCTCAATCCTAGCCGTCTTCACAAACTGGTGGACTACTCTTACCTTCCTATTGAGCGATCCCCCATATAGGTATAACACGCTCGAAATTGGCCTGTTCGGCTTGGTCGGGTTGTTTGGCGTCAGCATTGCTCCTTTCACGGGTAAATTGCTGGATAACATGGAAGGATGGTTGGGTCAGTTCGCAGCTCTCATTATTCAGGTAAGCATCTTAAATCTCCGCCTTTGGGCGTACTACCCTTGATGAACAACAAATTCTTCTTGCAGATCAGCGCACAGGCGATAGCCGTGGGTGCAGCAAAGAGGAACGTGTCGGCCGTGGTGATCGTTTGCTTCAGTAGGTTCCGTCATTGGTCGTTGCCTCACGATCATTGCTGACGGTGCTTTGTCTAGTATTGGACGTTGGTCTGCAGATGGGCCAAGTCAGCAACTCCACCAGGATTTACGCTCTCGACGCCAACGCTCGAGCGCGACTGAATTCAATCTTCATCATATCCTTGTTCCTCGGTCAAATGATGGGGAGCTCAGCGGCCTCAAGTCTGTACGACCATTACGGATGGACAGCAAGTTCAAGTCTTTCCCTTGGCTTCCTCGGACTTGCGATCCTCATCCTCCTGTCCAGGGGACCACATGCGCAAAAGTGGATCGGTTGGGATGGCGGGATGAGGATGAGAAAACTGCGGTCTGAAGACAGAGAGAAGGCTGTTGAAGACACCGCGGGGATGGGAAGCGAGAAGACCGAAGATGAGGAGTTTGATCTCGAGAAGTCTTCAAGCACTCTGCAGGAACTTAACAAGGACGAGAAGGGAGTAGGGGATTCGGCGATGAGCAGCTCGACGAGCTCGCCACAACACCTTCGAGTCAGCTGAAGGTCAATACGTAAATAGCGTGGCATAAAATTGGCAGGCCTAGCATCTAGGGCAGCTTCGAAGTAAGGTATACAATCTGTTGAACCGGAACCAGTAGCAGACACCTGCAAGTGGCCTTCGATGCTAAGACGCGGATGTCTCTTGCAGTATTCACGCTGTATAAAGAGCTGTCGTAAAGCAAGAAGGCGAAGGCCGAAGAGCTTGCGAAAGCAGCAGTCAACATGTTCAAGTTCGCAAAGTCGCCGAGACCATCTCAGCTTTCTGAGACCGAAGTGCGAAGTTCCTCGAACGAAAAGCGCCTCTTCGTCATGCGGATGCTGATGTCTCACGAGCTCATGACGTCTTTTGCGCAATACGCGAGTCGCGTGGCTGACGAGTTAGCGGTCGAGTTCAGCCCGAGTTCATGAATCGCTATTGGCAGCCCTGCCTAGTGGCTTGGGCCGGGTAGGAATCCCTTACGGCAAGCAGCTGCACAGTCCCAGCCTCGCCGGAGACGTATGCCCAGCTTATAATGCCTTGAACGACCTTCGTCCCCTACGCTTCGCCTTCCCCTCGTTTTCTTCTCCGATCCTTTGCCGCTTCTGCTCTCACGCCCTACTGATCCTGTGAGTAGACCAGCTAGTAGACCGAAGCACCCTGCCTCCGTTCGCCTGGACGTCAGGTCGGCTCGACGGCTAGATCGTTCTTGGACACCGCATTACTTGGACGTCTTTGCGTATGCTCTCACGGCGCCCCCTACCTAGCGGCGTATATAACCCTGCACTCGAAAATCATCCCTCTCAATTGCTTCGTATCTCTCATTCACGCATCTTTCTCTCAACCAGAATAATCGATACTTTTCAAAATGGCCGCCGTTGAAAACCTCCCCAAGGACATGGAAGCTCTGTGGTACGAGTCCGCCACCAAATTCGATATCCGACGAGTGCCCGTTCCCGAGATCAACGACGAGGAGGTTTTGGTCAAGGGTGAGCAGAAGCGTGCGAAGGGATGGCGTTTTGAAGGCTCATGATATGCCTTCATAGTCACCTTGTCCGGATGGTGTGGTACCGACCAGCACATCCACGAGGGTGAATTCAACGTGAGTATCAGCAATCTCGTCGTCCTCATCTCTCTCACGATTTCTCCGTAGCCCTCGTTCCCTTTGATCCCTGGACACGAAGCCGTCGGCCGAGTCGCTGCCTACGGTAAGAACGTCAAGGGTTTCCAGTTGGGTGACAAGTGTGCCGCCGATGTTGGAACTGTGAGTGAGGCCTGGTCGTCTGGTCGGACCGACACACTAATCTTGCCCGCCTGATACAGTCGTGTGGCGCTTGTTTCTACTGCCGACGAGGTGAAGGCCTTTTGTGTGAAAACTTCGCTGCCAAGGGTGTCAAGATGCACGGTGGTTTCGCTGAATACGTCACTTAGTGAGTACAGATACGCCATACAATCCACGCAGGGTCGGGGCTGACCATCTGTATTCGCAGCCACTACTCCAAGTTGTACACCTTCAAGAACTTGACCGACGAGGAAGCTACCCTTCTGGAGCCCGCATCATGTGCCATCCACGGTCTCGACAAACTGCGACCTAAGGTCGGTGTCGAGGTTCTCTTGTTCGGTGCCGGTCCTACCGGCTTGATCTTGGCGCAACTGCTCAAGCAAAACGGTGCCCGACGAGTCGTTATCGCCGCTCCCGCCGGTATGAAGATGGACTTGGCAAAGAAGCTGAACGCTGGTGACGAGTACGTCGAGTTGGTCCGAGGCGACAAGGAGGCCCAGGCAAAGCAATGGGCAGAGCTCAAGCAGAACAACCCTTGTGAGTAGAACGCACTTCCGTTGCTTTCCTTCCTCATGTTGAACATATCATTACAGACGGTTTCGACATTGTTTGCGAGTGCACCGGTGTCGAGTCAATGGTTGACGACTCCATCAACTGGGTCCGACGAGGTGGAACTTTGTTGGTCTACGGAGTCTACAACGACGATGCCCGAGTCCACTGGTCGCCCATGAAGATCTTCGGCGATGAGATCACCATTCTCGGTTCTTTCTCGCAAGTCTTCTGCTTCCCCCGAGCCGTTGCCTACCTGGACAGCGGTCGAGTCAACGTCAAGGGTATGGTTACCAACGTCTTCGACTTGAAGGACTACCAAAAGGCCCTTGACTGCGCTGAATCGCGAAACTTTGTCAAGATCGCTATCCGTAAGTCCATTCCTGTAGGCGGGCCATTTCCGCACATGCTGATATCGGGGTTGCTGCTTTAGGACCCCCTCAATAAATCACTGTATCAACTAGAGCTTTATCGGAACAAGAATGTTCCACCTCGCACGCCACCAGATAGCCTACCGGATTTCGACCGCATAAGCGGGTAATTGTAATATTGGGTGTAGATTACAAAAGGCAAATGTTTACTGCATGCACCGTGGGGATCTGAAGATCCACATTGAATATAGACCACGAAGCTATTACTTGAGCAAAGATGTTTAAGAAAGGTATCACACGATGCAAAGTGATTGGAGTGCGATCGAAAGGGCCTCAAGCGTCGCCATTAACCTCTCTCATAACATTGTTCAACAGATCTGCGAGGAATCGTCGATCCCAAACGTACAGACGGTGATGCAGTGCTTACTGACAAAGGGCCCAAGCAGCTGATCGACAAAGGGCAGCGAGTACTGCATGCCATATGATGAGAAACGCGATGCGCATGTCTTACAGCGAAAGCTCGAGATGTTCCGCCACAAGCACAAAGGGCCGTGCCCGATCAGAGGTTATGTCGCATCAGGACTCCCCATTGTCCAGGTCAACTTAGGTCAGTCGAGCGCACGATCTCTCGCTATAAGGATATGATGGCTCTTGAGGTCTATCGTAATGGTCCGTCGGCGAGATACATTCGTCATTCTGCTGGTGCTATCTGCGAGATCGTTGTCTTACAACAGCGGAACTTTTCGCCCATTCCATTGTCAAGTCGTTCTCCTAATTCCGGTTGGCTGCCTAGACGGCATACACATCGCGCCATGCTAGCATAGAGAGCCGCATCGAGACTAGAGTGAGCTATCAACCTTGTTCTTTGGCAAGCAGACAAAGCCAGAGGCTGATTCGAATGCAGGACTCCCTACAAGACAGTGGACATACCGTCTACCTAGCTAACTCGGTCGACTTGCAGAACAATAGTAGGGAACAATAGTAGGACCTGGTCCGAAGTCTGACATAGGCTTCATTTGCAAGGAAGGATCCGTGAGTCTTTGACCGTTCATTGTTATACGCTCCGCCCCAGCCTTCAGCTGCTCTAGCTGGGCCGTCTCTCCTTGCCGTAGGGCGAGCAGATGCGAATGGAATTGCCATAAACACGCAGGAGTCGTGGGTGGACGGGCAGAGATGTGTCGGGGTGTATGATCATTGTGTGGACGGTGGACACGATGAGTTCTGGTTGCGTGAGGCTGCATGAGCAGGGCCATTGAGTTGCGTCTATACTTGGCATACTTTGCTCGATGACGACTCAAGCGATGAATGTGTAATAGGATATCGGGTGTCCGGTCACGATAGGCGACTGCTGCAGAACCGACGTCGTCGGGTAACGATGAGAAGCAGGCGCTTCCTGCCCTGTCGAACAAGAACAAGGATTCCGGCGCTGACCATAAACCACTGCTTTGGCGATAGTATTGTATCTGAAGCCGCTGTTCGCGACACTGTAAAAGGGTGTGTGTCAAGCTGCTTGGCGTCGTCGATTCCATCGAAGTTGACAAAGCACACATCGACGCTAAATCCCAGGTTGAAGGAGTCACTGTGTCCCATTGTTCGTTCTATTGTTCGTGTTTCTCGGTTACCCGCGATTGATTAGAAAGCTGAAGAGAACAATAGAAAGTCGAAACACGTACGGTCGACTTCTTGCGCTTGGACCTTATTTGTTTCCGTGTTTCGCTTGAATTTCGGTGGAGGTCTTGATCGCTTTCTCGCGAGCAGCTCTCCGGACCGCATCATCACTGTTCTCGACCGCCAGTAGCGCCCTGGCCGTCGACTTGAACCTTACACACGTACAACGGCATCGGACCTGTCTCTTCTCCGAGCTCGTCAGTCCAGCGGTACGTGCCGCGAGCGACTGCGCTCAGCGCGCTGCTCTCTGGCAGCTGGTCTGTTTCCGTTTCGAACTTCGTCGCTGCACTACTTTTCGGCTCAACTGTATAATCATGTCAACTTCTTCTATTCACCAGATTCTGCACGCACCAGATACTTCCAGTGTAACAGCACCGGATTCACCTCGGAACACGCTCTTGGCTGATAAGAGAGGGACGTCCCACTGTCAACCCAGAGAACGTCAGGCTACAACCATCAGCAGACATATCTCGGCTCCAGAAATGTTGTCAATCCCCGACCGAAGTCGCCCTCTAACCCTAATTCAGTCTGGAGCGATAGGGCTGTCTCAGCAGTCTCGCGACGAAGGTATCTCACCACCCACCATGGGAACCTCGGCGTCGCCAATAGTACAAATTCAGCCCTGGTCCAACACAGCTGTCAGTCCCGCCTATGTTCATCACTCCCGTAATATACACGCAAGCCTCAACTCGCAGGGAAGAGTCTCTCCCATCGACGCATCTCGTCTAGCAAATCATCCTTACAGCAAGGTCAAATCAGGAATGAGTTCAGCATCTTCGTCTCGTCGCGGGAGTTACCAGTCTTCCTGCTTGTCTCCCAGTGACTCGGAAATGAACATGAACAGGCCTGTCCCGCCGGCATCAGGAGGACTCAAGCACTCGCCGCGCCGTAAGCGAAGGCCTAACTTCCCGTCATCACCAAGAGCTATTATTGCCGGGAGGGACGGCGACGACTACGCGATGGACACGCATAATTACACTCAAACGCCTTCGATACTACGAGTACCCTATACTCCCATCCCACCGGCAGTTACTCCGCATTCTCCATATTATCAATTTGGGCCTCCATCCGCAAGAGACCCGTATGCGATGCCTGGCTCTGCCTTGCCAATCTCGAGCGTCAGAGACAGTCCGCTGGACACAGAGGGATTCATCAGAAGTGGTCGTTACGCTCCTGTCCCAAATGCTTTGCCCAGAAGCAGACACAGGACAGATTCCATCCCACGAAGTTATGTCTTGAAGAGCCTGAACAACCTAGCGCCTCATTTTTGGAATCGGCCGGGCACGGCGGACTGTCGCATCAGTAAGCCAGACTCATCCACATTTTTGGCACTGTCTGACGTTTCATCTACAGTCATTCCCATCAAAAATCCTGGTCAATTGACTCCTTCACCGTCGACATTGGCCATTTTGACCTCCCCGACGACAGCAGATTCACCTAGGTTCCCACCAGCGCCCCCGTCAAGCTCCGGTGCTACGGCGAGATACTCCTCCTGTCCCTCTGCAGCAGGCACTTTCGGCGCATCGTCCCCGCAGATGCTACAACATCAGGGTGCTGGCCCCGCAGATTCAAATCAAGGCCCCAAGGTGAGTCCTACTTTCCGTCAACACGATGATTGCTGAAGGCTTCGAAACAGATTCTTAGCTTCATGCTACACCGCGACTATCTGGTAACGCAATCAACGTTGTTTCAGAGGTTGCTGGATCCCTCGCCCGAACCGCCAGCAGATCAGATCAAGGCTCCCATGACAGCGCCATCTACGCATTCATCCTTCGCTGGAAGGAAAGACATGGGCACCGACAGCCGCAACAGCCAAGGTCCCGGAAAGACGCCTCCCTCGCGCGCTTGCCCCAACAGGATTAACGGCGCCAAAGTCCTCACAACGTCGAGCGGTAACATGACAAGCGTTTGGTTGCCGTTGCCGGATCCGAACAGCTTTGCAGTGTTGGCCCACTGGTTATACTGGTGAGTAATAGAACATCAAGATACTCCACGGCTGCTCACTGTAAGAGCTCGTAGGGGCGATTCTTCGCATCTTGAAGAGGCTCTTGCTCGCAACCACGTCACATGGCAAGGGCTAATCAAGAACATCGAATATCTCGGTTTAGACAACCGCATCAAGCGTGTCCTGGGATCGTGGTGGCGACGCTGGGTCAAGGTTGCGCCGGGGCGCAGAGAATCTGCCTCAGGAGTCGCGGCAGCTACAGCATCTCAGCAACGGCGCAAGAGATCGGGGGCCTCAACGCATTCTCAATCGCTGTCCGACGAAGAAGAGGATGAAGAGCTGCCAGACGTGGACCCCTTAGCACCCGTTGCTCATCGCGGTGCTACTCCCACCTCGAGTGCAGGAAGTGTTCCGGGGGAGCCGATCGCGAATGCTGGTCTGGGAATCTCTCATGCAGGAGATCCTACCATAGATACAACCGAAGTCGCACGGATGATGAACGGTCTTCGGCCTTGAGATCCCGATGTAATATAGATAGATCGCTCGATTGTCGAATTTGATGACAGCTACTGATTGTCGGACATAGGACAAATCCAATCAAGTCGGAACGACAAAGTAGCTATGCAGATACTCTTGTTCGCGATCTCAGACGCTGATCCCAGGCCAGAAAAAGAATGCGACGCGCTCTGTTTTCCGAGCTTTGCAAAATTCTGAATCTTGTGCGAGACGATATGCGGATCTATTGCCAAACCTCTTCAGGCGTGACGCGAATCTCTCTCCCGTTCGCTCTGACATGCTTGTGATCCTGTGGCAGCGAAGAAGGCAGAAGTCAGAGTCCGTCAAAGGCTGTTCCCCGTTATTAAAGTTGCTGACTTTATCTCGCGTCATTGATTTCCGCATATCTGAAACAAGGCAAAGTCAGCGACAAGTCTTCTTGGAGCAGAGAACACTCTTACCGAATCCATCCAGTGCATCCGGACTGTTCCCTGCACCCTCCATGCCGTTATAGTACCTGTGTAAAGGAATGTTTACTCTGTTCCGACCGATGACAGCGGATTTCAACTCACCCTACCACTCTCCGGAAGACGCTATATCCCATTTTCTCGTACATCTGAATAGCTCTGCCGTTGATACACCGGACGAACAGGTCCACGAACCAAGTATCATGCCCATATGGCCCGGATCGTTGTTCCAAAAAGCTCATGAGTTGTCTTGCAAGACCGAGTGAACGGTAAGGGGGTGAAACTGAAAGGGCTGTGACGTGTCCGTGATGCAGAGGATGAGGTTCCGGTGGTTCATGCTTTCCGATGACTAGAAGGTCAAGATTCATCAATGAGATGCTTTGCAAGCGAAGAAAGGGACTTTACCATATGCGTTTATTCTTCCACCGTGAGGTCCTGTTGCTACGCATGAATAATCTGGCCAAGTTGAAAGGTACTGCAAGTAGAAAGAGGAGGAGTACTGACAAAGCAAATTCTTCATGTGTCAGGTACGAGATACGGTACGCAGGCTGGATAGAGAGGACTCACGGTTTCTGTCCAGGCATCGATGTTAACGGCATTGATTTTTAGCAGATCCTCAGCGCCGAACGGCCGTATTATTGACATCGCTGAGCAAAGTTAACGGCGATATGTCCTTATCTACGGTCACGAACTCCAGCTTGCTGTCAAGGATGAAGTTTACCCACACAACTGCAGGGATACTGGACATACCAGGCAATGCAACCTCTCGAGTTCACCAGTCTCGACCTCGATCATTCCAAGCGGGTTCGCGATGTCTCACAATAATGCGACTCCTTTAGGAATGACCCCTCACGGCCCCCAGCTGGCTGAGCTGCTGGCCGGTAGTCAGCGACTGAATCACTGGCCTACAACTATAGATATGGTATTCCAGGGCTGGCAGGTCTCTTGAATAAGCCTCGAGTGCAGAGCGAGATTTGGATTGTTGGAGGAGATCCCTCTAGCCCTCGTAGAGCTCGTGAAAGCGGTGACGGGAAGATAAGAAGCGCACAATCGCGGCTTCTTCGATACTCGGCGATACGACTAGTTCGTCAACGCAATGGGGCAGAGTCATGACCGTCATCAACGACAAATCTTGTGTTCTCTGACATCAATATACTTCAACAAGTCGCGAGCATTCTGTCCTAAAGAAAGCGGTCGAACCTGCAAGGTAGGATGAAGAGATACCAGGATTAGGCGATACGCGGGCTCGGGAGACTTCCGAATGCATACCAATCTCGACAAGCCTTGGCGCTGGCTTCTTTCGCCCATCGGTTCCTCTCAACCTTCATATCACCACGGAGCGCGAATCCGTGCATGACTCCGCTGAAGACCTGAACCATGTAGTCGTATCCTGATGTTCCAGCGTGTTCACCAGACATCCCATCCGGTGCTTCGGGAGTCGAAAGGCGAGTCAACGTGGCCATCAGCGTGTTGCGACGGTCGGGGCCAAAGTGCCGGTCTTGTTCTATGGTCAAGTCGCTTAGGCATTCATTCTGCTTGCATCACCGAAAAGTCAACTAACCAGCTAGTGAAACGTAGAGAGGTTGCTTGAGCCTCTCGAAGACTTCGTCGTCGTCCAGATGGGCAGGGTGTACAATGGCGCCTGGATCCCAGCGGGGCAAATGGCGGACATCAGTATCTGGAGCAGAAAGGCGGTCTCGTAGAACCCTACCCGCGGAAACTTCATCAGTAGCGCCTGGCATATCGAGGAATAAGTCATCGTCCTAAGCAAGATATAAATAACAGTTTGGACTTACAGTACTCCATGACGTACGGGGCACCGAAGCAAAAGCCTGCCGAGAGTAATATCGTTCGAAGGAAGCACGACTTGTAAGACCTCGTACTCACCAACGATGGCGTAAGTGGTGTCTGGACCGCCATACATCTCCTTGACCTTTGCCACCCATTCTTTCAACAGAAGACTGGTCCGGTCCATATCGTTGTCGTTCTCGTCTTTAACCACGGTCTTGAATTTGCTGATCCATTCGGTAAGATCGAAGCCCGGATTAGAGCGGAAAGTATCCAGCTCTTCGCCGTGAAAGTAGTCTGGGGATATCACGAGGTAGTCTATGTCTCCCGGTTCAGCGATAGACATTTCATTTGCCGCGTAGCGGGACTGACCATTGGTAGCGTGCCAGTCCATAAGCAGTTGGTTGTTGATGAATCGAGGACCGTAAACATCACATGCCCACAATATGACCCTCTTTGCCTTCTTCTCCTTTAAAAATTCCGGCGTCGTTCCAGGCGGACAGGCGATATATGTGCCAATGGTACCGCTAATTGGCAGAGAGACGTCGAACAACAAGCCTTTGGATTCGCCTTCTTGCAGATGAACAGCGAGGCAGTCACCGGCACAGGCGGAGGTAGCGGCGTGAGGTCCAGGCATGACGACGTTGCTCGCAGGCAGTGGTTCAGTAGACCTCAATCTATCAACGGCAGGACCTCACGAAAGCCCAAATGACGGGAAACGCCCATGATGAATACTTGAACGTAGCGCGCGTTTCAGCTCAACGCCGATGAGAGCCAATCGATGTTCGGATCCGGCCGAGCCGACGTCCGATCGAGAGGCGCATGAAGCCGTGCGTCCATCGTAGTTTCTTGCAAAGTGTGGATCTGTGTCGTACCAAACAAGACCTACATGCAGGAGATGTAGATCAAATCACGGTCTGTGACCGCCACAAGCAAGGCAGAAAGGAATATACCAAGTCTCGTAGACCTCAGGCTGGCCTGCGAGTCCTATAGCAATTTTCACAACCTGTCGACATTCGATAGGATACGGAACGAACAGGACGAAAAGCAAGATGAAAAGACATCGTCAGTAGTCGGAATGTACCTTGATCGAAGAGTCAAGTTTACCATTCCTCCAGCAGTAGCCCTGTATGCGGCCATATCGGCCGTGTTCTGTGTCCATGGATTCTCAGCACACGCAACGTCTCAGATACCTTTCACAGCGTCTTTGGAAAGGCCAACTGCCGCCTCGAATGCAGCTGAGATGCAGCAGCTAACAGATTGGGATTATGATCTGCGTACTCTGCAACCGGTTCCATTGACGGTCAACGGCAATTCAACGAACCGGGTCGACCTCGTTTACTTTGGAGATGGTTGTGAGTACCTCACTTTCAAAACGGCCACAGCAACGTGCTGATGTATCGCATGTCTAAGACACCGAAGAAGAGAGAGACGCGTTCATCCGTGATGCACAATCGCTTACCGATACCCTATTGAACCCTGGAGGAGCATTCTTGCCGGTCGCGAACCTTCTCAACTTTTGGGCTGTCTTCATTCCCTCAGGCCAAAGTGGCATAGGCACCCATGGCAAGCCAAAGAACACGACGTTCGGTCTGTATCGCCCCGGGGAAGAATTACGAGCCGTATTTTACGCACATCCGGACCGGGTAGCGGCTGCATGCAAGGCTCTCAATCATCGCTCTTCAACACGAAAGCATTCGGCCGTTCCCTTTGGGTGTGACGAACCTATTCTTCTTGGCAATGACGGATTCTATGGCGGCTTGGGCGGGACACCTACCGTCATCACTGCGTCTCGCGAAAACGGAGTGCAAGTCTTGCGCCACGAGCTCGGACATACCCTGATTCCCGTTGGAGAAGAATATGACAATGGATATGCTTACTTTGGCGTGAATGCAGCCAACGCCACCGAACATGGCGCACACCAAAGGGTCTCGTGGGCTCACTGGTTGTCGAATTCGAAAGCTCGAAGAACTGGCCGCGTACGGATGGAAGATTCGCGTGTGGCCGTCCAAAAGTATCCCTGGCATGATCTCGCAAAGTCCCCCTACGCTGTCAACTTTAGCGATCACGGTGCCACATATCCGACCGGTCTGCTCAGATTTTCTGTATCGGGGATACCGACCGAGTCAAACCTCGTCGTCAAGATGGACGGACAGGTCGTAGACTATAATTTCAGCAAGGTACACCACGGATCGCTTGACAGGACCTGGGTGCAGATCTTGCTCGACAATGGACTGGCCGGATATCCAAAGTCAAGAAATGATCGACACGAGCTGGAATTCATTGCGACTGCTGCCTCGGAGACTGTGCGACCAATGTTGTCGAGTGTGGAAATCATAGAATATGGGTCGGAAGAACGGTAATTAGGTCTGCTCAGTTGAGCATAGCGGCATAGTTGACGGATCTTGTCACGCACAGATTCAATAGCTCTGCCGGTCACATCGGCGCATATCGTACAGAGGACATCGATGGTGGCGTCACACTACGGCCAACGAATGAGGGCTGTCTGATGCGCGATGTTACAATACCCAGTGAGTGGAATACGCCGCCAGCTGATCAATCACATCAACAGTCTGCACCTGCAGCTTTCTGTTCCGTATGCCTCGAAGGCCTCACACTTTCCCTCCTTGGACGCGTATCGCTCATCGAAGATACACGAGTCACATGCGCGACCGAGGGCAACGCGCATATGGCCCGACATGCCTCTTTTTCGCTCGACCTTTTGAATATGACAGACGCCACCTACACCATTCAATGGTTCCGAGGGGACATCGAACTCAACGCGTTCGAAAATAAAACAAGGATCGATATACCGGTGTCGCTGCTTCAATCCGATTGGACTTCAGCGGAGGAAATGTATACTGCCAAAGTCCGACTGAGTTTACCTCACGTCCGGCTGGGTGATCGTGAAGAATTGCAAGACAAGGCCGTCATTCGGTTCGGAGGATGTGATTAGGGCTGGTGTGTGTCATCCATTGGCCTTGCAATAAGTATACAATCAGTTCACGTTGTCTCTGGCGATCTCCTATTTCAGCTTTCCGATAAAGCCGCTGAGGCGCAATTGCACTATCACTCCAACAAAGAAATCATTTGGTACTCTAGCGGCACTGGAGCGTGTCAGTGTGCCAACTCAGTAGCGCAGCCGGCCAGCCGTCGATACGGTTGCAGTCGAATGATATGATAGACATTCCCCTGATTGAGGCTTTGTTTCGATTCTTCCGTTGTACCTGGGATGTACGTGAGTCGGCCAGCTCGCTGATCGACACTGACCACTCCACACTGCACGGTGAAGCAGTGCTTAGCTATACAACATATAGGAGCTGACGCTATTCGAACATCTTACGTATTTAAATTGTTCCGATCAGTCTTCGATATTCGGCTCACAGATATCGATGGTCGACAGCGAAGCCAGAAATATAGGGGTAAGAGGATGTTTGATCGGCTAGACCACCATGAGACAGGGGATCGGCGATACTGTAGTTCTGTATGCGTGGTACAACCTGTAGTCAATCCCTGGCTCTACCCCCGTAATGCTGAGAAAACGTCCATAGACAAGCTCTCCAAGCTCCAGACTTCATCAACGATCGACGTAGTCACACGAATACTCCCTTGTTCGCTCGCAAACCAATCAGAATTCAGTATAACTCCTTAGGTAATCACTTCACGCCGACGCGCTAGTATCCTGGCCGGGAATGACGTCAACCCAGAGTCAGATGACGGAGCGAGCGATGGTGCGGAATCTAATTCGCCAGGTGTAGCGGGTCAGTCAGCCGACGAGAATGGGTTATATATACGTCGAGGCTCGCCGCTGCATCGCCGGTGACACTGCCATCTGCAAACAACTATCTCAATCAGCTAATCAATACAGCACCAACCACTAGCACAATGGCATCTCTTCCTCCCAAGCCCAACGTACGTCGCGATAACGGATTGCTGGAAATTGCAACTAATATCAGACCTCTTGACAGGCCAACGAAATGCCTGCCAGCCAGGTCGGCAAGACCGGAGCCACCCTCAACCGATTCGCCAAGCGAGACCCGGCACTCTACCCTTTGTTGATCGTCGTTGGTGGAATCTTCTGTACCGCCGGATACATGCTGAGCAACAAGGCGTCGAATGTTGAGCCGGCCAAGGCATTCATGCGAGGAAAGGTTGTGAACCCATGGGAAGATGACTCCAAGTTGGATGTCCACCCTTCGTGAGTTGGTTGCTAGCGTTCTCGTTCCACATGACTGACCGCGTCTTCTGCTTTAGGCAAGTCGCAGCGTTCAAGTACCGATATCAGAACCGACAGGGCGTCATGGAGGACGCACCACCCACTCTGAGCTCATCAGTGCGCCAAATGGCCGGCCCCAACACCCACAAATTTCGATGCGAATAGACACCTCGAGTCTGCCGCATCTCCGATTTCCCCGACAGCATCAGTAACAACACCTGACACCGCCTGTCATCCTTTGCATAGTCGACGTTTGGACGGTATCAGGGCGCTACTTCGCGACTCGATGCACGACCAGGATGTTTTGACCGGCAACGATACGATGCTGGAAGTACTTCGCGATGGAGTCTTCTAGTCCGGATCGATGTAGCAAACAGGTGGACATGGCCATTGTATTTGTACCGACTACGTGTATCCCGGCGAACGACCTCTCGACCTTTGAAAGACTCGAATCGCAAACCTACGAGCCTTCGAGGCAATGTATAAAATATAGCATAATGGGAAGGAATATCTGATCCAGTTATTCGCGTAATATTGTTTGCCAGGTTCTGTGCCATTCCCTTTGATTTGAAAAGCTGTCGCCCCTCGCCATAGTAGAGGAATTCATGAGACCCGAAGTATGCGTCAAGGATGTCCAAAGTTATGTCAGAGCCCGGAAGAGTGATGGACCCTGCCTCAACCATCTTGACCACAACTTTGTCGGAGCAGAGAACTGTGCAGAGAGATGGTTCGAAGAGCTGGACAGGGCGACATGCATGGCAACCAGTTTGTCATGGCTAGTGCACCCGCCGCTTCGAGTCAATGCTGAATCGAGAATATATGTATTCCAGCACCAAATGAGCATTTATGAGCACTGAACTGAACACTGCCAATTGCCAAGTCCTTCGCGCTCCAAGCATTCTCCAAGCATGGTCGCCTGACCAGTCGAAACCGAGCTCGCACATTGCGCGCACACGACAAATCCGTCATCCGTCGTCGGCTCGGCGGGCCCCAGCTTGAGACACGCGCTCGACTGAAAACGGCCGGCGCCGGAATGTGGGGAAAAGCGTGGGGCGAGCCAATAGAGTCGGTCACAACGGGAAATTTCTTGTATGCGATGGGTATTCAGGTCGCTCGGTGTGATCCATCGCCCTGCGCAAGGTCCCGTTGACAGCTTCAACGCTTTACAATAGCAGATCAACCGGTCGTTGGCTGCCGTCGAAACCCGCTTCCCGACACCGAATCCGGATGCGTTGAATTCCGTCATCAAGTCGGACGACGGGAATTCACATTCTGCTGTTTTCCGGTACCCCTCGACAACATGTCCGTCACACCTTCCCCTGGCTCGGCCATCATACCGCAAGAGCCGTCTTCCACGGAGGAAGCCTCTCTGTTGATCCCGCCGAATCCCGCCGTTCTTGCACAGCAACCGCGAGGCTCCATCCTGCTGAATCGCAACGATCCAACTTGCGTTCCACCTGCAGTCGCAAACGCATCCATAAAATCATCCTCGGGCGCTTCTTCCGTGCTGTCAAATGTCAAGAACGCATTCCTCTTTGGGGAGACCTCCCGGCCACGTCAGCCGGCGCCGCCGGCAGCGCTTTTCAACAACCGGAATCGTGCCAGTTCGACATCCAGCAACGGATCGACCGCTTCCATGGGATCCTATGGCGGGATGGCTCCGCAAAGTAATGCGACTAGACGGAGGGCGCCCTCGCCAAGCGTTTCATTCGCACCTCTGCCTTATGTTCCCAATCTCGAGAGGAGAAGGAGTATCACCCTGGGTGTGGCTGCGCGGAGCAATCTACTCAAAACGCAGGGCGGCGCCGCTGGAGGAATGGCGCCCCCCACTGCGCCCCTGACTCCCGGGGTATCGCCGAGAAAGGACCGAATGAAGGGGTATCTGATGATGACGGATGAGGAATGGGAATACTACAAGAAGGAAAAGGCGAATGAGTGAGTCTGGCATTCACTGGCGCCTCGGTGTCTGGTTGCTCACACTGCTATAGGCAATCAACCAGTCCACCCGAGCTGCATCACCTCGTAAAAGAATCCGGCAAGAAACTATGGCAAAAGGCGAGATCGCTCTCGTCTTCATCTTCGAAAAGTGCCTCATCACCAAATACAGGAGCCAAGGTACTGGATTCGTCTGACACTGGCTCGCTCGCTTCCGTATCCTCGCGAACTTCTCCACCAGAATCTCTTGCAGAGGCACAAGATTCCCACCCCTCGAGTGGTCCATCAACTAGCAGACCGAGACCCGGCGTCCTACGCCACGGCAGTGAGAACGCTCTGGAAGACTCCAGCGAGTTCGGTAGCATCGCCGAAGAAGACGAAGAGGCTCTGGCTGAAGCGGAGGATGAAGTACGATTGGACATGATCCCGAATCCTTACCTTCAGACAAACGGCTACAAGCCTCGTACAGAGTCGGTATCGACGACGTCTGAATCGAGTGGTGGTGACAGCTACTATGACGACTTTGACGAGGAGGACGACCCACCCGTCGAGTTACCAGCGTACCTCAAGAAGGATATGGGTGCAGAGCGGCGGCACTACATGCACGAACACGCCGCGATGGAAGCCTCCGGAGAAATCACACATGGCTCGAGCAGTGGTGCAGCCACTCCAACAGCTATGGCGCACGATCACGAGAGACACCAGCATCACGCGCCATTACCGCTGTCGCAGTCACCGTCAGATGGGCATCTATCACGAAACCATCTTCACCATGAGAATATCGCCGATCATCTAATGACACTGGATCTGAATCAGAGAAGCCGGAGTGATTCAGCAGGAGACGCCACGCCAAGAGTGCCGGGGAGTCCCAGAATACGGCCTTTGAGCACCGCCACGTCAACGCATGATGAACCGAGGGGAAGAGCAGAACATAGGTGATCTGAGTTGCATAGATATTGTAAACGGGGAACATCGGGTGTAAGTGGGCGCTGAGCGCAAGCAGACTATATCGCACAAACTGTATGAAGTATACCATGATCTGTGAATCGCCACTAGGGCGTTGGCCATGCGCCTTGACCGCTTCCGGGAGCCCATTTCAGCGAGACAGATTGAGTCCATATAAATCTTCTAGTAGAATATGGGCATGCTGCTTGAGAGGGCTACGACGACGATAGTAGGCTCTAGCCTGAATCCTCGGTGATATGTGCAGCTATCACAGTGATGCTATTGACAAAACGGAGGATCAGTAACTCTCAATTTCGAGATGCTCATTGGATGCTCACTCGTCAATCTTCCCTCCTGGGTATCTGATCCCTTCTCTGGCTGCCGCCTCTGCAACCACGGCGCTGTTTCAGCGTCATATTCACGGGAACCCCGCGGAAACAACACTCACGCTCGAATGGACTGACAACATCTTGTCGAGACATGCAGAGCCTAGCATACGCTACTAACACGTCGGCCAACAGCCGAGCACGCTCGAGGGCCTTCTCGGCTGGGAGCAAGAAGGCATTGGTCGGGTTGGCCAATGTTGCGTCGACGTGCTTTAGCAGTGCCAGTATCTGTGAGTTGTGTACGTTGTCGGCAAGTCCGTCGGTCTGTCAAGGAAAGATCGTCAGATCCATTCGATCGAACGAGCGGGCGGGCAGCTGCTCACGTAAAGCAGAACCATATCCCCCTTTTGCAGCTTTTGCTTGTATAGATCACCATTCTCTGGCAAATCCATGACCATGCCGCCCGAAGGCGAGCCCTTTTTCAGTTTTGTGAGTTGTCGCTGGAGTCACTCAGAGGTTTAGCAAGAGGGAATTTCGACCGGGGGCATACTTACTGGACAATTGAAGTAATGCGTTTGCGAAGGCGCCTCGAAAAAAACTTGTCCGTCACGTATGATGCTGAATCCCGAATCTCCGAGACTGGATACATGGTCTCAATCAGCGGCCGACATATTTCCATAACGTCCCAGGGACGCCTCACTTTATTGATTGCAGGGTACCGCTGGTACTGTCAAAGCTGCTCAGACACGCCGTCGCAGAGCCTACGTAGGGATACGAGATCAGCGAACAGATGGCGAATAGCTGTCCGACCGGAAATCGCCGACATACCACACGGCACACTATCCTCCTTCATCACAGCTTCATAGGCATTGCTCAGGATCTTTGCAACCGATGCGCTCGGATTCTTATCGCTTTGCTTCGATGCATGCCACATGAGAGCTTGGGAGAAAAGAGAGGGGTCGACGCCCTCGCTTGCCCATCCTCCCACGCCGTCGGACAGTCCGAGAATAGTCCGCTGGGGAAATCTTCAGCTCCTTTCGAAAGACCTTCTGATTTGGAAGCTTACAGCATCTCCCTATGAGTAGCTTTAGCATTTGGATATCAACCACGAGATCCTAAATCTGCTTACTCCTTGCCGCACAAAGAAAAAGTCTTCGCCCGCTCCCCATCGCTTTCGATCCTGTATCACACCTTCCAACCGCTTGGCCTGCTCCACGTCGCTCAACTCTTTCCCGTCCTCCGTACTGGCCGTCTTGAGCAACTCGGTACGCAACGTGCCCAACCCGAGCATCTGGTCCTTCCATCGTGCAATCGGGCCGGCCTGGAAGCCCTTGCTGGCAGATTTGTCGGCTTCTTCCCTCGTTGCAAAAGGAGGACTGTCCTTGGATGCGTACGAGACACCAACGTGGCATTGTAGAGGCTGCGAAGGAGTTTGAGACTGCGCGGCGATGCGGCTTGTCGACAGGCATCGTGTCAAGTATTGAGACTTGGCTTCGCGCAGACGGAGGGTACCAGTTGCCGTCAAAGTGACATTGCGGTGAGTGCCGAAGCACGATAGACGCAGGGCCATCCTGGGTAGCTGAGTGAGGACAGCAATGGCAAGGATTCGTGGACAGCAGCAGTGCTTGACAGGCTGGATCGATATCGCTCACTGCCCGTTCGTGTTCTTTGGTTTGCAAGAAATGTCCGGTCGATCGCCATTCACATTTGACGTGTGGAGACCCCGGACAAGGCTCGATGTCGGACAACCACACTGCAATCACCTCGCGAGTCCTGGTAGATCCCGCACTGCCCTCCTCCTCACCGACACCTACAGACGCCACCGAAGCCAATTTCGAAAGGAACACGCATCCGACACGCAAACTCGCAAAAGGCCGGTGACACCCTAGATCATCAATCAACATCGTGCTGTTGCGCATCCCGCGATTATCGGACCAGATAAGCGGAGCGGTACAGAAGATCGTCTCTCGAGCAAGTCGTCGTTCCAATCGTCGGCTACAGACACAGAAAGTAGTAGCACGGTGACGCTCATCCGCCTGCCTCGGTTATCCTCGAGCATCATCGACCTCGAGATGAACTCTCCCGCCTTACCAGCCCTTGCTACATTGACGGACGCCTCCGCCGTCGACCAAACGATATCCCTTCTGCTGGAGCCATCGCCGATCCTCCATTCCAAGCTCACACCAGCCATCACCCAGCGCATAGCAAGCTCAGGTGTTCCGGAAACTTATTCTCAGCTGGTCGACCTATGCGCAGATGAAATCTGGCAATGGAGTCTCGAAGACAAGGCTGCGTTTTTGGGCGGCCATCCGTTAATTGGGGAGGTCAAGAATCTGTCCGCGATGAGCGCAAAGGAACAAGGTGGCAAGACCGTGCGGACGCCAGAAATCGTCCTGCGAAGGTATTCGAGCCGTCCTTTTGCCTTCAGGTTCCGGCGTTGACCACTTCTCTCGTTTCCAGATTAGCACACCTGAATAAACTATACTCGCGTGTCTATCCAGGCCTGCCATACATCACCTTCGTCGCCGGCAGGCCTCGAGCAGCCATCGTCAAGGAAATGGAAGTCGTCCTCGGGCTGCCTGCCTCGCCCGAACCTATCCCCGACGACTGGCAGGACGTCGAGAAGCCCGAGTTGGACAGTCAAGAGGTTCATGCAATGGTGCAGCTTTGGGGCGGTGTCGAGTGGCAGAAAGAAATGCAGCGAGCTCTCGGCGACATATGGCTGATTGCAAAATCAAGATTGCAGGGAATGGGCGTCCAATGAAGCCAGAGGATGTAGGAGAAAGCACCTCGACGATCGAGCACCAGATGACGTCCATATTGTCATTGAAATCCGTGTACAACGACAGTCTACACAATCCTCTTGGCGGCCTCACCTGCATTCGCCAAAAGACCGTACTGACTGCTCCCCATCATGCCTAAAGTCCGGTTTGCCACTTGACTCCCCAAAAGGCAACAGGTTCGCAAACCTTCCGCCTCGGTAATATACAGCTCAAGCCTGAGCGGTTTGAGCTTTGGCATACGCGAGATACTCCCGCCACAAGGCCTGATCACACTTTTCCAGATAGCTCGTAACGTCGAGATAACAAACGCGTGTCGCCATCTTCTTGGTCGTTCCGGCGCCCAGTCCGATCTTCTTACCACCCACCTACAATTCAGAGTGGCCATCAATATATTTCTACACAGACGTGATGGGCTGACTCGACGCTTACCTCCATAATCGCTTCCCATTTCGAGGGCCCAGCCCTCATTGCGACGGTCTCGTACGTGATTTCCGGTTGACCAAATCCAAAGCGCTTGCAGTAGTAGTCCATGAACGCACGAGCCTCGCGGAGAGTGATGGTTTCACCTGTGGAAAGTTGCGTGACTTCCTCGCTGTCAACGTCTTCGGCCTCAGGACTTCCGGGAGCGTTAGTCGCCTCTGGAGCAGGATGTTCCTCGGCCTTCATCTGAAATGTACCGGTTTAGCTGAAGCCCGAAAAGTCGTTGGGCGATACGCACTAATCCCGCCTGGATCAACTGGAACAAGGCACTCAGACAAGCTAGCTTCTCTGCTTGAACTCGAGCCGGATCATCACCGATTCCGATAATAGAGGGGTGTCCGACTATCGGCAGCTTAGCTCTACAGGGGGGTGTAGCGAATGATCAGGCGATGCGTCGGCTCCGTTCTTGAAAACACGCACCTCGTCATAGGCTTTCCTCCTAGCCTTCCAGACGCAATCCGGTAAGCCGGACCTCGAGGTCCAAGCCCGTTCGCGCCTCCCTTGCCTCCAGTCAAGAAATTTGCGACAGGTGCTTTGGGGTTCTCGACCCAGACCGGCTTGATCAGGTTCTTCAATTCAGGATACTGGCTGATAATGTAATCTTTGTCCTGCAACGGTGCGTTGAGCGTGTCGGGTCTGCTGCTGAAGATGGGAGCAGTCACAGGAGAAGTTTGTGTCTGGGGTATCTCGAATCCGCGACGTGCTGTAAGTGGCTCGGAATTAGGTCCAGTGGTAGCGGCTCTTGCATATGGTTTATTGAAGGCGTTCCTGTTGAAATTCAGACTAGGTGGTACTGATCTGTGAGGGCGCGTGGGAGGTGGCCCATTTGTCTGCTGCTGATACGTTGGGGCTCTGATGCCGGATGTTATTTCTGGAGCAGCGTTCCCGCTGGATCCGCTGTGCGACGCACGGTGATCAACCGCTGGTGGTTTTCCGTTGACGGGTAAGTGCCCTGCCCCGTTCACTAGCCCTGTCGACGATGATGTCGTCTTTCCGACATCGTGCTCTCTTGTTGGACTTGGGTCGCGTTTCCTGGTAATCATGCTTTCCTTTTCCGAACGAGTATCCAATCTCAAAGGGCGATCTAGTCCTTCATCTCGCCGTGCGGAGCGGGTCCGATCGTGATCTATACAGATGACCGGAATGAGCGACCAATCTCGATAACATTAACGATATCTCCTCACCTTCATACGTATGCGTCGTACTATCGGCACTCCTTCCATCTGCTCTCCCGCTAAGATCGTGATCATCTGTCGGGCGTCTCGACCGCTCACTTAAGCTCCTGCTATTCCTCGTTTCCGCATATTCTTCCACCTCCTTTCTCTGCCTGTCACTCCCTGCATCTCTTCGGTCCCTGGCCTCATCTCCGACTCCCTTTTCCCTGTCGCGCACGGAATACCTTGCAACATCGCCATTGCCATGTGTCCGATCGCCTGGCCGCAAATCTTCCCGATAATCGGACCTACGCCGATCCCTTCGTTCTTCCGAGCCAGCGTGGTCATCATGCGTTCTCCTTTCAGCGCTGTCTTCACGTCGATGGTATCTTGAATTCTTGTAGTCTGTGCGCGAGTCGCGTTCGTGCCGTGAATCGTGATCGGGTCTCGGGTCGTGGTCGTATCTTGAATCATGATTGGATCTTGAGCTGCGTCGATGTCTACTGTCCGAGTCTCGTGATCGATGATCATGCGAGTGACGACGTGGATCCTCATCCCCGGCTCGATAGCTATCTCCTTCCGTTCTCCGTCTTTTCGTCGAGTAATGCTCCTCCTCCCGCGGGGACCTCTGAACACGCCGCTCCGAGTCGTCCCTCCGCGCAGATCGTCCCATATCCCACAGCCTGTCACCAACATCTCGCGCCCTCGCCGGACTCCAATCACGTCTTCTCCGCGCTGAGCCGTTCCCGTGGCTGTCGTACCGCTTCGGGGATGGCGACCGCGGAGCGATATAGGAGTCCGCCGCAGGAGGGATATACGAGTCGGTGTGCGATCTGAGCGGCCTAAGCGCACGTATGTCTGCGGGCATCCATGTATCCACTCTTGGGCGCGGAGGAAGGGTCGTGCTGGGACCAGCGGGGCGGATAAGGGATGAGCCCTTGATATGGTTCGTATCGGTTTCGGCGATTGCAGGTCCCATGCGGAGAAGTAGTGCGGGAAGTTTCGACTCAGAGTCTCCTTGCGGTTCCTCGCCATTTGGACGTGGTGAGCTCTTCTCCTTTTCCTTTAAATTCGATTGGCTTGTGCGTCCTGATTCGGCGGTCTGGTAAAGGGTCGCGTCGGAATGTGGATTTTCTGCTTTGCTTTGTGGCGACGACGGAATTGGGAGTTCAACCGCGCTCTGAAGAGACTTGTGGTCCGCTGTGGCGTCCGTGATCGTTGTGTCGCCGTCCGCTGCGGTTTGACCGATCTCCGACATATCCTTCTCCTCCTTTCCCGGCACCTCTACACCTTCTTTCCGTTGCATATCGGCGTCTTTCCGGCTCTC
Source organism: Naganishia sp. PG3902-1 (assembly GCA_023628075.1). Lineage (NCBI taxonomy): Eukaryota > Fungi > Basidiomycota > Tremellomycetes > Filobasidiales > Filobasidiaceae > Naganishia > Naganishia sp. PG3902-1. Next base: position 423,089 of record JAMALH010000019.1, read on the forward strand.
CGCGTTTTGCTCGTGATTCACCGTATTTCCCGACTGCTTCGCATCCGTCTTCGTTGCGTCCGTGGTTGGAAGACTCATTCGGGTGGACTGCACAGGGCGAACCGATTTGCGGGATCCTGTCGGAAGACTCCTATGCAACGCGTCTGCAAGCGCCGAGCCGTTGTTCCGAAATCGCTCCACCGGGATTCTCAAGGCTTTCCGAACGTTCTCAAGCTTGAGGATGAGGTGACCTGTCAGCCGCGGTGTAAAGTGCAATAGTGACGGCGCTGCTTGCGAGCACCATCGCCCCCATTGCCAGAGTCGAGGGCGACGAGACCGCGTCTGTCGCTTCAGAGTCACGTGAATTTGAGACATGCACGCCTCGCCTTCCAGTCGCCTTCCTTGCCCTCTATTCTGTTCCTGAGGGCGGCTTGCCCGTCCCCCGGCCGGTTTCGGTCATCGAGCTTGGGATCCAATTGTTCGCTGCTATATGCTCACCCATCCGGACGTGAGACAGAGTTCCTCCTGCACACACTGCAGCTGAATAGAAGGGAAACTTGGACATGTGCGGAAGACGAACATAGTCAATTTAAGCAATCTCGGATATGTAAGCCTTGCATCAATCCAGCACATATACCGTCTCATTACAGCTTGGCCTTTACCTGTCCCTCGGCCAGACGTCCCCACCTCGGATTAACGGTCGCGCACACATCCTCGACCGAGCGCAAGATCCATTCAATCCCCTCATCACTCCCCAGCCATTCCTGCCCCTCTATCCGCTCCTCCCTCTCCGCGCCGCTTCCTTCCTGCAGACTCTTCTTCAACCCATACACATGACTCGTCAACTGCGGTCCCACACCTTGCTGTGCCTTGAGACACGACATGGCGACGACCGAGGTCAAAATCCGTCCCACTTTGGCGTGCCCGGCCGGGAAATGGTTGAGCGGGTCGGCAAACATGTGGCCGTAGTGGGCGTGAAGAATGTGTACGGGGAGGTCCGGGTGGGATTCGGCGAGCTTGGAGAGAAGCTTGTCCGAGTAGGGCTGGTAAATGTTGTCCCAGAGAGCCTTACCGCGGCTATCGGCTGCGGCCACATTTTCTGGTGTGGCTTTTCTGGAAGCGGAAGAGACGTCGATCAGATCGGATGGTATGCGACAGAAGCTGATACTTGCCTTAATGGCTCGTTACTGAGCCCAGACTTGATATCGTCTGGCAAGTGTGCTCTCAAAGCTCCTAGGGCGTTGATGGTCTGTCAGGATCGTGTGTAAGCGTTTGCCGAGTGTCGTTCCGCCTTCAAGCCTTACCCGAGGGATCTAGAAATGGTCATGTCGGTCAGGTCTATTTGCGCAACTACTGGGACAGATCACTCACCCCGCTGAAACCGATGCATTTAATACCAGTCTCTCGCATGATCTAGGTAGGTCAGGCGTTAAGAACCCGGCGCTCATATGAACCGATCGAGACTCACAGCCGCCGTCCGTATTCGTGCCGAAACCGACTCGCTCTCTGGAGCAGCGTACGAATACAGCTCGCACAATGCCGCAGGCGAATTGACCGTAACCAAGGCCGCCGTGGTCATGACGATCCACGCATCCTTTGCCAAGCCTGCAGCAGACGCCCCTGAACTCAGCCGGCCAAAGAGCTGGTCGGATATGGTTTTGCCTGGTGAGGGGAGGGCCGAGCCGATGTTGTTGGGCCCGGCGATGAGGGCTTTGATGCTGGATGAGAGTCGTGCGGACATGTTGAGCGAGGCCAAGGAGTTCCTGCCTTACGAGAGATGTGATATGAAGGGGCGTGAACAACCTTGTCCGTTTACGTGCAAGTGCTCCTTGACAGCTACCCTATATCCAGGTCGTTGAGACCGGAAGGATCGCTCGGTGACGGTCGAATTCGCGTGCCAATTGTCCGCCGACGGGAATAGAAACGGCGTTGGCAATCGGCGGCCGACCGTGGAACTTGTGACACGTCATTCTGGCCATTCTCGTTTTTCCCCAGCTGGCAGCGCACGCAGCGTGGATGCTTCGCGAATTCTCGCTGTTGGTGCAGAATCCATGCACTCGCTCCAATCGTTGCGGATCGTGATTTCAAGAGCTTCTCTTGCGTGTACCTTGCTGTCATTCCCTCTCCTCCTCACCCATCCACACATCATCTCCAAAATGTCTACCGAACAAACCTACATCATGGTCAAGGTACGCATTACACCCCCCTCCAATGCTGATACGGTCCTGACACGTGTGCTCGTCACCCTCGCAGCCTGACGGTGTCCAGCGAGGACTCGTCGGTGAAATCATCGGCCGATTCGAGAAGCGAGGTTACAAGGTTCGTTAAGCCACATCAGACCCCAAAATCCACTACTCACCATTCCGCCCGGAACAGCTCGTCGGCTTGAAGATGTGCGCCCCCGGTCAGCAGCACTTGGAGCAGCACTACGAGGACTTGAAGGACAAGGCCTTCTTCCCCGGACTCATCAAGTACATGAACTCGGGCCCCGTCGTCGGTATGGTTTGGGAGGGTTTGGACGCCGTCAAGACCGGTCGATCCATCTTGGGCGCTACCAACCCCTTGCAGTCCGCCCCCGGTACCATCCGAGGTGACTTTGCCCTCGCCGTCGGCCGAAACGTCTGCCACGGTTCCGACACGTGAGTTGTGCAGAGGTGTCACCCAGAAGAGGAAGAGCTGATCGAATTCCGCATGCAGCGTCGAGAACGCCCAGAAGGAGATCAACCTCTGGTTCGGCAAGGAGGGTGTCACCAAGTGGGCGTAAGTGATCATCTCTAATCATGTCTGTAGGGGGAGACCGTGCTGATCACCCTTCTTCACAGCCACCACTCCGACGCCTGGGTTCACGAAAAGTAAACTATTCTTGACGCTCCGAATGGCACGCTTTGATCATCAAGGTCAAACTTGTCAATTGCTGCTATAGAATCATGTTTACAATCGATGAAATATCGTCAACTAGACTTGCTGGCATCCGGCCTGGCTCACAATCCCAGTCCATATATCAGAACTTGCGAATGCCTTCGCCGCCTCCTACCATCTTGCGCGAAATCTCCTTCTGCTCGGCCGTACTTTCCGTGTACCCCGTCGTGCCTTCAACGTTTTGCTCCCACCCGTACATCTCTCCCAAATGCCTCGTCAACCAGCATATCTCTTCCCAACATCTCTTTTCGACTTCCTCCCTACCCGCCGTTTTCTGAAGCCTCTTCTGCTCTTCCACCAATTCCTGCTCGGTTGGAGCCGAGTCTGGCCAATTAATGTTCTTGTCACCGTATTGCTTGCGTAAGAGAGCCGGGTCGAGGTCGCGTCCAGCGAGTCCGACCTGGTCGATTAGCATAAATGCTGCAGCGTGTGCGGGCTTGTCCGATTTGAAGTCGCCTTGATACAGGGGACACTGAGCCAGGATTTCTTCGTCGATTCCGTTCGTCCAGGCCTTGGAGTTGCACAAGTCTCCTTCATACCTGTGCAGGATGCTATGTAGCCATTGTCTGGAGGTCTTTCAGCTTGGAGACCGCTAACGATGGACGACACTGACTCACCCCCAGGGATCATTCTGCATCTTCCGCGCCAAGAAATGTGCAGAGTACAGGTCTCCATTTAGCAAGTGGCATGCAACTTCTATGGCAGGATGGAAGAGGGCGTTGGCGATTTGAGATGCTGCCTCAGGTTTGTAGCCTTTGTTCGATTGTATATGGCCCGGTATAACGCACGGAATCGGTTGGGAATCGAGCAGCTCCCTGGCGAATGGTGGAACTGACATTATCGGTATGAATACGGGGCGGCTGGAATGAAGTTAAACGACACTGAGTGCATGAGTATATGCCAGTCTCCAGCGATTCTTCCGTCAAGCGATATTGCATACGCTCTAGGTGTAGATCATCGGTGAACTTTCGATCCCGATGAACATGACGTCAGCTTGATACTCGACTCACAATATCAAGTCGACTTGAATCTTGGAATTGTGGCTGGCATTTGCTACCTCTTACCTGTCAAGGCTGTTGGGCTTCGAGATTTTGCCAAAGACAGCTCAGATCTAGTGAGCGATGGACAGGATGTTTCAAGAATCGCAGCATTGTTCCTCTTTGCCAACACGCCCTTTCCAATGTGGAGTCGAATCCAATAAGATACTTCTTTGCGCATATTACAACAATCAGTCGTCCATATAGCGGTCTTCTTCAAATGGTTCACAGCCCTAGGTCCCTGCACTAGGTAGAGGAAGTTTGACTCAACAAGCCCGTACTGCTTTACTCCTTGTTCTGCTTCTTTGCTTGCGCCTGGAGAGCCAATTGCTTTCGCTTGATCAAGACAGTCATGAAGGTCTGGAGAGGAAACAATGTTTTTTCAGCCAATAGATCCATTGAGACATTGATGGATATACTTACACCCATGGTAAAGCTGTTACAAAGCAACGAAAACGCCAGTAAATATGACGAAACGCATAGGGGAAGCGCTTAGGCCGACTTACCTGACAAGGTTGAACCAGACGACCCAAGTTTCGGCAGGAAGGAACTTTTGGGCAAAAGCGATTGCAATAGGGCTCGAGATCCACATGGACTGATAAAGTAGCATGTCAGCGATCTGGCCGAGCCTCCATTCGGTGGCGCACCTACCTTGAGAATGCTGAAGTATCCCGCCTTGACGGTCCTCTTGATGGCTTCGGGGCTTCGAGCTCCGTTAATGACTGCCATGGACGAGATGTACGCCAGAGCAGTAATAGGGGACTGCAAGGTGATTTGGGTCAGCCTTGCTCTTTAGCGTGGATGCCCGCAGAAAGACTACGCACCTGAATCAACTGCATGGCAACGATCTGCAGGATCTTGGAGAGGGCGTCGGTCTTTCCGGCAAAGATCTTCTGGAAGAAGCTGAACAAAACAGTCGAATATCAAACGGTCAGGTCTATGGTCCACGAAAGGGGCAGGCCATATAACTCGGCTTACTTGACGAAGAAGTGAGAGAGCGGGGCCGAGATAAGGGCACCGTACGCTGCCATCTGGAATAACCCGGAGAATATCAAGTCAGCAGACGAGATACTGGCCGCACGCCATCAAATGTACCTGGAAGTTCTTCTCGCCGATGCCCAATTCACGCAAAAGTCCCCATACCTGGACAGGGACATATGTTCGCAAGGCGGTCCCTTTGGCCGGAAGCGCGGGCTTTGGGCTACCACTAAGCCTGCTGGAGAGCGTCTCCTGAAGGAACAAGAGCGTCGCCGACGTTATGCATTTGGTTCGCAAGGGGCGGGCAGCGAGAGCGGTGAGGTATCGCGCGAGAAGTCGGTACAAGACGAGCTTTGCGGATGACGCGGTGGTGGGCTTTTCGGCGGCGACGGTAGACATGGTGAGGGCGGGGTCACGACCTTTGTACTGAGCTGATGGATAGGACGGGGTTAACGACCTGCAAGGTAGTTGACTATGCCATTTTGAGAGCAAGAGAACATGCCTGTTGTGGACATTCCCCAACGCGCTCCTCCGGTAAGAGCGGGCGGGGCTCTCGGGTGAGCGCGATAACCGGTGCCCCTCACGAGGCTTATAATTTCAGCTTTCTCGCTATCAAGAGCAGTGCGAGGAGCATCCTATTTGTCCATTAACCATTCTCGAGTACCCCTTACAAATGATTCACAAGGCAACCTCTCAACATCGTCATGACTGCATATACCAAGAGAAATGACTGCTTCGACAAAACGGAGGGAACGTCGGAATGCACCCCAGAATAACGCCTGCCCGTCTGCTTCGAAGCTCGAAAGAGCCTCTTGAGATATACTGCAGTTTCGCAACTTCGTTTGTACATATCTTTGGACACGAAGTATCCGCTTCGTCTTCAGTTGTGGCGGTGACTACAATAGAAGGATCTTTGCGTTCAGGCTTACGCTCCGAGAACCATTTTACGAACTTCGTCCAATTCAAACACTGGCAGGTGACATGCCCCATTCTCGCAAACCCTCACGCTCGGTCGCTGCTCTGGATTCTTCCGCATGTCATCCACGAGGGATTGAATGACTGGATTTTGCTTTGTCAGTTCGAGGGGTGGCGAAGCTGGGTCGATTTGCATGATGACTTTGTTCGGTATATACGTCAACGCAAGGATGATGCAGCGGGCCTCCTTGACGAATTCATCGGTCGGGGACCCCGTGATTATGTACTGAGAGCCGGGTAGGGCGAGGTTAGCTTGCAAACTGTGTGTAGAGGTAGAGAGACATACCTCTCGGTATCCTTGCGCGTCGTCCATAAGCGCGGCGACGGTTGTGGCGAATGCGTATGGAGCGCGTTTCAGCATATCAGCGTTACTTCGATATGTCGAAATAGCGTATTCCTTGTATCGCTCCGAATTGACGGAATCATACGCAGCTAGACGCTGGAGGTTGTGCAGAGTCACAGAGCTTGCGGCCGGCTCTGCTCCATCTTGGTTGTCGCGAATTCGAATTAAGATGTGAGGGTCTGGAGCAGACGCAAAGTACCCGCCCTGCTCGCTGTCATAGAAATCTGCGTCCAGGGTTGCCTGCAGTTTCACCGCAAAGAGTAAGTGCTCTTCCTTTCCTGTGACTTCATAGAGATCCAGAAGACCCTTGATGAGGAAGGCGTAGTCATCCGCTTGTCCGATGGGACCTTTGCCTTCTCGCCAGCTTCGGGTCAGTTTGCCAGATCGCTCGTCGAAAAGATTGGTTTTGATGAACGCAACTGCGTCGGTTGCCAGGCTTTCGCATCGGGATGCGATCGGATACTGCTCGGACGGGAGGACGACGGAACCCAAAGCGAGGGCAGAGATCTGTAGCAGACTGGCATCAGATCCGAATTCGACTGCCCACAGGCGCACGGATGACTGACCATGAGGCCGTTCCATCCAGTCAAGATCTTGTCGTCCAGATGCGGACGAGGTCTCGTCTTGTCTCTGTGTGCGCGCAGCTTGGGAATGGCTCGAGCAATCACTTGCTTTACGTCATCGACCGAGATGCTAAACTTCTGTGCGACGCTCTCGTATGAGTGGGCTTGGTAAAGAGTGTTCTAAGTACAGATGGGTTACCCTTATATAGGACGCAAGCCAACCTGAAAGACTTACCTTGCCCTTCAACTCTCCCTGAATGTCCGTGGCAGGATCCACATTGCCAGAGGCCTTGACGGCCCAGAAGAAAGCAGCGATAGGCGCGTCTGCAGTTCCCAAGACCTCGTCAAATTCGGTCTGAGGAATGTTAGGGTTAGCATCGCTAAGTCGAAATCGGGTTCCGAGGAAATACCTTTTCCCAGACATAGAAGCCACCCTCTGATCAGGTGTCAGCATCTTTTGGCGAACGAGCGTACTTGGAGGCTCACCGATATGTTTTTCTGGGTGTTCTAGACTTTCACCACTATCAGCGTCCTCCGCTGAATAGAAACCGCCATCCTGACCACGCAGATCTCTTGCAGTGTACTCGAGAATGTCCGCGGCCAGATCTTGACAGATCTTTTTGGCTTTCCCATCTGGCAAGTTTGGCAGAGTGGAAAACTCTAGAGCTGCTTGGGCTACCTGACCTTGGTCGTATCTGGAGGGGAAATCAGCTATGAACACACCTGGGGAGCAAGCGACGTACAGCATCTTCTCGAAATGAGGAACCCGGTAATACTGATCAACCGAGTACCTCGCCAACCCCGACCCTACCCAATCTCGAATACCGCCCTCCCATAAAGCCCGCAGCAACCTCGCCCCCATCTCGGCTGACTGCCTCGCTTCTTCCTTTCTCTTGGGATCGGTCGAAGAAGCGTTGTAGGCGGCGTATCGAGCGAGGAGGACCAGGTTCTGAGACGTCGAGGGGAACTTTGGGCCACGTTTGGAGAAGCCGCCGTTTTGCTTGTCATAGCCCTTGAGGAGATGGGCGTATACCTTGTGAGGGGCGGTTTCGGCCAGGTCGGCGAGATCTGCTGGTGCGGATGACTGGATCAAGCGGGCGTGTCAGGGGGAATCGCAGTAAAGACTGAGTGAAGAGGGCGAGGCTAGCTTACACCGACATCCTGCATATTCTTCAATTGTTCCACTACATTCTTGCCGCTTTGCCTGACTCGATCTCGGTCTTCTTCCCATCTTAAGCAAAAGACGTCAGATATGACTTCAATTGAGGCCAAGAGCGGACGCACAATTCATTGATCTTGTCCAACAGACTAAGGAATCGACCCTTAGGGAAATACGTCCCAGCAAATACTGGTGTAAGTTCCGGTGTCAAGCTTCAAGGCATAATGTAAGCATTAGAACAGACTTTTCCATTGGCTTTGACTTACAACACAGACAAAGGCCAGCCTCCTCCTCCACTGGTGGCCTGGGTTCCCGAACAATTCAGTACAGCCCTGCTGATATACAACCAGACTCACCTGGAGATAGTTCATGTAGACCCGATCCACATCCGGCCGCTCTTCCCGGTCGACCTTGATATTGATAAAGTACTTGTTCATCATCTGTGCGACGAATTCATCCTCGAAACTTTCGTGTGCGAGGACATGACACCAATGACAGGCCGAGTATCCGACGCTGAGAAAGATCATCTTATCTTCCGCCTTGGCACGCTCGATGACCTCGGGTTTCCATTCTTGCCACTACACATATGCAAAGTCAGTGTGGCGAAGTTGTACATGCGAAGAATTCAACTTACTGCTACAGGGTTGTTCTTGTGTTGCAGCAGATATGGGGACTTGGCCTTATCAAGCTCATTCTTCAGAGGAGGAAGATCTGCAGATTTTCCCTTGTCGGCCGACATGGTGTGCTGGTATCTGGGAATGATACTACGGGGTGGGAGTGTGATTCGAAGCGGTGTTGCGGGTCTTGCTGGTGTTAGATAGCGTCTTGAGGCTGGCTGTATTGCACGAAGCAACTGTCTTCTGAACATGTATCAAGGATGATGCCGCGAGTATCCTGAAATTCGGTGTGTATCCAGTTTCTCTTATACATCAATCGATTGAGCCCTTCTAGCTGCCCTTCTGAACAGACTTTCAAGGGATTCCGGAAGGAGAGCCGCTCGTGATGACGTATGATGAGACATCGAGGGTCAGCTCGCTGACAAAGCAGAGACGTCTCGGATCCGGAATACGCTGCGATCTCCGTTGTTTACGAGGTGTCTCAGCGTGAGGGAGAGTCTCGAGCTGTAGAAGCTCGTTCAACTATACTCTCGGGGAAAAGACCATACCTTCTCTTGGACTGCATACAGGATTCAGAACGAAGAACGCCAGCGACACATTACCCGAGGCTCCGCTGACTGTGCCTCGCTCCATGGATCGATTCCATCCTGTAGCACATCCCTAATCAGCAAGCAGAACGAACACGGATTCTCCGATATCATAGAACGGGATCTGCGACAAGGCGATGGACGAATTCGGTGCGCCTCCCGTCGAGGAGGACTTTACCGCCATTCCCTTGGAAGAGCGGTGTGTGCACAAGGTGAGCGTTCGCGTGGAGCGTCCGGCTGCTAATCTTTGCTCATCCTCATCCTGATTTATCGTCCGCAGAACTGGAAAGCACGTCAATCTGCCTATTTAGACCTGATAAGCAAATTTGGCAAGACATCCTCTGACGATGATCCATTCTTTCGTTCATATTTGAACGGGGACCTTCTGTACGTGTCTCAAATTCCGAGATAAATGATTACGCTAATACCGCGTTTACAGGAAAAAATGGGTCACGGATAGCAATGCTGTCGCGCAGGAGAAGGGAGTCGACGCTGTATGTGCGCTACTCAAGGATAGCGGGGAGAATGCAGCGAGGTATGTTTCTCCCTGAATGCTATGATTTTCCACCTGACCGCCCTTTTCCGACAGAACCCGATCTGACGTTGTCCCAAGCTTGGTCGACAAATGCTTGGGCTCAGCCAGAGCTGGGACAAAGAAGGCAGCCATTGAATTATGCATGTTATACATCGAGGTGGAAAATTCGGGAGAGGGCGTCATCGTAAGCTGCAGCTCGATGGGCACCACTTGATCGAGCTCATAAGCGTTGTGTTCAGAATGATCTCCTGAGGGGTCTGGACGCAAAGCAGCCAAAGCTTGTTGCCTCGACGGTTACCGCCTTGAAACAGATCGTCACGTAGGTTTCTTGAGCATAATTAGCCCGATTTTGGGAGACTGACAGACTCTGAATCATTCAGGGAATTTGGTGTAAAGCCATTAGGAGACATCAAGCCTCTCGTCAAGGCTCTGAACAAGATTTTCGCTCATTCCGACAAGACGGTTCGCGCAGAGGTAAGTAGCTTTGCCTTGAATTTCGAACTAGGACTGACCTCCGCATATCAGGGAACGGGCCTAACGCTCGCCCTATATAGTTATCTAGGCCAAGCTCTGATGCCTTCCCTCCAAGATCTCAAGCCAGTACAGCTCAAGGAATTGACGGAAGCTTTTGCCGCAATGGATGCCAGTGGCCAGGCGGGAGGTACGGGTAGACCGACGAGGTTTACCAGGAAGCAAGCTAGGGAGATGGAAGCAGCGGCAGGTGCAGGAATGGGTGGGGCCGAGGACGCTGATGCCGAACCCGGTAAGTTAGCCCGGTTCATGGATCGCGGTCGTTCATTGCGCCTAATGGCGCCGACCCCTCAGAAGCGGAGGAGATGGATGCTCTGGATCTGCTAGAAGCAGTCGACGTCGTCCCGCTTTTCCCCTCCAACTTTCATGAGCAGATTGCGTCAACCAAGTGGAAGGACAAGGTCGAGGTGCTTGCCGATTGCCTCAAGGTCCTCGAGGGCAAACCCAAAATCGTCGATAATCCTGAACTTTCATCTTATGCGAGTGCTCTGGCAGCGAAGATGAAGGACGTCAACGTGTTGGTTGTTTCCAACTCTGCAGCGATGATCGCAGCCCTTGCGAGCGGCGTGGAAAATAAGGGATTCGGCAAATACAGAAGCGTTGTGATGCCGCCGATTCTCGAGCGACTGAAGGAGAAGAAGACGATGGAGGCTTTGGGCAATACGCTTGATGCGGTGTTCTCAAGTGTGAGTTGATGGATTCTCATGCTAATGAGACGTCTCTGATACCACAAGCACGATAGACAACATTCTCCGAGATCGTTGAAGACTGTGTGACAGCTTTGAAAAGCAAGAATCCGATGGTGCGACAAGGCACGCTGCTGTTCTTGGTTCGCGCACTAGCTTCTACTCGAGAATCACCCACGAAGGCCGACTTGGACGCCATTGCCAAAGCCCAAGTCTCTCAACTTGGGGACTCGCAGGGTGATGTTCGAGCGGCCGCGATGGATGGCTTAGGGTACCTAATGAAAATCTTCGGGGAGCGCGCAATGAACCCGTATTTGGAAGGCGTCAGCGAGATTCAGCAAGGCAAGATCAAGGAGGCTTTCGAAAAGGCGGAAGTCAAGTGCAAAGGAGGGCAGGCCAAGCCTACCGCAAAGGCGCCGCCGCCGCGCGTTGCGGCACTGCAGCCTTCTACCTCCGCTGCCAACAGGCAAGCCGATTCCGAACCGATCAAGAAGCCCCTGGCACGTAAGCCCATTCTCTCGTCAATGAGAAATGCCGAGGCTCCCAGTTCGCCGGTGATCAAGACTGCTCCCAAAGTCATGAACTCACCACCTATCAGATCCGCTCCGAAGTTTGGTGCCTTGGATGAAGCGCCGTCGAGTGCGCCACGCCCCGTCTCGCGAGCGCCGCCACCTTTGGTAAGCAATGAACAACGGATTAAAAGCTTGTCGTTGAACTTGTTGATTTGTGTCAATCAGATGAAACGTGCGCCGCCGGCTTCGAAACCCAGTGCGCCTGCTAAACCACCTGCAAAATCTGGCGGTTCTGTTCTACTTCCTGCTCCGTCCGCTGGTGAACCAGTCAAATTCAAATTCTCTCCAGATGACGCCGAGGCTCAAGCAGCAGAGCTGATTCCCTCGGACATTCAAGCCGGACTGGCCGATGGACAATGGAAGGAACGATTGGCTGCAGCAGAAAAACTGTTAGCATGGGTGGAGGAAGGCAATGCGGCTGATGCGGAGAGCGAAGTCATCTTCCGCTATCTGTGCAAGACTCCGGGTTGGAATGAGAAGAACTTCCAGGTGAGAGTCAGCAAGTCGGGCGTACCTCAATGCTAGACCTGACAAGATTTTAGGTTTCAGGCAAGGTTTACGCTGCGATGGGCGCAGTGGCGCAAAAGTGCTCAACGTTCGGCAGATCTTCCGCCGCCCTGGCAATCGGACCGCTGTCCGATAAACTTGGCGATCTGAAGCTGAAGAAACCTGCTAGTGAAGCTCTGGGGGCATTTGCCGAAAAGACTTCTCTCGGTTTTGTTCTGTCTCAAGGCAAGTTCCCCATGCTGAGCCGATCATCATGAAGACTCATCTTTCACAATCAGCGTATGAACCCATGACGAAGCAGAAGGCACCGAAAGCTCAGGCAGATGCGATGACATGGGTCAAACAATCTCTTCTGGAATTCGGAATCGGCGGGCTGGCATTGAAAGACCTGGTTTCGTTCCTGAAGACTGGGCTTCAGAGCGCGAATGGCACCGTTCGATCCAGTGCAACCTCGACACTCATAACATTACGACTCTACGTTGGGACAGGTGAGCTGGTTCCTCGGGGCTCCTCGCCATGTTGACATTTCTTTCGCGAGCAGATGTAACTGGTTTCCTGGAGGATTTGAATCCAGCTCTGCTTACGACGATCAATTCTGAGTTCGAGAAAGTGGCGGGTGAGACTCCACCGGAACCCACGAGACAAAGTGCCGAATTGCAAAAGGCCGCAAACGCAGGACGATCTGCGGGCGGACCCGGAGGAGGAGGCGGTGCCGACCCCCTCGATGACTTGATACCAAGAGTCGACCTGGACAAGATCGTTACCTCGACAAGCGTGGTTGCCGACTCGAAAAGCGATAGCTGGAAGACTCGAAAGGAAGCCTTCGAGTCACTACTAGCCCTTTTGGAACAAAAGTCCAACTCCAGGCTTAAAGCCAACATGGGTAAACTCTTATCTTCGCTTCATCCCTGGATCGTGTTTTGCTGACAGCGCTCTGCGTGCATAGGCGAGATCGGGAGTGTCCTCAAGCGAGGACTTAACGACGCGAACCTGAGTGTCAAGATCATCTGCTTGAACATCGTGAGCAAGATCTCCGTTGGCATGGGGTCGGCGTTTCAAGCACACGCTAGGCTACTCGCCACTCCGGTGGCCAGTGTTCTAGCGGACCAGAAAGTTACGACGCGTAACGTCGCTCTGGAGACGTTGGCAAACATGGCTGATGCCGCAGGAGGAATCGATCCCATGATTCAAGGCTTTACAACCAGTTTGGAAAGCAGTAACCCGTTACTCCGGAGCTCCCTTCTGGGATTCGTCGCGGGGCAACTGCAGAAAGACGATGCCCCATTATGCCAGGAACTTTCTTCTCTGGTTCCTGTAACCTTGGCGTCTGTAGAAGACCGAAGCGCAGATGTCAGAAAGGCCGCTCAGGCCTTGTTGCCAATCTTGGTGTCTGCAGTCGGCTTTGCGGAAGTCTCCGACAGGGTTGCCAATCTCAAGCCAGCTTCCAGAAATACTGTCATGCCATTGATTGAAAAGGCGCGCAGCGAGATCAACGCTGGGCCTTCCGCCAAGCCTACCACAAGACCAGCGCCCGCGGTGACACAACAATCGGCGTCGGAACCCAAAACCTTGAACCGGCCACAATCTCTACTCAGACCATCGGCGGTTCATTTATCGGGACCATCGACAGCTGGCTCTTCCTCGCCCAGGGTCAAACCGCCTGTTGGCCTTCCGGTCAGAGCCACCGGAATGGCTATGAAGGCCAATGCTTTGCGGGCTTCGTCTCTAAAACAGCCTTCTGACGATAGCCCAAACGCATTGTCCCGACCGGTACCTCGAGGTAGATACAGCATTGCACGTCCATCGCAAGCCCCGTCATTCGAAATCCAAAGCGACATTGATCGAAGAACAGCAGATGTTAAACGCGATCCGCCATTCCTCACCGCCATCATGGAGCCTAAAGCCATGCGGGCAAAGCGGGACTTAGCAAAATGGTCTTTTGAAACAAATTCGCCAGGCCAACTGCTTGATTACCTGCAGAGACAAATGGAAGGACACGTTTCACCCGAGCTTATAGCCAATCTTTTCAGCAATGACCGCCTGGCGGAGAAGGACCACATGGCTGGTCTGACGACGATAGACGAATTTTACACTGGAAGCGAAGGAAGGAACGACTTTGCGGTTGCCGACGATATGCTGGAGGAAATCCGCCTCGCGAACATGGATCTAGCGCTCAAATATGTCGCTATCAGGATGCAGGAAGGTAGCACGACGACGATTCTCAAATGTCTTGACATTATTCTTCACATCATCGAGAATGTGAACAAGTCTGAGAATCAAGGCTTCTCGGAAGCTGAAATCAACGTCTTCTTGCCGGCGTTAATCCGGAAGGTGTGTGGCGATAGCTGACTATGGAGATAGACTTGCAGCTGATCATGTTGTTCTCTTCTACTGCAGCTCGGCGACAACAAGTTCAAGGACAAGCTTGCCAATATCTTCAGCATCATCGACCGAACAGTACCCAGCAGTAAAGTCCTGCAGTTCTGCGTTGAGTACGGCGTGGAATCAACAAACTCCAAAACACGGGCTGCCTCTCTGGAAATGCTGTCCCAGTTGATACGCAAGCGAGGAGATATAGCACCATCAGCCTCAGCGCACAAATTATACCGCCGCATCGCCGAGCAGATCTCTTCCGCCGACAGTAACACTCGAAATTACGCTTTGGACTGCATCGCCTTTCTGCACAAATATTCCGGCAACGCAGCTTTCGCCTATGCCGACGGCTTGAACAATAAGGAACGCGACATGCTACAGAACAGAATAGAGAAACTCGCTGGACCACGGTCGACTCCATCGTCGGCCTTCAATAGCCCGCCAAGGCAAGTGGGTGCTCATTCCGAAACCTCGAGTCCCGCTCGATCTCAGGGTCGAGCATCTGTGGCTTCTAGTAGTGATCGGAATGATACTGCAGTAACAGAGAGAATCCGAAGCCACCAAAACGGTCGCATCTTGTCTCAGGGGAACGAGGCTTCGCCTCATATCCAGGAATCACTGGAACGACAACGTGAACCATCAGCGGTTCAGACACAACTCAAGGTACGACACCCTGGTACTTCGGCGCGGACTCCAGAGGCCATGCCCAACTCCTCTCGGCCGCCTCCACTTTATCCCGAACGCGCCGGTCGGCCTAACCTACCTGGACCTGACCTTGACATCACGGACCTCATTCGGAATGCGGACACGGAAAATCCCGGGGACTGCGTCCAGGCACTTAAACAACTGCAAGCAGATTTGATTGACAGTCCGGAGGTGTTCAAGGGCCATGTACGTCCATTAATTTCAACCATTTCCACCCAATTCGCGCGACTCTTCAAAGAGCAGACAACAATCGACGATCCGGGCATGTTCAGAATGGCGAAACACCTCATCCAGACCATGAGCAACTTCTGCGATGTACCGGCTTTGTTGGCGGAAATAAACTCTAACGTGTTGCAGCACCTTCTGGAGCATTTGACAAGAGGATTGTTATTGCTGACGAAGGAGGAGCACAAAGAGATGGCGAAATTCGTCAACATGACCATCTTGCGATTGTTCGCGACCAGCAACCAAATCGTGCTTTTCAAGTGAGCTATGTCTTTTCCAAATCGGTGAATGTGCAGCATGGGCTAATGTGACTTCAGAGCACTGTTTGACCTGCTGAAAGAAATTGTGCAGCCATTCACACCGACTACCAGCCAAAACTGTCTCGCTGCACGTCATGGAGAACTCGTTCTGAAGTGCATCTGGAAGCGGTCGAGAAGCGCAGAGGCCGATCTGAGGAAAGGAAAGCTGAGGGCAACAGATCTCTTCCGTATTCTCGAGAACTTCTTGATCGTCATTGAACCAAAGGAATGGAAGCAGAGGTCACTGAGCGGTGTTCCGCTGAGTGACATGCCTTTGCGGACAATCAAGGTGTTGATTCAGCATATCTATGGTCAGTCTGCCGGTGTGCTCGATGACGCATTTCAGCTGAAAGGTGTGCTTCTGACAGGTGTATTGGGCGAACGAGGCACTATCCTAGCTCTTCGACAAGAATTCGGGGAGAACTTTCTCAAGATCAAGGTGAATAAACCCTACCTTCCTGGACCACACCTCGCTAAATTCCTTCCTGCCGCGGCTTCAGCTGTACACCTACGTATACCGCTTATGTGAGTGTTGCGAAAAGCCTCGTTCAATCGGAACCGTGCTGACGATGTATCTTCCTAGGCAAAGAGTCGCCACTTCCAATAGATGACGATCCCGATATTCCGGCAGAACCTGCACCTCCTTACGAACAGTCGGCACCGACCGTGGCGACCGAGCCTGCGGAACCGGTCAAAGCCTCACTTGTAGAGGATGCACTTGATGAGAGACTGCAGCAGTTGGTGATCACTGCCTCGGGTGTAGGCAGCACGAGGGGCGAGGTATGTTGAGGGTATGCTGAAGGTGGGATTCAAAATACTTACCGCTCCTTTCTAGGCAATGCCGGAGTTGCACTCGTTTTTAAAGCAGCATCCGGAAAAGAAGGAGAAGTTTGATGCTATGCTTGATGTCGCTCTCGGCGCTTCCAAGTACAAGCTCTTTATCAAGCGCAAATTGCAGAACCTCGCGGAAAACGGCAACAGCAACTCCTCGATTACAGGTAAGTCAATATTCCCGAGATCGAGCTACCGTCGTGAGAGCTTACGCGCCTTGCTTGGTCTCCCCTTGTAGCGGCCACGGGCGAGAGCAGACCAGCTGGAAACTCACCCATTAGCACGCCACCGCCTACCGATAAACCAACACCAACAAATGAGGCCGTGCAGCCCCTCGCGGCTCCTCAGCCAGTCATTCCGGCCGATGCTGACGACGACACCAAATTGGCCATGTACAAAGATAAACTCAAATACTACGCTCTGGGGTCCGCTTCGGGGGATAGCATCTCTTCCGGTTAAAGGGTAGGCTTCGAAGACGAATGATACCCAGAATTCTTCCGATATTTCCATTTGATGCGATCATTCTAGCTTGCATCGCGTTGTCCGTTCGATTTCTTCTACATATATATTGGCATATCCATTTGGGCCTTGCTGCTATCTCGTCGTGCAGTGCGTGACGCAGGACAAACATGTCGATTTGGAGTTTACATAGGGACGACTGTACAGTTATGGTGGCTCAGGACCGTACAAACGATCGCAGTCGCCATTCCACGTTGGCGCGCTTGCAATCACTTTGGAAACAACAGTACACCCAGTATCGACATCAGTTTTATCATTTCGCGCAGCTGATCCCCCCGACCGTGACAACAAATGACACTACGGACGTTTCAACCTCGCGAGATACCGCCTTGTAGACTACCGGTGAACCCCGTCCGATGTTTTTGGGCAGACGCCAACGTGCCTGGTTGCTTGTTTAAGAAAACTGGACGGGAGGTCGACAACTGACGATGCACCCGACTGCTGCGTCTTGTAATTGTTCGCGATTGTGTCCGCTTCGATGAGCTCTTCGCCCCTCTGGGCAGATATCTAGATCTCAGCTTTGCTCGAGCATGGGCAGCCGCCCTGTGGCATCCTGGGCGTCGATTCTATATTCGCTGAAATACTCCTCCGCTCAGCCGATACGGTCCGATATGACGTCAGGTATCTAGATTCCGAGCGATCTGATCGGTTGCACGGACGTTCTACCACCTGTACCTTATGCTGACCGCATTGCTGGAGTCTGGAACCTATATAGTCAGTCCTTTCCTGCTTGCTGGCGTACAGATATTCTTGGCTCTGTGGATATACGAACAACTATCATTTCCTGACTCAGCAACCCGCCCAGCCATCCTATAAACAACCAGTATGTCCTGCCCAGCGCGTTCTCTACGGTCGATTACGGCAACCTTCCGAACACCTCTGACTTCCCGTGCTTCCTGCCTATCCAACTCGTCTCGAACACCTATCACCATGCGCGCCGCTACAACTATGCTCAACTCGCAAAAACGGACGTCTCCTACCGTCGCCGCAACAAACATCGTTCGGCGGACTTTCGCTTCCTCTGTTGTGACATCTTCGCCGAACAAAGATATGTCCGCCCCTGAACCCAATGTCGACCCTCCTGCCCACAAGGTAAGCAACCCTTCCCGAGTGCCTGTCACTGTTGGCTCATTGTTCCTCTCAGATGGTGTACTTCCCCAAGATGACTTCGGAGTTCCCCCGAAAATCGCACGAGTTCCGACGAGTCCTGTGGACTGGCGAGTCGAGTCAGCTCGTCGAGATGACCGTTCCGGTTAAGGGCAATGGCCCTGACGGTCGAGGTGAAATCGGTAACGGTGCGTGGGGAAGTGAGGAAACGGCGGTACGATGCTGAAGAGATTGGTAATCTGCAGAGGTCCACCATGTCGACCAGGTACGTCTGGACACTAAGAATAGCTAGTAATGTTGCTGACTGATCGGTCTGCGTGCAGCACCTCATTTTCACCCAGGGTAAATGCAAGGCCATTATCGCAGGAGAGGAACAGATCTGTCAGGCTGGAGATCTCTGCATCGTTCCTCAGGGGACCGAGCACAACTGTATGTCTTCTCCGCTGAGTCTCCATATCACTAGCTTACCACCTCGGTCTATTCCAGTCGTCAACATCGGCGACGAGGAGTTGATCCTGTTTACCGTCTAGTACGCCTGCAAATCCTCGGGGTATCGGACTTTGACTGATGATTTGCCACAGCGCTCCCGCGGAACACGCTCCGACGACTGTTCACAAGAGTAAGTCAATGTCATAGCCATGGTAACCTTCTCGATGCTCATACATTCTCGTTTCGCAGCCTTGGAGGTTAGCTTTATGATTCCTTCCTATCTTGCTCTCTGGAGTGTTACTAACGCCTACATTTTCATACAGGAAGGGGAAAAACTCGAGGACGAAGGTAAGGATAATGCTTCAGATCAACTTCAAAGCACTAATCACCGGTTCACAGGCAAGGACGAACCGCCTAAGTGGAGTAATCCTAACCACCATTAGAGTATTCGGGATCCCCACATCCCGGGCAATTCCGCATAAATGATCTGAGACGATAACCCAGTAATTGTAGTGTCGTAGGCAAATACAAGATGAATAATGGTTGTGAATTACTGATACATCAAGATTGTCGGTACAGCGAAGATGACGGTAGCCCGTCAGGAGACAGACGCCATTGTCCTCGAAGTCCGGAGAGGGCGGCTCGCGCCGATATATAGCAGCTGACTGATTCGTACCGTAAGCCCAAAGCAGCTTTAGTACAGCGTTTTTTGTTGACTACCTTAGACAATCCGCGAGGCAAGCTATAAGTTGCTAGCGATTGATAACGCCGCGTAACGCAAGACAGCCTCTTGGGTGCCAAGACTGTCAACAAGCCTATATATTATTTTAAATGAGCTAACCCTCTCAACAATGGCGCTTTGCCGGAGTGGTTAACGGGTGCCCCTGCTATTATTCCTTCGGGATCAGCACAGGGTATGGTCTCTGACCGCGTGTGTTCGAATCGCACAGGCGTCGCATCCTTTTGCTTTTTTGGGATCGACCCGCCGCTGGCTTCTCTCTTTACATCCTAACCACCCTTGAGGACGCCCGTGGTCGCTGGCCTCAGGACCTATCTTGGGCATGCCATGTGAATGTGACCTCGAGATCTATACGTCAATTGCCCCTCATGCCGACTTCTATCAAATGACATCTAAGGCTTTGTTTGATCGCGCGCACGCGATTTTGCCCTCGGCCAGCCAAACAAAATCTGGATTCTCGGTAAGTCGGTGGAGTTCGGGCTTGGAGACATCGGAAGGTATGGCTCGTTCAGCGCGTAGAAGAGGAGCTATCTCTTCAAGTCATCAGCATAGTCTATTTGTCGGCCAAGCTTCGTGTACATGAATGGAGTCCTGAAATTCGGTCGCATTGGATGATGGCGACTGCCAGAGAAGGCGCCGTCGTGCGTGTCTATCACGCTCGCCAGCATGTAAGCGCTTCCAGAACGGGTGGCATTCGATAGCATCCTAAGATACCTCAGTACCCGCTTTGGGAGGCAGGTCTTGACAAATAATGCATCTGGGTCGCGAAGGTCAAGCTCGAATACCGCCTTGCAGCGTCTCGACGTCCGTATTTCGTTGATAAGCATGAAGACTCGTACTCATCATTGTCTGGTATGCTAGTGGAAGACGTTCTTCAGCTGATGGCTCTCCTCGAGGCTCGGAGCTTGAGCAAGGATCAGCCAATAGAGTAGGTATGGTAGAGCTTGCAGTCTGTTTCAAAGCTGTTCTGATCCACAGCGCTCAGTAGTTTTCGGACATCGTCAGACAAACGATCTGGCTGCGGTCCCTAGGGGCAACAGGTGGGCTGAATACAGGTAGTGGTCCCCTTGTGTATGAGGCTTTGACTAAGACTGCGATGGGGCGAGAGAGAAGACCCCTGAGGGACGAAACTCCCTTCTTTCACCAAGACATATCATCAGCTCGCTCGGAATGAACAGTATAGCTGTCACGCGGTTGCTACTACTATCAACATCTGACCTTGGTACTGAAAGACCACTGCAACAGTTTCCTTTCGCTGTACATACAACAACGGTTCAGACACTTATGGTTATTCATTCTGTTTGATCATGGCCATCCGCCAGGATCTTGCCAGGGGCCACTATATAGTTACCCGCAGACCTCAGAGAAGATCATCACAAGGTTTCTGGCGTCGGAATCCTGTCTAAAGTCTGGTTCATCAACGGAATATGTGCGGGCCGCCCACGTATCTTGTCTTGGAGGACGAACTTCTGACGTCATTATGAGTCCTTCATACTGCACAAGAGACCGCTACCTATCACCGACCGACTCGATATGCCATGCCATGATGTCCCGGGCGTCCATACCTATGCACAATCGAAGCGCCAGAGACTTGGTCGGCGAGGCGAGGACCAGCTGAACTACCCCTTTCGACTCGGTCGCACTGGGTGTCGAGCCCAGACGAGCGATCGACAGCAGCGGCCGCCCTGGAGAGGAGTAACGCAGGAGCTGATGTCGAGGGGCATAGCTCGGCAGATCACGACTCTCCGTCAGTATAGGCCAACCATAGTGTAGCCCTGGGTGTGGCTATACTTGGGTGACTTAAAGCATTACGGTTCTACCAGACGTCCAATGTGAGTCTAAGTACCAAGTCGCCTCCGATCGCATTGCAAAGATGCTGATGCCGCTACGCGTTTCAGCCCGTGATTAGCGAATGATAGCCGTAGCCATGTCGGTGTGAACGAACGACATATCCAGGCATGCTCAACAATATCAATCACACGGTTAAAGCAAGAGGAGGAGAAACATCGCGAGTCTCACTGAATTCCCGAAGGATAAAGGACCCGAAAGCATCGCCATCGGAGGATACGCAACGCGCAGGGAAGACCCAAATGGTGTTGGAGGAAGACTTTTTAGCGGAAGCGACCGATGACACGGAGCCGTACCCAGGAGATAATGATGAAGGAGGATCGATTTCGTTATCGCGAGCGTCATCTATCAGCGAGTTGACAGAAGAAGGATCCGAAATCCGGCCGATAAAACGAGCGAAATCAGACCAAAGCGCCTCGAAAGAACCCTCAGCCATCACACGTGCATCCTCTCCGCTTTCTGTCGATACTGATGGGGTGACCAGTGATCGAGATCAGAGCCGCCGTCGGTAAGCCTTGATCCATCTTGTTTGAGCGGCACGTCTTTGACTCATGAATTGCACCAATAGTCCCAAAGTGAGAACGGCGAGATATCGGCAAAACGGGACGTCTGCGACGCCGCCCAAAGTCACTGCCACAATCAGCGTACAGCCTCCTTCGACTCCCGCAGGACCATCATTAGAAACTACAGCCACGATTCGAGAATTCAACGAACGGTCAACGAGCCAACAGACGCACTCACCGCAAGAGCCATACGTGGCATCTCCGCACAACGTTTTCCGTCCTCCTCCTTCAGCTGCTCTAGCTGTATTCGATCGGCCACCTTCCCCGAGCTTCTACGAGGCATTACAAGCTGCAGGACAGCCTGCAAAAATTTCTCCTAATCTGCAGCCCAATCAAGCGTTGCCGAACCCCTTCAGCAGTCCGAATGGTTCGACGGGACCGAAGATCAAGCTCTCCCTTTCAGGCCTCAAGGCTGCAACAGCGCCGTCTGCTCCGGCGCCGGGAGACGGGCCGTCTCCCATCCCTCCTCGACATCCTCGAACGTCGATTTCAGTACCTCAGCGGGCCAACAGTCTTGTCAGCACGGACACGTCGCCATATGCCATCGGACGCATTCAAAAGGGGAAAGGGAAAGCCAAGTTGAACGCCGCAATGGCTACGGAGACCGTAGTAGGTGTTGCCCTTCCTGACTTGGGACGCGATTGACGCAACTCCTGAACTTGACAAGCAGCAAAACAATGACTACTGCGCGGCATGCCTTGGAATCGGTAGTTTCCTGTGTTGTGATGGATGTCCCCGGTCATTCCACTTCATGTGCCTCGACCCTCCGTTGACCAAAGATGAATTGCCTGATGAAGACAAGTGGTACTGCAAAGCTTGCAGAGCTGCGAGAAGGGTAGGTTGAAAAGCCACTCCTATTCGTACAGGCGACTCATCTGATCGCAAATGTTCTCTTGGTTCGTAGCCCAAGACGTTCAGGTCGCCACATACTGGCATCCATGCAGAACTGCTGCAGTATCTGGATGACCGGAATCCCAGCGAATTCCAGCTTCCGGAGGATATTCGGACGTTCTTTGCAGGAAGTAAGTCGAGGTTGAAGACTTCATTTCTCTCTGCTTATACTGTCATCTCTCAACCTCTAGTTCAAACGAAACCCGACGGGTCATACGGAGCGGCGGTCGAGGCTCGTCCAGTGAAGTTTGAGTGAGTGGCAAAATTGCTCGATTAGCGCAGGTGGCTCATGCACTTGACTCTAGTCGCGCTGGATTTCCGGAAGGCCGCGATTCCTACAAGCTCAAGTCGAAAGGAGATGTCGTCCTGTGTTATAAGTGCAAGGGTTCAGCAGCGCCTGTTGGTCCTGGAACCGCCCAAGGGCTATCTCTTGGACGGAAGATTGTGACATGCGATTACTGTCCTCTCAGTTGGCATCTAGATTGTCTGGAACCTCCAGCTGCAATCATGCCCACATCACAGCGCAAATGGATGTGTCCCAATCATGCCGCGCAGGTGATGGTAAGTAACCTCTCTTCGCACTAACGCCCTTGGCTGATCAATGTCTCTGCGTCTCAAGCCGAAGAAACGGCTTCTGAGGCACGGAGTGGAAGTGATCCATGTCACTCAGCCCGGGCAGACAAACAACGGATTGGTCGAGATTATCGATGCAGAAGCGGAGAAACGCCGACTAGCCTACGAGAACATGTTCATTAACGGCAAAAGGTACAAGGTACCGGAGAGGATCATTCATCTTGACTTTTGGGCGAAGCTTGGTATCAAGGGAGCAAAAGGAAACACAGGTCACGAACAGTAAGAGTATTCATCCTTCCCCTCGAGATCTACGGCTCAATCCTGGCCAGTCCTGATGCAGGAACCATGGATGTCGATGATGCAGAATTTGACAGAAGTGGATCTGGGCAATACACCATGGAGACGGTCTTCGGAGGGGGATCCCCACTATCGTCTGCGCCGTCCTCGTACCATCCGTCGCCACATCTTGCGGTACAAAAATTACCTGCAGTCGGAAAGGTTCCCGAGACAGGATCTTTGTACTCATCGGTAGGTTGCGACCTTAATCTGTTACCGCTGACTCTAAGAATTAAACTCCGGGTTCCAGGTTGACGCCGCGCAGATCCTTCTTAGTCTGAGTCATGGTGGGCAGGGGTCACCTTTACCCTTGAAACCCGTGACCAATGGCAAGTCAGTCGGAGACGGGACGCACGATCTCCCGGCCGATGCGCCAAACAGTAATGGAGACGCTGCAAATGCTACTGCAAGTCATTCACTCTACAAAATGCTCAAAAGCTTACACGTCGTCTCTGCAGATTGCTAGAGACTTCGCACTCAAGCCACATATCAACGTCACACCCACCACTCTGGTCCAAGATGGGTCCTCAGACGCGTCTTCACACAATAATCAGGTTACAGCAGCGAAGAGCGGCGACGCCACGGCCTCGCACTCTCCCGTTCCTTTAGTTCCTTTAGACGGTACTGCCACACCGATATCCGCTCGCAAGATCCGCCTCAAGATTGTGGGACCGGAGGTCAATGGCCACGGGATTCCCCTTCCAACATCGGAAGCAGGTAAAGACAGTTCTTCTCCGCCGTGGGAAGGTGTTTAGTCGGTGACGGAAGAGAAACAAGGAGGCCCCGTGAGGTAGGAGTCCGATCGCGACCAGGACGCCGAATCAAAGTAACAAAGGCTATCTTGATGATCATCAACAACGTTGTAGAATATCTTATCGCCTTCCTACATTGCTCTCTTGAGTCTCAGCACTAGACTAAGGATAGCATTCCGAATCTCGCAGACGGTTTCATAACCGGTGTGGGGGAAACGTATTCATGCGAGATCGGTGCTTGGCCGAACGGCAAGAGAATAGATTGTCGGTTCTCCGCCGCTGATTTAGCCAATTTTGATGCCGGGATGAGGGTAACTGTATGCTCCAGTAGCGGCTGTAAGAGCAATTGCACTTTCTTGATGGACGGTATAGCGAGTTCGACCTGGACAAACGAAAGTCAATCCAGAAATATGGCATTGATTGAATCCAAGACATACTTGTTCAATTGTAGCTGTACCTGCAAGATACTGCAGAAAAGCCGTACCTTGCCTGTGCTCAAGCGTACTCTCGGATGTTTCATTTTTGCTCCAAATGGCCAAAGCTTCTTTGCCAAAATCGATTGCCAAGTCTTTTTGTAACTCTGCTCTCTGATGCTGAATTGCGCCGCTGTCCAAAATGGCAGCCACCATATCGGCCAGAGCGTTGAGGATTGCCGAAGAGAGCTGTGCGCTGGCGCTTGAATTCGAGTCGAAAACCTTGCGGAAGATCTCCAGTGCGTCTTCGAGCGTTCGTGCTTTCCACGGCCTGACACATTGTTCGTAGACCTTCTGCAGGTTCTGTGATATTTCATCTACCGAGATAACATTGTCAGTGACAAACTCGAGAAATAGCCTAAGATCTTACCCTTTGCAGGGGTGTCGAGATTCGCCAATATCATCGATGTTCCCAGATGTAGCGCGAGTCTGCCTATGAACATGGCTAGATCCACCGAGATCGGGTCGTTCGCTTGATCATCCAGGATATGTGAAGAGGTGTCGTCAAACATGCGCACGATGTTGGACAACGCTTTTGTGAAATCTACGCGATAAGCATCGGCAAGCCCATGTCCTTGATGATGCCTGTGGAGAATGGCAACGTCGTCTTGAAGCTGCGAAACGGCTCTTTCAAGATCGTCCAAGCGCTCTTGTATTAGATAAGTGCGATGCGAAAGCCTGGTACGTAAATCGTGCCGAAACTTCGGGAGTTCCGCGTTGGAGAAGTTCACTTGCAGAGCATTGTTGGCAGTGAAGGCGCCGATAGACACGCTTGGGAAATCCATCGGACTTGAGAAATACATGAGCGATGGATGCAGATCTGAACAGAGGTCAGCAGCAGGCTATGGGTCAAGCGCTGGGAATGTCGCTTACCAGTTATGCTACTGCTATCGCTGTGCCGGATCTTATCGAGACTATTCTGCAAGCCTAATCTAGTCGTTGTGTGTAATTGATCCAGTTGCGCTCGCCAGATCGCTTTCGTCCTCATTTCAAAAGTAGTCTGAGCAACTTTTCGAATCTCCTCGACCTGTCGCAAAGATAGCGCGATCGATTCGTTGCCCCTTATGTCATCGAGAAGTCGATTGAGTTGCGAGCGCATCTTCCATATGTCGGAAATCTTGTCCAATCTGCTCAGCCAAATGTCGATTCTTGGCACCAAATCGCTCATTGCCGCAGCCACCCAGGTATCCAATTTATCGTTGATTTGCTTCACCTGTTCACTCTTAGATTTTCCTGCAACCGGAGCGATGAACGGAGTGAAAGTCTTTACCCCTTCCGGCAGATACGTCAAGAGCATCTGGGAAGAGGGTAGATTTTTTAGGATGGCGATAGTCGAAACGGATTGCGCGGAGGCTGGCGTCGTGTCGGCGATACTTGGTAGACCTGACGGTTGACGAGAAGGCCGTTTGGGGGCCGCGTCTACACTTGACACCTGTCGTGAAGCTGTCCCTCGCGGGCCGGCACTGGTTTTCCGCTCGCCTCGTTGAACCCTCTCGATCGCATCGTCCAGCAAGCTCACGCTCGAATCCGTGTCAGGCCGTGGCAGATAGGTCGCTTTCGTCATCCCGACAGTACTGGCGATACACTTGATGGTCTCCAGAAGAGCTTTCGAGATACGGTCTCTAATCATTTTCCGCTTGATTTCTCTCCTATCCGGCTTGCGACCGTCGGAAGCACTCGTCGGCACCGGATCTTTTGCGCCCGGCGGCGCAGGGGATAGTTCCCGCAGGATCTGAGCGGCGTCTAGTCGTGATGCTTGGCGTGTATGTCGCGACTTGGGTCGATCGTTCATCGGAAGGTCTGACTTGTTCTCTGTAGTACTGGCGTCATGGGTGAAGCTTACATTTGGCCGAATATACTGGGAAGCGGTAAAGATGTCCTCTATGGTCTTCGTGCGCTGCCCAAGGAATAGAGCAAGTGCGTCTAGCGTGGTATTCGAATCGAGGAGCATTGCAGCTAATATCGTTTGCACGAAGGCCTTGATTACAAAAAGCGAGTTAACGTATTGAAGTCGAAGTCAGAGCAGACAAGCTTACGATGCGATCTTGTTCTTGGCCTGGTTTCAACAGTCGTTTCAGATCCCGCATGGAACCTGTCGCCTTATGCACGACTTGTGCGCGCAGCGGGACTAGTGTTTCCCATTGCTTTTGTACTAGCGGCGTGTACATCTGTGATTTTTCAGACAGATAAGCCCAAGTCTCTATGAGTGTGGTCGCAGCGTACCTGATTATAACTTCCATCCTGCGACTCTTCCTGAGGTGACAGCATGTGTTCCTTGACGGTTCGCGCCAACAGCCAAAGGAAAGCCGCTTGAAGGTAAGCCCTTGATGACAGCAGTTTATATATCGCCTCTGGGGCGTCGAGTAAGAGCTTGACGGCAGCCGCTGAGGGTAATTGCTCCGTGATGGCGCTTCCATCGGTCTCCGTGAGCTCCTTGGCTGTAGAGACGCCTACATGAGACTGGCTTCGAGGCTTTCCAGCAAGGACGAGCAGAGCATCTTCGCCCTCTGTCGCTTTCGCGGACGCGTTATCGGCTGCTGAGGCCGAAGATCGTCCAGGATGAGAGCAAAGCGCTTCTATCCTATCAAGCGCCTGGGACAGTTTCAGGGAAGAGTCGTGAATCGTTCCGATCTGGGTCGTTGACAAGAGCAGATCACGATATCGCTCGCTGACCATGGCGCGGAGTTCGGCTTGTTTACCACCTGCGGTGACCCTTTTGCCGTGCCAGATTGAGCGCCGCCTCTTTCTTCAGCTCGCATGAAGACGTACCTCAATTGCGCCTCGACTCGCTTGACTTCAGCAACGTTCAATCTCCGAAACACTTCGTCGGGATCCATCGTCGCCCATGTTCCATCCGATGGCCGCTTCTGCTGCTTTCCTAGGGAACGATGTGCACCGGAAGCACTATACTGCGTCCCCGAAGTCATTGCCGTGCCACGTCTATGCACGCCCGAAGGAGTTTGCCTGACCGTCCCATCCGACGGCGCAAGGCTCATATGACTGCCTTGCCGACTCATGGCCATACCACCGCCGAAAGCGCTAAATCCGCTGAATGAAGGTCTGCTCATCGACGAGTATGTCGAGTCCTTGCGCTGATTGAAGCTGCCATGACGGCCGTTCTGCGTGATGACGGGCTTTCCGGCATAAGACTTGCTGGTTGCTGCTAGTGCCGGAGGTGTCTGTGAAGACGGAGATGCGGGATACGAGGTCGGATATACGGTGGACATCCTGCCTCCCGTGGTAGCGCCGACACCTCAGCGATGAGAGAGGGACTACCAGTAACATGCACCCCATCCCGCACGGATCGACCGCTGCCACACTTGACGTGTCGCCCGGTCCGCGGTCATTCCATTCCGCGCGCGCGCGATCGAGAGGGAACGCTGTCTCACTCTGGATTTCTGCAATCTCACCCTTCGCTCATTCGTGAGCAGCGATGGGCGAGAGCAGTGTAGCAGATCAACAGCCGATATCGCTTCTCCAATCATAGTAAGCGGCGCATCGAGACGACCTACTACAAGATGGATTCCGAGGACGAAAAGTGGGACTGCCTCAACGCGTGGATGGAAGAACTGTCTCAAGGTCGATGGCAGCGCAAGGATTTGAATGTGGAATTCCGCCATATTCCTGGTAAGCTTGCCGCGGGAGAAGCAGTCTGAGCGATGATCTCAGAGCCGGGCGAATGATTCAGGTGCGGGAAGAGGCCTCTTCGCCAAACGAGACATCGCCGTAAGCGCTGCACGTTTCAGGAGTACATTTACCCAGACTGATCATCAGCAGTAGCCGGGATCCGTCATTCTAGAATTACCGGCGGCAACCCTGTTACATCCAAGGACCATCGAAGCTGCAGATAACGATGCTCGAGCCCAAGGGACGCCAAATCCCGCCTCGATACACTGGACCGTGCTTCCACAGTCAACGAGTAGCAAGCGGGATAGACAGGAGGGAAGAATGACCACGACGCAAACGCTTTCGCTGTACCTCGCTTTGAATCGACTATCCTCCCCACAAAAGGGGAATCCACGTTATTGCCCATGGTCCGCGTATCTCGCGACATTGCCAATTACTTTTCGCCCTTGGCATCCTCTCACCTGGATGGTCGAGCCTGTCCGGGACGCCCCGGATTCCGATGACTGGGCGGCACTCAACCATGTAGCCAAGACGCATCTACCATCTTCGGCCCTCGAAAAGCTGCAGGACATGCTGGAGAGGTATAGAGTAGACGTCAAAGCGATGGAAAGAGGCGTATCCCAATCGCTCGAGAATAACCTGGACGATTCTCTGCGGAAGGTATGGTCTAAAGTAACGGAAGAGGATCTGCTATGGGCTTGGCTGAATGGTAAGCAGCTGCTATTCTTTGCGATACTCCTCTGACAATCGCTAGCCGCTCTCAGTTAACACCCGAACGTTGTTTCTCGATCTCGACATGCCACCAATCCCAAAGTCAGCCTACGCTGAACCGAGCGATACAGGGAAACGCGCTCGAAGCGATACGGACAGCGAGCAACAGAACCACACCATGGGACCTCTGCTCGATCTCGCCAATCATACGCACCTTAGACTAGACGATTCAGACTCGACGTCTGCCGATGCTATTCCCGCCCGGTTATGCAGCGTTCAGTTGGTAGCAGAATCCGCTGGCGGATCCTCAAAGCAAAACGTCACGCAGTCGGGACGACCTGGCCCTTCCTCTTGGCGTAAACGGACGCTCCAGATGCGTGCTCCAAAACTCACCGGTTTGAAGAAAGGGGAGCAGATCGTCTTCGCGTATGGACCACACTCGGATCAGACACTCTTCTCTGAGTATGGCTTCGTCCCATCGGAAGGTCAGAATCCTTGGAACGAGATACGCATGGATGATTACATCAATGCGACATGGCGCAAGATTGACGATCTGTCAATTATCTCTCTGAAGAGCGAGGTGTTGGCTATGAATGGATATCTCGAGTAAGTCCTGGGCTGGTACTCTTGGCAAAGGTGGTTGAGTGTTCTTCCGCAACGCTGCAGCGACTACACGCTGCACTCTGCGCCGTCTCCTGCACATCCCTCGCATCGCCTTTTGATCGCTATGCGGTTCATGTACGCGCGGATCCCGGAAAAAGCCCTTCGAAGCTACATTGATGATCCGTCTAGCCGCACGAGCTCATCAACCTTGCAGGCCTTCCTGGACTTGATCATGGGGATCAATGATACGATCTCTGCAGAGAATGAAGCAATGGTGCGCGATGCCTTGCGTTCGATGTGCACTTCGCGACTGCAGAATGTCGAGGACGATATGGCAGCTTTGGCTGCTCAACAATATCCGAATTCTGGACAACCAGTAGCAGATGCAAAGCGCATGGTGGAGCAGCTTTGGGTGAATGACTGCGAAATCTTGAAGGGTGTGGTACGCAGTCTGGACGACAATATCATATTCTAGTCGAATGTATATGTCTTGATCGGACGCCACGACCCATTTCGCAGATACTCCCAGCTATCAAGGTCGTGTCAACGCCGGGCATATGACAAATACTTTCCAGGTGTCACTCACAGCTCAAACCCAATAGCGGTCCCTTTCTGCTGCCCGACCTTATGGCCCGGTTGCTTCAGCTTCTCAAAGACCTCTTCTACCTCCCGCAGACAATTTGTCACTTGCTCCTCGCTTTCCGCCTTGTTCAAGACGGTGACATGCGGTTTGCCCATCTTCCTCTTGTCTTGATCCGTCAATTTGTCTTCACTTGATTTGCCATTGCGATTCAGGTTGTGAAGAAGGTCCTCTCGGATGGCCTCTATCGTTCCGGATGGCCTTTCTCTGACGGAGACCATGACACCGCCTTTGCCCAACTTTTTGGGTTCACCAATGAAGACATCCCATCCTTTTTGCTCTTTGCATATGCTCTCGAGGTATCCATCCAACTCAGATATGCGTTGAGGTGGGATGGCGTGAAACAGAGTGACGTGTGCGGACAGAAAGTTGCGGTTAGGCGGAAAGTATTTCTGGCGGAGGCCAGTCAAGAACTGATGCGATGCCTTGTCCAGCGAAAGGGTAAGAATAAGCGGACCGGACGGCGGGATCAGTGGTGACATTGCGGAAAGGAGGCGAATGAGCTGAAGGTATCTGAGGTAAACCTTTCGTGGATCTTCAGGGTGAAGAGCTGGGTCAAGTATGTTCTGTGGGTCAACATGCAGATCAAGCCGTTGGTCAAGTCGAGTGAATTCGAAATGTCCACGCGTGTCTCACATCGCAAGCGATCGATCGAGCCATGATCCTGCGTACATGACGTCAGGCGTAGCGACAGCGCGGTCAAAGATGTCGACTGAACGCAGTTTTGGTACGCTTTTCGTGCTGTCCGCTCAGTTATACAACGTGATTTTCAACTCGCTTCAAATGCTCCAATAATCCTTGACCGGGCCAGTGAACATCTCACCCTTGCCCTCATCTGTCACGTACCAGCAATCCTCCAGCCTGATCCCGACCTCTCCCATGATATACACTCCGGGCTCGTCGCTGAATACGTTTCCCGTTTCTATGGGTCGGTCATTGGATCCCACCAAGTATGGCGACTCGTGTCCTTCCAGCCCTATACCATGTCCTGAGAAGTGATCGCCATTCAGCGAACGATCAGATCTTTGACGATGGCGACTTACCTAGGCGATGGGTGAAGCCCTCCCGTTCGGCCTGTCGTTTTCCCTGATTTCTAATGAGATCACGGGCAGCCGCATCAACATCTTTACCCAAAGCCCCCTCATTCCCAGCTTTCAAGGCGGCTTCCTGTGCCTCCTTTACCAGAGACCAAAGCCGATCCTGTGTTTCCGAAATCTTGGCGCCAGGCAGCGCAAACGTCTTCATAATGAGAAGTGCGGTCAGAGTTTGTAATTTCGTTGATTCAGTATCCTCACCCTGGTGATGTCGCTTGTATAGCCTCGAAATTGACCTCCCGCATCAATGAGCGCAAAGTCTTCTTCTCTTAAAGCACGATCAGTCCCCGATCCGTGAGGCAAAGCAGCATTCTCTGAAATGAAAAGCGAGATGAGCCGTGTGTCGTCGATCACTGCAGACACATCAAACTCACCGCCGAACAGAACGAGACCTTCTCCGCCTGGCACACCCAGCTCCTCGAAGTAGCGGGAAAGAAGGCTCGACGTCTGGCTCTCTTTGATTCCAAAGAACATGGCGCCTTTCGTAGCTTTGATTGCCTGCAATGTGAGCTGTAGAGATGAATGCAATGGTCAACGTCCCCGTTTCGAGCGAATTCCGGATAGACGGACTTCGTTGGCACACTTCAGAACCGCAATCTCCTCCGGCGACTTTCTCTCGCGCACACTCAGGATCCGCGGATCCGCAACATCGAGGACAACGCGTGCATTGCCGTTGACGTCTTTGGCATTCGTAGCGGCGTGTGCGATTCCGGCGGAAATGAAGCTCCGGACTGCGGGATCGAAGTGGATCTTCAAGGTCGAGGTTGGTTTCTCCAGGATAACGTCCCCATAATGTGTCCCCTCCAGATGCCGAAGCAAGACCTCCGCCCAAATCTCCTCCTCCTTCCACTCGATGAATTCCACTTCGGCATTCTTGTCCAAACCCGGCAGATCCAACAACTTAGCCCTTGGCGCCTCGAAAGCAGGCGTCAAGATTGATAATACCGGTCCATTCTTGGCGTTCCCATCCCGTTCCCCAGCGCGTATGACGAATAAGAATGGCCGCTCGCTGGCGTGCCATTGCTCAGAACCGATCCCAGTATAGTAAAATGAGGACGCGCCAGGCTCGAGCACGTATACTTGGTCGCCGGATGACGTTTCCAGGCTGTCGTTGCAGATTTGCTGAAGAATATTGCGGACACGTGATATTCGTTCTCGGTGAACGCCCGGCGAGAAAGGCGGCAGCGACTCGCATTTTGTCTTGATGGCGTGTGCTTCCAGAGATAGCGGTTGTAGAGGTACTAGATCGATCGGTTCCTCCTTCCATGAGAGCGAGATGCGTGGAGCTTTCGACGACGCCTGATTGAGGAGACGCTTGATAGGGTCTGCATCGCGACCGTAATAGGCGTCAAGGACCATCCATGTGACAGCGAACGCGAGGGCTACTTGTGCGATGCGCCGGAAGACGCTCTGTTTGCGTCTACTTGTCGTAGGTGTCGCAGTCAGATCTTGAGAATGCCTTGGAAGCACGACGTCTTGCCGAATCTTGTCACTATGGAACTTCTACGTTGCGGTGAAGTTAGCAGTGGGCCATGGTGAGATTCTTGTAAGTAAGCCTACCTGATCGAACTGTATGAAGTGCGAAGTCGGAGGACAGGGAGCGACCTTCTCCGTCGTACGCTGGACAAAGGGCGACACGGTCGGCGAACAAGGGCTTGCCCGCAAGACCTTGCCGCTCAAGGCTCTCTCGTCCGCCGTCCTGCGGCTATCTCGGCAGATAGATGCCATTTGGGGTGTATGTAGGTAACGGAACGAGTCAGGGTTCCGCTTCAGGGTGAGCCTCCGACCAGGAACCCGCTGACAAGGCGACCCGTTCGTCACGATGTCGGAAAGAAGACGAACCGAGATTCAAGCGTACGCGTCAAGTGAGACACGCTCTCGATCGCATTTCGCACCCACTCTGGCCGTAGGAAATACTCGGTTTTTTTGACACGCCCAAGTGCAGACAGCCGGATCCAAGCCAGGGCGCGGAAAGAAAGCGGTTCTGCTCTCTTCGGCCAGACGTGCAGCCAGAAAGTCGATATCAACCTTGCGTGGACTGCTCGTCGCTTCCCTTCCTTCATTCTTAGTTACTGGATCACCATGTTCGCTGCCAGACAATCCATCAAGACCGTCGCGTCCAACGCACGAGCCTTTTCCACCACTTCTGCAAGGAGGTCCTACGATGATACCATCAAGAACCTGTTGATCGGTTAGTCACTGGCCATGTGGGGTTGGACGTCACTCATGCTTCCTGCACCCATTCCTTGTTGTCTTGCGGCTCTTGTTTCGCCTTCATGTCTCCCCTACAATAACAGGAAGCAACACCCGAGTTTTGGTCCAGGGTTTCACCGGAAAGACTGTAAGGCATCCTTCTCCTCTGACCCCCAATCATCCCCGACTGACTAGTTCGATCTTCTTGTTCGTTTGCGTAGGGCACTTTCCACGCCAAGCAGTCCATCGAGTTTGCCGAAAAGGTCGCCGGAAAGAACAACTACATTGGTGGTGTCAACCCCAAGGTACGCATTAGCTGATAGAAGAATCCCAAGCCCGGACCGCTCATATCGCTCATATGTAACAGAAAGCCGGAACTGAACACTTGGGCCTGCCGGTGTGGGGTTCCGTTGCCGATGTGAGCCTTTCCTTTCGCCTAGACGATGCACCCCTCAATTAAACCTTGACTTTCAAAAGGCCGTTCGAGACGCCAAGCCCGACGCCAGTGTCATCTACGTCCCTCCCGCTGGCGCCGCCGCCGCTATCCTCGAAGCCATCGAGGCCGAGATCCCTTTGATCGTCACCATCACCGAGGGAATTCCCCAGCGTGACCAGCTTATGATCCAGCAGGCCCTGCGATCGCAGTCCAAGTCACGAATGGTCGGCGGTAACTGCCCCGGTATCATTTCCGAGGGATGCAAGATGGGTATTATGCCCGGACACATTTTCAGCCAGGGAAAGATCGGTGTCGTTTCGAGGTCGGGAACGTGAGTCTTCATCGTCGAGAGCGTCCGGCGCGAACACTAAGTACTTGCCATCTTAGCCTTACATACGAAGCCGTTAACCAGACCACCTTGGTCGGTCTCGGTCAATCGTTGACCGTCGGTATTGGTGGTGACCCCTTCCCTGGGTAGGTCGTGACTGCATGCCTCCGCCTGAGTGACAACCTGATTGTCTCGCCCTTCCAGTACTCAACACATCGATGTCGTCAAGGTCTTGCTGGAAGACCCCCGAACGGAGGGTATCGTCCTCATCGGTGAAATCGGTGGTTCCATGGAGGAAGAGGCCGCCGAATACCTGGAGAAGCACAACAAGACCCGGGCCAACCCCAAGCCCGTCGTCAGCTTTATCGCCGGTGCTACTGCACCTCCCGGTCGTCGTATGGGACACGCCGGAGCCATCATTAGTGGCGGTAAGGGTGCTGCGTCGGACAAGACTGCTGCCCTTGAAAAGGCCGGTGCCGTCATCGCCAGCTCGCCGGCGCAGATCGGTTCTTTGATGTTGAAGGTGCGTCATGAGAATGTGTTTCAGGATGGAGTTGGAGACTGACGTACTCGGTTTCGCTCGTAGGCTATGAAGGAAGCTGGTTTGGCATAATCGGAGAGGCAGGGTACTTATGTATCAACACAGATATATCCGCTGACCGCGGCATGATTCAAGATGATAATTATACTGCGGTAGCCGAGGGAATCAAGCGGTCCATCGCGCTTGACCTGAATAAGATCTTAGGGCAAGCATGACTTGCTCCCCAGCTCCGACATTGAGGACATTTCACGTTCGCTGGTCGAGGCCTGGAGATTTCCGCCTCGATTACCTCTATATGTGAGATGATGAAGCAATCGCTTGTTTCACTGAGGTTTTGGTTGAGTTGATTCTCAATGGAGGTGTGCATAGCCAGAGATAACGCACGGTAGGGAACGCTACCAGAGCAAGCAAGATCCGAACAATCGCGAGAGATTGAGGTTGAGGTAACTCTGGCTGCGGCAGCAAATGAAGCGAGGTCTCACATTCGTAATCCCGATCGATCTCCGGCCGGGATAATTACCTGCATGCATGGATATCTAGGTCAAGCGGTCGGAGGTTAATGGCTCTGGTATCCACAGCAGTCTTTCCATCATCTCGGATTGTCCGCATACAATGCAGAGCCGTTACCAATCAGGAATCACAAGCGCAATGCAAAGCAGTATGAGCGGAGTCGCGAAGCGTCAGCTCAGTTCTTCGGCAGTGAGATCTGCCGAGAAGAAACGCAAGATTGTCGTCATTGGTGCAGGATTTGTCGGTAAGCTAGACACAAAACTTTCGATGCCTTATGATAATTGATGGCGATATTCAGGATCCTATATCGCAAAGGCACTGATCAGTGACAGCCGCAATGCAGTTGTTCTAGCATCAAGAAACCCGGATAAACGCAAGTCCTTTCAGACGCAATTTGATGGCAGGGCGTAATACTTACTTCCTCGCAAGACAGTGTACTCATCGCTCAAGCATCTAGGGAATCAGCTATTACCGCCTGCACAAGTCGATATCACTAAGCCCGAAACCATCCTTCCCGCCATCCAGGGAGCTGATGCCGTCATCTCCTTGGTCGGTATCCTCACGGGTACAGAGAAGCAGTTCATCGAGCTGCAAGAGAAAGGCGGAAAGAATGTCGCCCAAGCCGCTAAAGATGCCGGTGTCAAACGCGTAGTCATGGTCAGCGCTCTCGGCATTGACGGCGGGGAAACGCCATAGTAAGCATGCTGGCATTGCCCTCAATTGCTACAAGCTGAAGAGCCCTCATTGCTCTCACTCAGTGCCAGAACAAAGCTTGCGGCGGAAAGATCTTTCAGATCCCTGCATCCCGAGTCGACAATCGTCCGTCCCTCGCTCGTCTTTGGTCCCGGTGACCAGTTCTTTGCGGTAACTCAAATCTCTTCCTAAGTATTGCAATGATTCTCATGCCTTTCACCACACTGCACAGAGGTTCGCACGGTTGGCCAAGTACCTACCCTTCCTCCCGGTCTTTGGAGGTGGACGCTCTCGCTTCCAGCCCGTTTATGTTGGAGACGTAGCCAAGGCAGTCGAGGTGGTATCCCGGGACGATCTCGACGTTGTCAATCAGGTCGGGGGTAAAATCATCGAAGCTGGTGGACCGGAAGGTATGAGGCTGGCGACCGTGTTCCTTGCATTCTCGGCTAACTTGTATTGGCGATTTTGCATAGTCTTCACGTACCGGGAATTGATGAAGATCACGCTCAACTACGCTGGACTCGCCTCGCGCCGCCTTATCCTTTCTTTGCCGTTCTGGGTCGGCTATATCCAAGGCTTCTTCCTGGAAAAATTGCCTGAGAGCATGTTCACCGTGACTCGCGATCAAGTGAAGCAGCTCAAGAACGACAATGTCGAGACCGATCCGTCCGATCCGAATCGGCCTGAGGATCGAATCAGCATTGCCGATCTCCTTGTTCGATTCCCGCCGGCGAACTCAACGACATCCATGTTCACCCGGGATGCCCACTTCAACAATCCCCGCAGTGTGCTCAAAAGCGTACACGACATTCTGCCGACGTATATCGGAGAGGGTGCACAGACAACACCCGTCAGCGGAAAGCGGATGCACGGCCGAAAGGGGGCTGGGACCGATGAAATGTTGGCAGAAGTGAAGCGAATGACGGAGCAGTCCGGCTTTAACAAACTCAAACAGTGAAATGGATTGTGAAAGATTATAATCACTGCTAAGAACGCTTATGATAGCATGAAGACATACTGATTTGCCCTTACAGTTGATGACCAGATGTGAGGGCGACCCTTTCTGCCGCGCCCTGCTATCTGATCTTCCAATCGATACGATTGTACTTGAATCGAATCCATTTTGGTGCTCTAAAGGCTATAGACCTCTTCCTTAGCTCCCTTGAATAATCCATGTCTTGCACGTACATCCGCACAACAATTCAACGCTCTGGCTAATGAGGGCGCGTTTGGGTGGTATATAGGTCGCAGTTACCGCTTGCCGTATTCTCGATCTTGGCTTGTTCCCTATCTTCATACACTTGCACTCCAGTTCTTCCTCTCGAACAACACTTCAAAACTTTCACAATGGCAAGCAACGTTATCAACCACGCCAAGGAATTCCTTACCCGA
The DNA here is from genome assembly GCA_023628075.1 of Naganishia sp. PG3902-1. NCBI lineage: Eukaryota > Fungi > Basidiomycota > Tremellomycetes > Filobasidiales > Filobasidiaceae > Naganishia > Naganishia sp. PG3902-1. Next base: position 460,508 of record JAMALH010000019.1, read on the forward strand.
TCCAACCAGGCCGACTCG